>OX442436.1:4761447-4808924 GCA_949361645.1 Spongilla lacustris
TGAGCGTCTGAGAATGTTGGATATGCTCGCGTGAGCAAACCGTACTTCTCTATATTGTCGTTGTGATGTATGTAAATCGCTTCAGTTAGAGGCATGGTGATGTAGCAATTGAAGCAGCAGCAGCTGTGAAAATATGGTGCACCTAGTTAAACCTTTAATGTAGTGACAATCGGTAGACCATGTACTTGTACATTTAAAGACTGAAACTTTGTTATTGTTAATTATGATCGTGATTCAGTTAAATTAGTATACACCTAATATATTCAGTGGCGTAGGAAGGGAATATAGAGTGCAGCGGCCAACAAAGGTGGCTCCCCCGCCTCCCCGGGGAGGGTACGGGAGGGGGGCACCCCTCCCGGCCAGCTAGGGGCACGGGGGTTCCCCCACCGGGGTCTGGGGCGGAGCCCTAGAAGCCAACGCTTTTTGCGTAGAAAACAACACAAAAACTGTAACCAGGTTAGTCTGTTTTGAGACCTTGCCTCTGCGCATGTAATATAAAATACAAAACGGCTATAGTGCAGCCAAGGCCACTTTTGGTAACCGTTGTACACTGGGTAGCCTAGCTTGAGCTAGCTCTCGCGATCGATTTGAAGACCACTTGCATCTGTTGCATGTCATTAACTAGCAGCAATTGCTCAGCTAATTGAATTGATACATGCGCGCTTGTCAACCTATTATTATTATTTTGTTGTTGCAGCGGCCATGGCCACTGCTGCCGCCCCAGCTCCTACGCCACTGGCCTATGCACATGCGATATGCAGGCAAGATTTCGAAGGAACGAATAAAACGTTCGCGATTATTAAATAAAATTTCTGGTATTAGATTAAATTTCGTATCTAGATCTGTGCGAATTAATCACTGAAACTTTTAAGAAATTGCCGCCCCCCCGCCCCCCCCCCCCCCCCCACACACACACACACATACACAAAAGGTGTGCTTTCTAGATGCGTTACGTACGGTGGGAAGTGCGCGCGCACGCGTGTGTGGGGGCCGGGGAGGGGGGGGGGCGGCAATTTCATGACTGGGGCGGCATTTAATATGAATGGGGGGGGGCTGCCGCCCCCCCCCCCCCCCCCCCCCCCCCCCCCCCCTCCCCCCCCAAGGCTATGCTAGATCCACCACTGGCTGTTCCAATCGTTCCGGGCGCAATAAAGATGTTTCGTTCTACCGAATTATTTGTGTTATCAAGAAAGGTCCTAGAGATAAAAAAATGAGCATGAAGCGTAGGGATGGATACATTGCTGCGATCTCCAGGGAGCACATCACAATGACCACATTGAAATCCCAGTAGATTTGTTCCAAACACTTTGTTTATATAGTTTACCAGTCATCTTCAACGCCGTAGACAACGGGGTGCTTGGGGGTGCTGAAGCACCCCCAAAAAAATTTTGGAAGACCATTTCCGGCTAAATCGTCAAAGCATGCCATAATCAATCATCCGTTTAACGCTATTACATTAGATCTATTACAATATCAGTGTAGTTATCAACTTATTAAACTGTGGTTTAATAACTGTTCGCTTGCTGCTCGATTCCACGTGTACCTCAGAAGAAAGTTATATGTCCATTTTGAAGTATTTCAAAACCTCGGGAGTAGATGGCGCTCACCCACAATCACAAGTAGCTGCGGGTTATCGGCTGACCATTCCAGAACCACACAGCGATGATTGTGCTTTGCCAACAGCCATGGTACCTATTCATCTGCCTCCATTTGGGGTACAACTGTTGATTCTGGTGAATCGGAGAGTGTTGCATCTGCTCAACGACCAGTAGCGTACCAAAGGCAAAGGTTGGGGTACAAGTGAATGATTTGATTGCCTACTTGAAGTCTCTGAATGCTGTTGAAAGGACACTTTATTTGGAAGTGTTTGAGCTAGTAAAACTTATACAAGTAATGCCCGGCGACCACTAATGCAATCAGTGAGAGGTCTCTTAGCGCCCTACGGAGACTGATCCTTGAAGACATGGCTGAGAAGTTAGGTAGTTGACAATTTTTTTCAAATTACTTTTTTAGCCATAAATTGTATATCATTAGAAAGAGCAAAATTTCTGCATTCCAACGATACCTTACTTGCTCGATGATGTATCTCCCTGCGAGTACCACGCAATTATAAAGATCAAAATATAAACGATCGGTAATGTACGCGAATGAATGGGATGTGCAAAACAAAAACTGTCCCGGTTGAGTTTCTATTGAAACTGAGACATTTACAAGTGCGCAATTTTAACCAAAACTTTAACACGTGTAGTCCAACGACATAGAATTGCACTTAATATTGCTTCATTAAATTATTTTCATCTATAATATGTCAAAATAACAAAGTAGGTCTTTGCGTCATATAATATACTCATGTGCGCAGTGCGATGAAGATTAAGATTATAATGAAGCAAACTTTAGACAGATGGAACTACTATTGTTACTCATAGCAATGATAAAATTATCACTGTATATGCAAGAGGTTCATGGATTTTAAGTCCATTGAAGTTAATATCGGCAGGGTAATCTGCAAGTAGCCCATATTAGGTAGTTGACAAAATCGCGTATTCGGGTCCGTAAATAGTTGATCTGAAAGTACGTCAAAAATTGGACTGGAATTTGTGAAAGTTTGAAAAGTATACATAGAAGCGTAGAAACTTGCTCCGTTACGTGAGCGGTTTATCCGACTTCATTACTCGATTGAGGAAGGCAATTGGTTGTAGAATACATTGCAATAGCCTAAATTCACGATCCATCGATATCAGGCGCTTTCAATTTGTAGTAAAATCTTGCAAATGAGTCTTGAATTAGTCTTTTGATGCACAATCACAGGATAGTGATTTTTAGTTAGTAAAGGTCCAAGTTAATGATGCAATAAAGTTTCAGGAGATTTGGATGGTGCCCAAAGGGTGCTTTAATGGCCTAGGCGTTTCGTATTGGCCTGCCTGAAAGCACCTATCATTTTATTTGAAATCACTATATTTACGCTTAAGTCTATAAGATTAACTTAGATTTCATATGTACAGAGCATAACCAAGTAGACCTTTATTATAGCACAATGTGTTGTGTTAACATTGTGACAATTCTATTTATTACACACCCTATTCTTTGAAGCACATAGTTGTGAACAACATCCACTTGAAGTCCTAAGAGAGCAGTTTATTTTTATTGTTTTAGAATTGCAATAAGATGGTGCCCACACATGGATATTATCAAGCCCTTTATTCATATTCATTTTTATGCATATGCATACATGAGCAAAATAACGTTCCAATCTGTTTTGTTGCTATTCAGAATGAAGATTGTTCTTGATCTAGAGTGTCTCATTGAAGAGCATATAAATAAGTCAGCATCAGTGGTACCCTTAATAAATGGATTAGCGTTGTACATAACTACAAATTACTTAACCAACCCAGATGAAACAGCCAAGGTAGTTGACAACGGAGCAAATCAGCCTAAAGGAATAAGAATCACCATTTCTAGAGCTTGGAATTATGCTGTTTTATTTGTAAATCTTCCATTTAGACTTAGTCCCCATAGTACATGTACATATCTATCCTTCTCTTTCAGTTTTAATACTCACGAGAGCAGACAACCAAACATTTCCTGTCCCATGTCAACTATGCTTAGATACTGCAGTTAGGCTGAAGTAAGGCAGTTAAAAAGATCACTGGTTGCATTGAGATATTCTTATCAGAGTTAGTGCAGATTAAAAATATCTCAGTTCTAAAAATAAAGAACATAAGAAAAATAAAATTATGAAAGAATGTAAAATGGAAGCTGTAAATAACCAGCATCAATTGCAATAGAAAGAGGAAGTACATGTATATGATGGAAAAGCATAAATACTAAAAGTGATAAAAAAGTATATTGTTTCTTGTTGTGTAAAGCAGTCTATTGCTGCATGTTTGGAGTACTGGTAATATATTTATTGAAGGAGTTTCAAGGGAACTGGCCTACCACAGTTAGTTATTGTGCATATGAACTTGGAGTGCATGCATTTTTAAAAAGTGATCTAATAGTAGAAGTAATGAATAATGGAAAAGATATTACTTTCTTGGGACCTCATGTTTGCTACACACATACTCTATAATGGAAACCTTTGTAATGAAATCTAAAATTCCTAAAGTCATTTTCAATGATTGAAAAACAGATGAAGCAGAGTAAGAAGGGGAGATTGTTACATATGGGCTACTTGCAGATTACCCTGCCGATATTAACTTCAATTAATGGACTTAATATCCATGCATGAGCCTCTTGCATCAGTATACAGTGATGATTTTATCATTGCTATGAGTAATGTAATAGTAGTTCCATGTGTCCAGAGTTTGTTTCATATTTTAAAAGTTTAAACCTTAATCTTCATCGCACTGCGCACATGCGTATATTATATGACGCAATGACCTACTGTGACATATTATAGATGAAAATAATTTAATGAAGCAATATTAAGTGCACCTTTATGTATAATATTCGTCGGACTACATGTGTTAAGGTTTTGGTTAAAATTGCGCACTTATAAATGTCTCTGTATTCAATAGAAACTCAACCGGGACAGTTTTTGTTTTGCACATCCCATTCATTCGCGTACATTACCGATCGTTTTTATTTTGATCTTTAAAATTGCGTGGTACTCGCAGGGAGATACATTATCGAGCAAGTAAGGTATTGTTGGAATGCAGAAATTTTGCTCTTTCTAATGATATACAATTTATGGCTAAAAAAGTAATTTGAAAAAAATTGTCAACTACCTACCCATATGTAACAGTCTCCCCTTCTTACTCTGCTTCATCTGTTTTTCAATCATTGACAATGACTTTAGGAATTTTAGATTTTGTTACAAAGGTTTCCATTATAGAGTACGTGTGTAGCAAACATGAGGTCCCAAGAAAGTAATATCTTTTCCATTATTCATTACTTCTACTATTAGATAACTTTTTAAAAATGCATGCACTCCAAGTTCATATGCACAATAACTAACTGTGGTAGGCTTTAACATGCCAGTTCTCTTGAAACTCCTTCAATAAATTACACCGTACTCCAAACATGCAACAATAGACTGCTTTACACAACAAGAAACAATTTACTTTTTCATCACTTTTAGTATTTATGAAATTACATATGCATGCACTTCCTCTTTCAATTGCAATTGATGCTGGTTATTTACAGCTTTAATTTCATTTTACATTCTTTCATTATTTTATTTTTCTTATGTTATTAGAAGATATTTTGAA
The DNA here is from genome assembly GCA_949361645.1 of Spongilla lacustris. Taxonomy (NCBI): domain Eukaryota; kingdom Metazoa; phylum Porifera; class Demospongiae; order Spongillida; family Spongillidae; genus Spongilla; species Spongilla lacustris. Next base: position 4,766,658 of record OX442436.1, read on the forward strand.
GCTGCACTAACTCTGATAAGAATATCTCAATGCAACCAGTGATCTTTTTTTAACTGCCTTACTTAAGCCTAACTGCAGTATCTAAGCTTGGTTGACATGGGACAGGAAATGTTTGGTTGTCTGCTCTCATGAGTATTAATAAAACTGAAAGAGAAGGATAGATATGTGCATGTACTATGGGAACAATATCAATTGGAAGTCAAAATGGAAGATTTACAAACAGAACAGCATCATTCCAAGCTCTAGAAATGGGGATTCTTATGCCTTTAGGCTGATTTGCTCCGTTGTCAACTACCTTGGCTGTTTCATTTGGGTTAATTCAGTAATTTGTAGTTATGTACAATGCTAATCCATTTATTAAGAGTACCACTGATGCTTACTTATTTATATGCTCTTCAATAAGACACTTTAGATCAAGAACAATCTTCATTCTGAATAGCAACAAAACAGATTGGAACGTTATTTTGCTCATGTATGCATATGTATAAAATTGAATATGAATTAAGGGCTTGATAATATCTATATGTGGGCACCATCTTATTGCAATTCTAAAACAATAAAAATAAACTACTTTCTTAGGACTTCAAGTTAATGTTGTTCACAACTATGTGCTTCAAAGAATAGGGTGTGTAATAAATAGAATTGTCACAACGTTAACACAAGACATTGTATTATAATAAAGGTCTACTTGGTTATGCTCTGTACATATGAAATCTAAGTTAATCTTATAGACTGAAGCGTAAATATAGTGATTTCAAATAAAATGATAGGTTCTTTCAAGCAGACCAATACGAAACACCTAGGCCATTAAAGCACCCTTTGGGCACCATCCAAATCTCCTGAAACTTTATTGTATCATTAACTTGGACCTTTGCTAACTAAAAATCACTATCCTGTGATTGTGCATCAAAAGACTAATTCAAGACTCATTTGCAAGATTTTACTACAAATTGAAAGCGCCTGATATCGATGGATCGTGAAGTAGCTTGAATTTAGGCTATTGCAATGCATTCTACAACCAATTGCCTTCCTCGATCGAGCAATAAAGTCGGGTAAACCGCTCACGTAACGGAGCAAGTTTCTACGCTTCTATGTATACTTTTCAAACTTTCACAAATTCCAGTCCAATTTTTGACGTACTTTTAGATCACGGATCCGAATACGCGATTTTGTCAACTACCTAGAGAAGTACAATGAACCAAAATAGGTTAAATTGGTGCATGGTTCTACATGTCCACAAGACTGAAACAGATTTGTTAGACCTTAAACACATTGGCAATGAGTTTATTGGTCGTAATTCAAGCAGGCAGCAAATTTTTGGGCGATTTGTTAATACTCACTGCATTCATGATGTGGAAGTTATGAATATAGATTACGCCCCCGCATTTTAAGCACCCCCAAAGCAAATAAGTTGTCTACGGCACTGATCTTTTCATAGACCCGTAACGATGACATCATTTTTAATGAAACAGATCACGCGATGAAAAGGGTCTATATTAACCTTTGTGCTGCGCTAATTAATTATTCATAACATTACGTAACGCGGATTGTTGATAAATTTCATTTGTGGCGTAATGCACATCTACAACTACTCCAATTGTACAAGCGGGGTGAAAAAAAGACCGTAGGTTACGAATAAGATAAATAGGACGTTGCCAAGCATACTTTCTGGCACTTATGCAGTTCTCCCCCCCCCCCCCCCCCCCCCCCCCCCCCACTTTAATTATTGCGTTTACGTAATAATTTAGTGCGTGTAATTTGACTCTTTATATGTAAGAGGGAGAGGTACCCCCTCCCTCACCCTCCCCACTTTCTTTTTACTAAATAACGGACGTAACCAACACTGTTACATGGTGGTTAGTCTCGTACCCAGACCCTCAACCACAGCTGCGGATGGATTACAACACCGCTACGCGTAGCGGTGATGTAATCCATCCGCTGGGTACGAGACTAACATGGTGGTAAAAGTTGCATTGTATGTATGGTTAACAGTAAGATGCTAGTATCGTTGTGTTCCTAGCCTGTTGTATGTCGCCCAAAGGTCCGATCGATATTATAGTAGTTCCCGGTGCAATATGTTGGCGAATTATCGGCAGAAAGCGTAGCTGCATCACGACGGCCTACTGGCTAACTGGACATAAAAGAAACTTTCAAACTGTCTAGACAACTAAAAACCTCAGCAGCTGAGTAGGAAGAAGCGGAGGAATAGAAACAGTACATGTAGCAACAGCGATCGTAATAAGCAGGTGGTTACCGTATCGTCATTATTGAGTAGCCAACTTTGTGCTTTCAAAGTCTTTTTTGTTCAAAACTAGTAAAAAATAGTTACGAAGTCGAAGATACGCTCCGGGCGTTTAAACACGAGCCATTTTTTTTTTGGTGAGGGCGGAGGGGGGCTTACTTGATACTATCGCTTATTAGGAAGGGATAGTGAACTCATGCAGTTTTATTTCTTTGTCTTTTGATTTTTGCGACATCACCCCCCCCCCCCCCCCCACTCCCCCTCGCTCCTCAGCTACTACGCATCAGCTACGACCACATGCATCATGCGGAAAATGAAGATGTCGCCTGGCTTTCCGTTTTGCACTTGAAGTGTCGGCTCGCGACGTCAACATCAATTAGCCCGGGTGCAAAGGTTTACCGGGCTAAGCCCAACTAGGTCAACAAAACTGTGCTCACAGTAAAGTGGCGGGTCCAGCCGGCATTTTATTTTGTGAAATATATATCGCGTACGGCAATATGTCGCTTTTACGAATACATGTATAGCGGAAAACTTTCGAGGGTGAAATCTTTCACAAATCGGGAGGACACTGCATGACATATATCGCGATCTGGCGTCGATAAAATGACATGCATGATACATAAACGTTCGCGCTGACAGTCCGCGAAATATGCGAACGTTTTCTTCCTCGAAAGTATTTCGCTATATATACGCGGTATTTGTATATACTCGATTTACGACTTGTAGCTCAAAGTAAATCTAGTGTTATGGAGTCGACATGCAAAGAGAACAGAGAACTTACATCTTTATGAACGCTGTACGCAGCTCGAAAGTTTTCGTCTTTTGGTCACAACAAAGTTAACGTAGTGTAACGAGACACCGCAGCAGCCAAAAAAAGTGTTTAATTACAATTGAAAGAGAGACATGCATATATACACTGGACAAACACGCATGCGTACATAGATACAAAAATATATTATGTCATTTGCTACAGTAGTTTATTAATAACCGTGTTGAGCGCGCATGCACCGAGTACAGTGGAGTTCGTGATACTTGATCCTATTTTTTTTCTGTGTGTGAATTTGATTCATTTGAATTTATTTTCATGACAATACATCAAAATTAAAATCTAATATATAACACACCAGTGTTATTAGATTTTAATTTTGATGTATATTGTCATGAAAATAAATTCAAATGAATCAAATTCACATACAGAAAAATTATAGGATCAAGTATCACGATCTCCACTGCATACACGTACATACCAAATATCTATTAGAGATAATGTATACTGGTGACGTGATTTGTCACTGGAAATTTGGTCCGCGATAATTTTGGTCCCGGACCAAAATTATCGCAGAAAATTTTGGTCCGGGCGGACTAATTTTCTCGATAATTTCGGTCCGGTTTGAAAATAATGGTCCGGACCTTATTTTTAAACAATTATTGTCTGTTATGAATATAACCAATACTTGAACGATAAGATACAGTGAAATGAAACTATTCACAACCACAACACCAATAAAGACTATCAGTTGTTCAATACTTTTTTTGGTGCTCCTACACAATCTACATGGTACCATGAACAGAATGATTTGATTCATCTTCAGCTGGTGGTTGATCAACAAAGATGCCTGATTTCAGAGGAGTCTCCTTTGAATTCTCCTGAACAGAGTGAATTGATTCACCATCATCTTCTTCTGATGGGTTATCAACATAGATGCCAGATTTCAGAGACGACCCATTTGAATCCTCATGAACAGAAGAATGATTTGATTCAACTTCAGATGGTGGTTCCTCAAAAAAGATGCCTGATTTAGGAGGGGACTCCTTTGAATTCTCCTGAACAGAGTGACTTGATTCATCGTCATCTTCTTCTGATGATGGGTCATCAACATAGATGCCAGGTTTCAGAGGAGACCCCTTTGTTTCATCATGATCAGATCGAAAATGACTCAAACTGTCTTTTTCAGAAGGACGATCATCAACAGAACTTGTTTTGCAACTGTCTGAAATGGAGGCTGAGGGGTTGGGGTGGAAGATTTTGAGATGGCTGCCTGTGGCATGAATTGTAATGCCTTTGCTATCCTGCAGTTTATACACAACATGAGGAAGGCAACTGAGGATTTTGTATGGACCCACAAACCTATCCTTTAATTTGCCTCCCTTGGGTTTTTTTCCATTTGAAATCCAATTTTAGCACTAATCCATTGACTTTAAACTTTCCAGGTTTTGAGTGTTTTTTATCATAATATTTTTTTGGTTTAAGTTGAGCTTCCAAAATGTTTTGTTTTGTTTCTTCCAAGACTAACCCATATTCTTTCGATGCCAAATCTGGATCTTTTAATTCAAAATAACCAGTATGTAGTTCCTCAGGAGACTCAATCTGTAAGTCTGCATCAACAGGAAGATAAGCTTGACGGCCATACTGTAAACTTTCTGGAATTATGACGAGATGTATTGTAAGCAAATGCACAAGTATCCAGATATAAGCTCCATTTTTCTTTTTTAGAGGATACAAATTTGAACAGCATATTCTGCAAAGTCTGATTATAACGTTCATAAAGTCCATTAGCCTACAATCAGAGAAAATGTATGATATTTCTTACAGTGATATTAGACGTTATTTATACAAACAAGTAATAGTACTTGTTCATATATACATATTCAAGCCCACATGTATTTCAAACTCACTTGTGGGTGATATGGTGTTGTGAGCCTTTACTTGATACCAAGCACTTCATTAAGGGTATCATTGAGTTCATTGCAAAATTCAGTACCATTATCAGACAGCAATACCCTTGGCACTCCCATCCGCATGAACAACTGCACCAGGAGAGTATTTATTCTCATTTTAAAAATATGCTTGTACTGTACATTATCATATGTATGTATGTATGCATGTATGTGTGTGTGTGTGTGTGTGTGTGTGTGTGTGTGTATGCATGTACATATATGTATGTATGTACTAGCATACCTTAAATAGACTATTTGCTACTGTAACAGCCTTTTTGTTCTTGGTGGGTATTACTTCAATCCACTTTGTGAAATAGTCACTGATCGTAAGTTTGTATTTACTTCCATCTTCACTTGCTGGGCTAAGTGGACCAATGAAATCGATACCAACCATATACCAAGGAGCTTTAACGTCGATTGGATGCATCTCAGATATGCCACTGGTTAACTTCCGGTTCATCCTCTGGCACACATCCCAAGTTGTAAGCTGAGATAAAAATTCATTAGGTACAGCTCACATGATGACGTGCTTTTACCATGTACAGCATGTATATGCCCATGCGATACTGACACTCAGCCTCACTTACCAGTTCATTTACATCCTTAACCATTCCGTGCCACATAAAGCACTCCTTTATCCTGCACAAAGTCCTCGTTTTACCCACATGACCTGAAGTAGGATGTACATGACAAGCCAGCAAAACTTTTCTTCTTTCGTCATGATTCAATATGTATCGCAGAATCTGTTCCTATATAAATAATAACAACGCATAAATGAGCGTGGGGAATTTGCTGAACACTAATCGCAAAAACGGCTCTATCCCTGCTATAGGAAATGTAGGAAACTTAATAAGCTACCTTCTTTTTCTTTTTATGCTTGTCAGTACAACAACTCTCCATTGTCGGAAATCATAAACTTTGTGGCCTTCTTTCTGATCACTCTCTTTTTGCGTTCCGAAACTCCATCAGGGTACCGCTTTGCAGTCTAATAACTATAGACCTCCTGCACTAGATCGTCTTTCACTTTTTCGTCTTCCATGTTACAAATAGATGCACGTGGCACACGTGTAAATCTAGCCGGACCAATTTTTTCTTACCCGGACCATTTTTATCAAAAAAAATTGGTCCGGGTGGACCAATTTTCTCAGAGAATTTTGGTCCGGGGCCAAATTTATCGCCGGACCAAAATTTTCGTGACATATTCTCATAAACTCTAGGCCAATGAAAAGATACGATCACTTTGCTGAGCATTGAAGAGTGTATAACTACGGTATTGTTAGTGCTATATATTAGCTATTTCCTATTAGCTAGTACTAGCTAATAGCAGTACCAGTACTATAGCTATTAGCAGTACCATTGAAACTGCATGAGCTAGGAGCACCAATTGAAATTTGCAAAAACTGTTCACGCATCACGGTAGAGACAAAACGCGCTTGCTCAAATCAGTGACAGATACAATTGTTGGCCTGATCTCTATGGTATGCTCCTATACATAATCATGGATGCATTAAGCCGGCTTTCTAGCTGATGTTCTTCACCACTCAGCGGATTAGTTTGTGCGAGCGTTGCATGTCAAAAGATAAATCCAAAGCTACAGAATATACTTTTTCATCACTTTTAGTATTTCTTTTCGAATTTTTTCTATCATATACATGTGCTTGCTCTTTCAACTGCAATTGATGCTGGTTATTTTTTACATTCTCTCATTATTTTATTTTTTCAACTTATGCTCTTTATATTTAGAAGATATTTTGAATCTGCAATAACTCCAGTGATCTTTTTAACTGCCTTACTTTAGCGCTAGCCCGGCTAACGGCAGTATCTAAGCTTATAGTTGACATGGGACAGGAAATGTTTGGTTGTCTGCTCTCATGAGTATTAACTGAAAGAGAAGGATAGATATGTGCATGTGCTATGGGGACTGTATATCAAATGGAAGTCTAAATGGAAGATTTACACATAAAACAACATCATCCCAAGCTCTAGAAAGGGTGATTCTTATGCCTTTAGGCTGATTTGCTCCGTTGTCAACTACCTTGGCTGTTTCATTTGGTTTGTCATTAGTTCAGTAATTTGCACTTTATGTACAACGCTAATGCATTTATTATTGCAGGAGCTGTAAAGGCACCACAGATGCTGACTTATTTATATGATTTTCAACAAGGCACTCTAGATCAAGAACAATCATTCTGAATAGCAAAAAAGCAGATTGGAACGTTATTTTGTTCATGTATTCATATGCTTAAAATTGAATCAGTATGCATTTCAAATAAAGGGCTTGATAATATCTATGTGTGGGCACCAACTTATTGCAATTCTAAAACAATAAACATAAACTACTCTCTTAAGACTTCAAGTGGATGTTGTTCACAACTATGTGCGTCAAAGAATAAGGTGTGTAATAAATAGAATTGTCACAACGTTAACACAGCACGTTGTATTATAATAAAGGGCTACTTGGTTATGCTCTGTACATATGAAATCTAAGTCAGTTAATCTTATAGACTGAAGCGTAAATATAGTGATTTCAAATAAAATGATAGGTGCTTTCAAGCAGGTCAATACAAAACGCCTAGGCCATTAAAGCACCCTTTGGGCACCATCCAAATCTCCTGAAACTTTTGGACCTATGGTCCTATACTAAATAAAAATCACTATCCTGTGATTGTGCATCAAAACACTAACCCTAACCCTAAATCTTAATCTTCATCGCACTGCACGCATATTATATGACACAATGACCTTCCTTGTTATTTTGACTTATAATAGATGAAAAATAATTTAATGAAGCAATCAGTATTAAGCGCACCCCTATGTATAATATTCGTCAGACTACGTGTGTTAAGGTTTTGGTTAAAGTTGCGCAATTATAAATGTCTCTGTATTCAATAGAAACTCAACTGGGACAGTTTTGTTTTGCACATCCCATTCATTTGCGTACACTACCGATCATTTTTAGGATTGTTTAAAGGTCTATGGTCAATATATATTACTTAAGATCGTAATCTTGAGACGCACGTGTACATCAGTGCAGTGCAATTTCATGAGCATGTATAATACATCCATTCACAAGACTGAGCCACCTCAGTTCATATGCATGTAGACAACACTTCAGTAATACGAGACGATTGTTATAGTTAAAATACAATACATGTACCTGGATGTCTTTCTTGATATTGTCTCCGCCGTGTATGCTTCCCATGCAGATATCTTCTTTCTAACTTATTGCCGGTCTTCTGCCGGCATGCCTGCCACCGGTTTCTTAAAAGTACAAGGTCCCCACCTTTAATATAGTCTTTCCCGCTGCATGATGTTTCCAATACAAAACGGCTACTTGTTTCCTCTGTGCAGAAGAAAAATGAAGAATGCGCCAGATTGGCCCAGATATGCGAATAATGATAAAACTGTTACCTTTATTGTGCAGTCTTCCTGTAGTTGCTGGTACCGCAATATTTGATACGAGCAGTCTTAATCAAGCATGCAACTTCACAAGTTGACTTTTCGTCCTAATTGCTAGATGCTTGGACTGCATGATGCCGGTACGAATTGTAAATATTAACAAGATATAAAAAACATTCTCTCTGAGAAAGTTGGGGGTATATAGGATTTGAAGGCAATGGTGGTGTAAAAAGGAAGGGAACAAGGGATCAACGATGATACGAAATTTTTTTAACAGTCCTATATTTAGCACTTTGTAGTACGTACATCTTTCGTTGCTAAATATAGGACTTAAAAAAATTTCGTATCATCGTTGATCCCTTGTTCCCTTCCTTTTTACACCACCATTGCCTTCAAATCCTATATACCACCAACTTTCTCAGAGAGAATGTTTTTTATATCTTGTTTCCTTCATTTTTTTTTTACATTGGGTTGCCTTAATATAACCAGGTACCAGTATGACATTGTGTACCTGCCTTCTAGTACAGGAAAGTGCATTCAGAACCTGTTACTTGTGTGTGCATTTATGTAACTCAGTAGTGTCATAGACACTTGTTTTGGTTAGTGGTAGAGAGAAAAGGATCAGTCATTTATACCAGCTGTGCAGAAGTACCCACCAAAATGCTATGCATACCCATGTCCAGCTGTAGCAATACTGAACATGTCACTGCCTAGCAACATCATGTTTTGTGGTTTGTTTCTGAATATATGGAAGCAAACAACATCAAACTTATAAACTCCTGGGGTTACCTTCTTTGTGATTTGATTCAATTGCCATTGAGGATAGGTCCCCCATATATGCCTCAGACATATATGTATTATCCACTCAAGGTGGAGGGTATCATGAGGCCCAATCTCACTCATTGTCGCCTATTTTAGGCAAATGAATCTGCTTGGACAATCAGCTGATAACACACCTACCATTGAGGTCAGTCTACTGGTATACAGTGTAGGCCATGCTGTTTTGTGTGATTGTAAGAGGTATAATAGAAATAGGGTTCTGAGACAGCACAATGATGCCTTATCCCAGCTATAATATCATTTTCTGATAATTTTATTGCATTAATGGCACGAACATCTTTTAACAATCCCCCTGCTTTTGCTCTTCGAATGTTCAGTGCCTTAGCAAGTAATGCATCTGCGCTAACTTTGCTAACAGCAGCATGTGCAAATCTAGTGGTAACCTTTTGTGCTAACCATGGATGGGTCTTGCAAAAGGCATCATTAACTCATCTAGCAATGTCCTATTGCTTAGAATAGCCTTTTCAAGGCCACCCTTATACTCCATTAGAACACTATCATTGGGTTCATACAGGCAGTAGCTAAAATGATTAAGGAGATGGAAGCATGCAGTCAATACTTAAATTTACTTACTTTGACACTGTTAATACATGTAGAAGCCACATACTAGTAATGTCTACCCCATGTCATGCATTATTTGTGTGTACTATACAAGGGGTGACATTAAAAGTGGCTTGAACTGTATTGCAAAGCATAATAAACATAACTGTAACAGAAATAGTGCATCTTATATCAATAATATGTAAGTAAGAATACTGTGTAATAACACCCGTTATGCAACATGACAAAATCCAGCTGTACATATAATCACCTAGCAACACAATGTTTAAAGCTATGTCCGTTTTCCAGCTGCTCTAGTCTAAAAGAAGCGCGCCAAAACATAATATTCCATGCACAACTCACCTTTGGGCGGTAGTTGTTATTCCGTTGTAGCATGCTGTCTCCGCCTCACGCTTACGCTTCTGGTATCGCGCCCTTCTCGCTGAACGCGCAGCGGAAGGGTTTCTCCAATATACACTCCTTTTGGAATCCCGATTAGTCTCTTAATTGATACTTTTGCTTCTTAGAAGGTCGTATGTCGTCGGAATTCTGCTCATCACAGCATTCACGCCCCCTCTTAGAAGCCTCGTTTCCATTTTCGAGGTATTCCGCTCGTCGCTTTGCTCTCCGCTGTTGTTGTCGTGAAGGCATTTTGATAAAAACAACTTCGCTAATAGCCAAAAGTGGTGAGTTAAAAAATGAAATCTACTATTTAGATAACTATTATACACATATCACGTGAACATTGCCATGGGAACGCTTCATATAGCTCCATATGCATATTACGTATATGCATATTACGTATATCAGTTACATGCTTTATTTCCATATCTGAGACCTGTAGATGTTCTTCCAGAATTTTCTAGATTTTTTTGGTGTATTTTGCGCTCATTACAACCATTCCTATCCCGAGTTATACTCACCCAGAAAAACTGGAGGAGGACAAATTACGGTCTGGGAACGAGAACTACCAGCTTTTCTGTTCTCATAAAGTAAACGGTCTGGCGACTTGAACAAAACATAAAAATGATCGTCTTTCCATTGTTGCTCGATAGCAATAAAGAGCTACACTATCCGTTTCTCGGTTCGTGAGTTATACGCGGATCGCGTTTTTTTTAATGATTTCATGATACGGCACATCCCATTGGGCATCAAGAACTTTCTGCAATGGTCTGAGGTAGATGAAAAATTATATGAGAACTGATTCGTCCTTTTGCATAACAGATTGTGCATGGATGATATATGCTAAATTATGTCGGTGGTCCATTTTTGAATAGAACAACAAAAGTAAAGTGCATGTAATGCGGGAAATAAATTTTGCCACTATTCAAGTTGTTTTGTTTTGTTTTTTGATCGTTTGTTCGTTTGTTTGTTTGTGTAGCCACAGATCAAGGGCTCAGCTTATATATGTTCAAAGCGCCAATATAAATCGCCGCGGATAATAATGTTCCAAACGTCATTCGTTTAGAATTCTAAATACGCTCTGCAATTTTGCGTGTTATTTTAAAATCATGAAATCCCTTCGAACCGATTTGATTTGCTCTTATAATACCCCGCGGCGTATAGCTCCAACGTCCCTTACCTTCGCAAAGCTTTATAAATACTTCTGTGATCGACTCCAAGAAATCCACACCTTTTGAGGTGTGAAACCACTACCTCTGAATGGATCACGTGATTGTTGCCAATCCCCTACTCTATTATCTATGGTTTGTCACATGACTCCAAAGATTTACAGTTAAATAATGGGTGACAATTTCTCAGACTGCAACGCTAGCAGCATCCCTATTAGTGGATATAGGATCGGTCTTCTACACTTGGGGGTAATAGGCGGCTTTGCTGCTGTCCTCTGTTTTGCAGCGGTCATTTTGGTTCTAGTATTGAAACTATACAGGCAGCTGGTTTATCGCCTGGCTCTCTATCAAGTATTAGCTGCTCTTGTGTTTGGATTGGCATGTGTGATCGAACTCCCGCTCATCGACAGTTATTATGACCCCGCTGCTTATCATTCTCTTTGCATTACAGCGGCCTGTATTGTCCTCTTCGCACTATGGCTAAAACTGTTGTTCACTCTCGGAGTCACCTTCCACCTGTTCTGTTTCGTCATTCTGCATAGAAATATGAAGTTCTTCGAAGTGCCGTACGTCGTTTTTTCACTGATACTGCCACTAGTCGTATCCGTCATACCGTTGGCGACGAACAGTTACGGTCCGGCCGGTGCATGGTGCTGGATAAAAAACTGGGTAGACGACTGCCCTTCAAAGGTTTTCGAGGGAGGAGTTATCCAACAGTTCGTGCTTTGGTATTGCCCCGCCCTCGCTGTTTTGATCGTCAATTCGATGGCGGTTATCGGGATGACGGTCTTCCTGGGACGCAGGGCATACAGGAGGTCGCAAGGAGGGTCTCAGTACAAGAGGGCGGTCAATCAGATGCTCCCGCTGGCCGCGTACCCTGTCATATTTTGTCTCCTCCTAGTACCAACGCTGGCAAGTCGCGCGTACGGGGCCAGCCCCCACGCGATGCCTAGCGTGGGTTTTATAATAACAGACGCTGTGTGCAGCTCTGCTTACAGCCTTTTAGCGAGCATCAGTCTTATCGTCCACGTCGTGGTGATCATGAGACTTCAAAGGAAAATTAAGGCTGTTGCCCTTACAAGGTATGATGCCATTGAGAAAGAAGGCGGCTCCACATTTGAAGAAGAAACGAAAAAATTCAGTGATAGTTTTACATACTACAGTCTTCCAGAATCTTCATAATTAAGGCGGTGATTACATTCAGAACGTTCTGCATTATGAATAATGTACATTGTTACATGTATTAAAGGCGGATCAGTTTCGATAAATATTCAGGACATGAAAATTGCTCCATGCATGCACGATGGTATGATACATTTTGTGTATATATCTAAATCAATCCAACAAGTCGCATCAGGTATGTGTTATTGTGACGGGTTAGAATTCAGTTCTAGCTGAGAGAAAAAAAAAGCCGACTATCCCAAATGCATGTACAGTTCTCTACTGACTTTTCAGCCAATAGGTGCTGCCATAGTACACGCAGCCAAGCTGCTTATAATTTTTTGCTCCATGGATGAATTCCATTATAAAATGATTGCCAGAAATCTGATTAGTTCCACAGACCTGGTTCTGGGTACGAGACTGGAGAGACAAGGCAACAAAGCACAAACTGGAAGATAGTGACAATTAAAGTGGTGCAGCATTTCATCCACAACAGATTCAACAACACCAGACCCTTTATGCAAGGATCGATGCAAGAGACTGAGAGGTCAAGGAAAGGTGGAGTACGTACATGTTGATGTACATTCATTGTTGGTGATCAATGTGTTTGCTTGCAGTTTCCTTACTGCTGCAGATCGGGAAATTATATGTCCTGTTAACAATGCATGACACAGCTAGTGAAATAAAGCTGTCTTGTAGTTTTGGGTGGAGCCGTGGGAATTGAATTTCATCTCAGTGGGATGGTTTGGTATGTTAACCTTCTATGAACACTACACTACGCCACACTAACATAGATATGCAGGAATAAATTTTTATGCCATACATGTATGTTCAGCAAACACACGAGTCTTATTGTAAATTTTTATGCCATACATGTACGTTCAGCAAACATACACATACTTACAAAAGCATCATCATCACTACACACGTGGCTTCATTGCCATAGCAACATGTCAGGCGACCCATATTGTCAGATGATTCTAAATTGTGTCAGATGTCCGCACACAATTAGTTAGGTGATCCATCATCATGTAAGGTGATCATAATCATTATCGCTGTCATTGCCACTTGAAGATCTATTTGTAGACAGTTGTGCGGCACTTACATGTACATGTAAGTGGATGTTTGAACGACTGTTCTGTAAAGGAGAAGTACTAGCAAGGTCAGTAGGAGTGGCGAGGCGATGGTGGCTGGATGGGGACAATGACACCGGTGACCTGGAAGGTTTGGTGGGAGTGGTCACTGTACGGAGTTGGGTGGGAGTGGTCACTGTACGGAGTTGGGTGGGAGTGGTCACTGTACGGAGAACCTTATCATTTTCCTCAATGCAAAGCAGCTGTGGTTGGCGTGGTGTAATTAGGCCATGGCTTCCATCCTTAATGTCAGACAGTTCTGGATGAGATTGTGAGTGCTGCAGGGAATCCCCCACCCTTTGTGAGGGACTTGCCATGGGCTTCAGGGAATCCACCACCCTTTGTGAGGGACTTGCCATGGGCTGCAGGGAACCCCCCACCCTTTGTGAGGGACTTGCCATGGGCTGCAGGGAACCCCCCACCCTTTGTGAGGGACTTGCCATGGGCTGCAGGGAACCCCCCAGCCCTAGAGACTGAGAGGCCAGACCACAAGACACCATTTCATCATAGTCTTCCTCAAAGTCACTAGCATTTGGAGAGACAGCTGCAAGGGGGAGGATGGGGGAAGACCTGCATAGCTGTGGACATGATTGGACACCTGGAAGTGGTGTTGGCTCAGGGGATGAACTATCTGAGGCCACCTCGTCATAGTCATCTTCAGGCTCAACGTTACTGGTGGGGACAGGAACAGACACATACATGTGCATAAGGAAAGTGAGCTGGCATGGTGTTGTACTGCCAGTGACTTGTAGGGATGGAGGCGGGGTCTTCTATAAATAGTACTGGTGTGGTCTGGGCACTGTTCGTTTCTTCATAGTCATCGTGTCCAGAATGCAGTGGGTTTGAGGCCAATGGTTGAAGGCTTGCAACAGGAGCAGAGGTGTCATGAATGGGGACAGAGGTATTAGAGCTATTAGTCGGAGAGTCAGTGGTGTTGTTCCGAGAGTTGGAGATGCTATTGTTCGAATGAAGAATGCTGTTCTGTGGACCAGGGGCACAGCTCTGTGGACCAGGAGCACAGCTCTGTGGACCAGGGGCACAGCTCTGTGGACCAGGGGCACAGCTCTGTGGACCAGGGGCACAGCTCTGCGGACCAGGGGCACAGCTCTGCGGACCAGGGGCACAGCTCTGTGGACCAGGGGCACAGCTCTGCGGACCAGGGGCACAGCTCTGCGGACCACGGGCACAGCTCTGCGGACCACGGGCACAGCTCTGTGGACCAGGGGCACAGCTCTGCGGACCAGGGGCACAGCTCTGTGGACCAGGGGCACAGCTCTGTGGACCAGGGGCACAGCTCTGCGGACTGGGTTTGTTATATGTTGGGTCAGAAGTACTGCATTCACCATGTGCCTCAAGAGTGCCTTCACATTTGTCAACCACAAGATGGTCATATATCGACTCTTCAAGAACACTGTCGTCCAGGTTGGAGCCAGTATCGGAGCAGATCTCATCGTAATCCACATCCAGCTGCTCACCACCTTCCCCTCCCCCACCCACACCTCTGGTGACGTCTGTGCAGTGACTGCCGGCAGATGACAAACCTGGCGCAGAGTGATGTCGTGGGGGTGGGGCTTGAGGAAGCTGCGGCAATACATTTCTGGAAGGCTGACAAGGAAGCCTTGGCGACACATTTGTGTGATCCGTCTCCTCGGTGACCACGATGGCAACGGGAGACATGATGGAGTCTGAGGGTGGGCTAGCCTGCCTTTCACGCCTATCATAGGCCAAAGAACTGATCAGCTCATTCTCTGCAGAACCACCACCAGTAACGCCCTTCGGCAGATTCCCCACACTTGCCCCACCCCTGTCTTCAACCAAGGGTGGCGCGCTGTCCTCGCATTCGCTGTAGTCATCGTCGTCCGGCTGCTGGTGGTACATGAACTGGAGGTCCCTGTGGAGGACATCGTAAATCTTGCCGCCATCGCCATCCTCGCCGCCAACCCTCTGCAGGTCTGGGAACTCCGGACTTAGTGGGCTAGGCTGCTCCTCCTTAGCCTCCAGCTGAGCAAGGATATCTCTGAACGAGGGACGGCTTGAAGGAGATGGGTGCCTTGAAGGATGTGTGTTGGGCAACGTTATGGACATAGTACGCAAGTATCAGTTACACAGTATAAGTGCACATATATGTAGCCTTCGACCTAATCATGCTCACAAAAGCACCAGACATATATGCCTACATGTACATGCAAGCTTATAGACAGATAAAATGTACACATACATACATATAAATAAACACACACACACACACACACACAACACAAACACATAACAAGTTTACCAAACTCACACAGCACACATACATGTACTATACATAGCTCTACACACTGTGTCAAAAAAAAAACAGGCTTTGTTCATTATACACATGTATCTGTACCTGTTAAAGGTTAACTATCGCACACATGTACTTTGGCATGGTACACTAATGTAATTAACATTCCAGTTCTACACATGCGCTCAGCCACATACCCAATATGGTCTGATGTACTTACCAAGCTGTGATCATCAATTTGTATATCTTCCTGGAACAACCAGGTGGGGGTGGGAGGCGATGTCCCGCAGAAAGCATTCTAATAACCTGTTTTGGTGAATCACAGCAAATGAGGTCAATCCCTTCTCCTCCCTCTCTCCCTCCTCTTCATCCCTCTCTCTCCCTCCTCCTCCTCCCTCTCTCTCCCTCCTCCTCCTCCCTCTCTCTCCCTCCTCCCTCTCTCTCCCTCCTCCTCCCCCTCTTTCCCTCCTCCCCTCTCCCTCCTCCTCCCTCTCTCTCCCTCCTCCCCCTCCTCCCTTTCTCTCCCTCCTCCCCCCTCTCTCTCCCTCCTCCCCCCTCTCTCCCCCTCTCTCTCCTCCTCCTCCCTCTCTCCCTCCTCCTCCTCCCTCCCTCCTCCTCCTCCCTCTCTCCCTCCTCCTCCCCCTCTCTCCCTCCTCCTCCCCCTCTCTCCCTCCTCCTCCCTCTCTCCTTTTCCAATCCTACATGACCGACACATGTTACCTCAGATGGGGAACATCCCTTGAAGGGCATCTCCCCTAGGGTCCAAAGTTCATAGAGGAGGCAGCCAAAGCTCCACACATCGCTGGACATTGAGTAGTGTCTTGAGCGAAGCACTTCAACCGACATCCAGTTGATCAGCGATTCGTCAAAAATACCATCATAGCGACCTAACCGCGTGTTCTCAATTCCGCCAATCTGTTCAACAGAATAGAGAAATAGACACTGCCTCAGTGAATGCATTCTGATTTATAATTTGCTGTATGTTTAATGGCTCAGGAAATGTGACCTAGCAACAAAGCTAGGAATAGCTACCTTGCAGATGCCACTTGCAGAGACAAACACATTCTTAGCAGCGAGGCCAAAGTGGACAATACCCTTGTCAGACAGGTAAATCATTCCCTGGGCAGCATGCTGGGCAAACGTCTCAAGCTGTTGTGTACCACTGACGGTTCTGATTCCATCCCTATCGGTGCAAAACAGATGGCAGCATAAAAAGGCATACATGAGATACACCCCCAGCCCAGCCTACAACCTTTGTCGTAATGCATACAAATAATTCAGCAAGCTGCCATTGGTGAAGTGCTCAGTCAGTACACACACCTGAATTCAATAAGTACGGCAAAAAGAAGATTAGTGAATAAGCAGGAGGGGGGGGAGGGAGGGAGGGAGGGAGGGAGGGAGGGAGGGGGGGGGGAGGGAGGGAGGGAGGGAGGGAGGGAGGGAGGGAGGGAGGAGAGGGAGGGAGGGAGGGAGGGAGGGAGGGAGGGAGGGAGGGAGGGAGGGAGGGAGGGAGGGAGGGAGGGAGGGAGGGAGGGAGGGAGGGAGGGAGGGAGGGAGGGAGGGAGGGAGGGAGGGAGGGAGGGAGGGAGGGAGGGAGGGAGAAGTACACAATGCACCCACACTTTCTGGTTCGTTCACAACTCCAACAATCGCGACTACGTTGGGATGCTTCAAGTAGCTCATGGTGACTGCAGCTTGCAGAAAGGTGACCCTGTTATTCTGGGTGCCCAGTCCGATTACTGTCACCTCCTGTGGTTTCTTGTGGGGAACGTGCCACAACGCTTTGCGTATGCTCCCAAACAGACCACGCCCAATTTCAGAAATGAACCTGAAAGGGGATGTGTGCACATTAATACACCCACACACTACATATGACACTGGCACCAAGATGATACTAGGTAGATACATGTATAACAGCCAGACCTACACTGTACAAGTACGTATGTGTATCACCTTTGTAGGTACCTCACACATGTATGTAATAGCACAACACTACACGTATGTAACAGCACAACATAACACGTATGTAACAGCACAACATTACACGTATGTAACAGCACACTACATGTATGTATCAGCACAACATTACATGTATGTAACAGCACATTACATGTATGTAACAGCACACCATTACACGTATGTAACAGCACAACATTACACGTATGTAACAGCACAACATTACACGTATGTAACAGCACATTACATGTATGTAACAGCACGCCACAACAGGTCACAACATTTCTTAAATGCCTAGGCAGAATTGCATAAAGCCTCTGAAGTTACACAAAGTTACTATTTATAATACTAATTGGGACTGTCAACTTTGCTCAGTAATGCTCACCGGATATCAGAAGAACAAATCAAGGTGACTTCCTCTCTCGCAAGCTGACAGATCAACTCCATCTCACTGGATGCAGGCTCTTCCTAATACCAAATGGAATTAAATCTATGAGATCATTGACTTTTATCCACCCACTGATGGCCAACAGCTAATTAGGTACAATAGGGCCCACCAAATGCTCCCACCTGCACACAGCTGCTACGGTTCACTGCACTGCCAAGCCCAGCGCACACAGACGTTGGGTGCAGCAGTGGAGGGGTGTGGTCAGAAGCACCAAGAGTGTGACTCATTTTGCCACTGGGGGCGGCCTGCAGGAGGATGTCTTTGCTGGAGTTTGGACCTGTCAGCTCACTGTCGGCAGTCAAGGGGACTTCGTATGTCAGGGGATCGTGCACAGTGGAAGCAGCTGCAGGGGTTTCGTCACACAGTAGAGGACTTTGGGCAGTCTCCCCCGCTGATACGGGGAGCTCGTACACCTCTGGACTAGACAACCTTCTCTCCTCCATCGCCACGGGGACCTCATACACCAAAGGGTCAGCACCACTGCTCCCACGAATCGTACCCTTGCCGATGTCAATGTGGCTAGGCTTGCCGATGTCAATGTGGCTAGGCTTGCCGATGTCAATGTGGCTAGGCCTGCTGATGTCAATGTGGCTAGGCTTGCCAATGTCAATGTGGCTAGGCTTGCCGATGTCAATGTGGCTAGGCTTGCCGATGTCAATGTGGCTAGGCTTGCTGCTTACGATGTGGGGGGCCACCTCACGCTGAGTCCAGTCACCTGGTGTATGTGGGTGTGGTGAGGGGTGTGGTGAGAGGTGTGGTGAGGGTAGTGATGAGGGTAGTGGTGAGGTGTGGTTAGAGGTGTGGTGTGAGGTGTGGTGTGGTGAGGGTAGTGGTGAGGTGTGGTTAGAGGTGTGGTGTGAGGTGTGGTGTGGTGAGGGTAGTGGTGAGGTGTGGTTAGAGGTGTGGTGAGAGGTGTGGTGAGGGTAGTGATGAGGGTAGTGGTGAGGTGTGGTTAGAGGTGTGGTGTGAGGTGTGGTGTGGTGAGGGTAGTGGTGAGGTGTGGTTAGAGGTGTGGTGTGAGGTGTGGTGTGGTGAGGGTAGTGGTGAGGTGTGGTTAGAGGTGTGGTGTGAGGTGAGGTGTGGTGTGGTGAGGGTAGTGGTGAGGTGTGGTTAGAGGTGTGGTGTGAGGTGTGGTGTGGTGAGGGTAGTGGTGAGGTGTGGTTAGAGGTGTGGTGAGAGGTGTGGTGAGAGGTGTGGTGAGGGTAGTGATGAGGGTAGTGGTGAGGTGTGGTTAGAGTTGTGGTGAGAGGTGTGGTGAGAGGTGTGGTGAGGGTAGTGATGAGGGTAGTGGTGAGGTGTGGTTAGAGGTGTGGTGAGAGGTGAGTGGAGTGGTATGCTTAAGATATAATAACACACTTCTGCATTCTTTCTTTGAGGTTGGCATCTCATCAATTCCGGTACAATTCTTGCGCTGACGTGGTTGCAATTTGCAGCATAACAAACCTGCTGATGCCATTGCTATGGCAACCAGCGGAGCCAAAACTGCAGCAAGGGCGGGTGCGTAGGGATACCGGAAGGAGTCTAAGCTTTGATGACCACCATGGCCAGGGTCGAGCCCTTGCACACGGGCAGCGTCCCTCTGCAGAGCATGGGGGGGCAGTGCTGGGGGAAACAATGCTGCAATTATAATCCACCATCATTGGAGGTATGGAGGGCACAATCATGCCCCCCCCCCCCCCCTTCTAATAAAAGGTGAAGTGTTCAGTATTAAACATCGTACTCTTCCCCTCCCAACTGGCTAGAGCTGTCCGCTTTCGGAAAGGGGATAGCCCCCCCCCTCCTTCCAGAAATGCTGGGGGCGCCCATGGTATGGAGGGCACAATCATGGAGTTATGGAGGGGTGTTATGGCACATGTAGCACATCTAAGTGCGACACTGTCCCTCTTCACATAACATCACATGACAAACATACCATGAGCAAACAACACTTCAGTTACTACAAGCGTGGTATTGTGTACTACATATATATGCAGACAAACAAAAAGGGGGGGTATACATAGGGGTGCAAAGAAAGTAACCCACCCATGTCAGGCTGTATGTCTGCGGAGAGATGTAGAACGGCTTGATTCAGGATAGACAGGGTCGACATTTCAATGGAATTTGGCTCGGAGACCGCAGTGAGTTGATAGAGCTGCGAGGTGGTGTCATGACTCTTGCTCACGTGCACCGCTAGCGCCCTCACTTCAGCAGCATACGGGTACTTAACGTAGACTCCCACAATATCATGCGGCAACACGCCGAAGACTTCCGCGTTCGCTAGCCTGTATGTTTCGCATGCCAGGTACTCCCCTTGATTTTTTCCGCTTGCAATAGGAAACTCCTGGCTGTGCACCAGGTCCAATTGGTGCGCCCCTCTTTTCCGCCACACTTGAAAACTAACGGTGCCGGTGATGGGATAGTGACAGTAGTGCCATGACGTCAGCGTTCCGTAACATGGCGCTGTATGGTTTAGGTCGACCAGCTGAACGGCATGTTCGAGCGGCTGCTCTCCGGGGACTTCAGCGCGCTTACCAAGAAGGCAGGCGGGACGAGCTGTGCTTGGACCCGCTACAGAGTGAGGATGCAGAACGTATAGCGACTGCAGTTAATACGAGCACGCCTTAAGGGTTTTCTTACTCACCATAGCAATATACAGCTACATACAACAAGACGAGGGCCAATAATCTGAATAGTTAAGACAGCCATTATTTTTGATTTGAACAAGTACATGCGCGTAGTATTAGCGCGCACACGCGCGAAACAACGCAAAAAGTAGAAAAAGTAAAAGTAATGCGCGTGCACACAAAAAATAAACCTTACAGCTAGCTCTCACCTGTATGATTCAAACGTTGCAGGTGGCATCATCGATCTACTTCTTGATGTACACTAAAACTTTACGAAACCATTCACTCAATCCTGCGCGGGGTGGAAATAAACCGAAACGCAAGATACCACATAAACGCTCAATTAAACAAGCATCAGCTAAGCATGCATACGCAAATTCAAGGGTCCATCTTTGGGTCTGAAAACATCCCAGTTTTATTACTGTGCGCGTGTGATACGCCTATGGCTATGGCTCGAGCAGCGATATTGATTTGTATTGATTTGTGTGTCACGACCCATTTAGATAGGCGTGAGAGACAGAGACTGCGCCATGCCGTCGCACCACGTAGGCTACTAGTATTTTTAAATAGTACGTATGTATCGCGTTACTGGAGTATGTATATGTAATTAAGTAACATGCATGGTAAAGTGGAAGAAATGCAAGGAGCTGGAGCTAGCTAGTCTCAGCTATAGGGAGGAAAGAGCTGTAGCGATCACGGACAAAACCCAAACAGTCGTAATTTCCAGGGTCTACCTATAGTTGGGTATCCTTCGCGTACTGGCGGAAGGAAGGTGGTACTTTTTTGTACAGGTGTATGAAGTTTGGCAATCGGTACCGATCAATGAATAAATGTAAAATTTTTAGTGTACATTGTAAGTCAGATTGGCTTTACATATACTACCAGATACAGCAGAATGTACTTATTGTGCGGCAATTGCCGCATTGAAATGCTGTGGACTGCAATCTCGTTGCAGCTTGTACATCCTCTCGCCGCTCTACGCGCATTTGAATATAACAATTCAAGTAGTCCCCATTGATTCATGACCAATCGTGCCACAAAGAATCATCACACATACAGTTACACAGAACACAACTTGTGTGCATATACACACACACCACACACACACACACACACACACACACACACACACACACGGTGCAGACATATACACGTATATACGTAATGGCACACACAGAAGTGTGCCAAATATATAGTGACACGAAAAGGACAGGGGCGTGCTACATTCAATACTGTCCACTACGACCGGTGGGATCGGTCCACCATACTGTCCTGCACAGAGTCATATGTCGGTTCATCCTGGATGTTGACAGAATCGTATATCGCAGCAGCTGCTGGGTCATTTGCTCCTTCGTACAACTCTTCAGGTGCCGACCCTTTGGACGCCGAGCTGCCCATCCCTTCACCTGCAGAACTATTCATCCCTTCAGCTGCAGAACTGTCCATCCCTTCGTACAACTCGTCGGGTCCTCCATCGTTCGTCCCCTTTGGCGCTGCATCGTTGGTCCCTTTGTTATGCCAGCCACGTGTAACGTTTTCATAAACGTCATCACTGGGGCCTGCTGCACTGGTGTAGGAGCACTGCAGGTCCTCGTACATGAGCCGACCTGCTTGCAGATTTCCACCCAAGGTGCCGGCCTTTGGGTGAGTCCTTGCGTCTTCCTTGGGGATGGTCATGATCTGGCTCTGGTCTTGGGTGAGTGCAGACAGGATGTCTCTGAAGCTGGGGCGTGTAGCACTGTCAGGGTTCCTGGTTGGAGTACATTTATGTGTGAGCATATGTGTATGTATGGGAGTGCGTGTGCGTGTGTGTGTGTTTATGCGTGTGGGGTTGTGTGTGTTTATGTGAGTATGTGGAGTGCGTGTTTATGTGTGAGCATGTGTGGGTGTTTACATATGTGGGTGTGTGGGTGTTTATATGTGCGTGTGAGTGGGGTGTTGTATGTGGGTGTGTGGGTGTTTATATGTGCGTGTGAGTGGGGTGTTGTATGTGGGTGTTTTTGTGTGAGGGTGTGTGTGTGTTTATGTGAGTGTGTGTTTATGTGTGAGGGTGTGTGGGTGTGTGTGTGTGTTTATGTGAGTGTCTGTGGGGGTGTGGGGGCATGTGTGCATACCATGGTGAACATACCAACATTCCACCATAATCTTGTAGATGTGGCGAGGGCAGCCAGGGGGAGGAGGGAGCCTCCACCCCGAGCTGATCTTCTCTGCTACCTGAAGTAAAGAAGACATCAGTTATTTAATAATAGTTATTTAATATTAGTTATGTAGTTATTTAATAATATTAGTTATGTAGTCATTTAATATGTGTTTCAACAATGTAAATGTCATGTAGTTATCTGCACTTCAATTCCTACCAATTGTACCACCAGATAAATTAAATAACTTCATTTTCTTACCCACAATGCTTCATTGGTATTCATGCATGTGCATGTGTGTAATTGATGCATGTGTGTGTGTATGTATACATATATGTATATGTATGCATATATGATATGTTGCATGCACGTGTGCATTTTTATGCATGTGCAAATATGCATGTGTGTGTGTGCATGTGTGTGTGTACATCCACGTGCCTGTATAATATGCACGTGTACATGCATGTGCGCATAAATATGCATGTGTACATGCATTTTATGTATGTGCTTGTTCAAAATCAACATGATATACAACAGTATCCATCTATAGCCCATGGGAAAATGTCCAGTTACCATCACAACCACCTACATTTGTCAACATTCACCCACACACCATCCCATGGTGATCACTTAGCACACTAATGCCTGCACCCCCCTGAGGTATCACGTTACAGCATACCCGAGGTATCACTACACAGCATACCTCAGCATCCGTGCACTCCTCATATGGCATCTTTCCCAACGACCACATCTCGTACAGGAGGCAGCCATAGCCCCACACGTCGCTGGCACTGGTGTATTCGTTGTGGTGGAGGGCTTCGGGCGCCATCCACCTCACCTGCATGGTCCCTGCTTTAGTGCGGGATACTTTGCGGGTAGCAACGCGTCTTGACATTCCAAACTCTCCCACCTTGTACAAAAAATAAAAATAAAAATGGTGGTATATCTGAAGTGGCAGAGAGTTAGCCTACATCTGCAGGACTATGGATGTTGGTCTACATCTGCAGGCCTATGGATGTTGGTCTACATCTGCAGGCCTATGGATGTTGGTCTACATCTGCAGGACTATGGATGTTGGTCTACATCTGCAGGCCTATGGATGTTGGTCTACATCTGCAGGCCTATGGATGTTGGTCTACATCTGCAGGCCTATGGATGTTGGTCTACATCTGCAGGACTATGGATGTTGGTCTACATCTGCAGGCCTATGGATGTTGGTCTACATCTGCAGGCCTATGGATGTTGGTCTACATCTGCAGGCCTATGGATGTTGGTCTACATCTCCAGGCCTACATCTGCAGGCCTATGGATGTTGGTCTACATCTCCAGGCCTATGGATGTTGGTCTACATCTGCAGGCCTATGGATGTTGGTCTACATCTCCAGGCCTATGGATGTTGGTCTACATCTCCAGGCCTATGGATGTTGGTCTACATCTCCAGGCCTATGGATGTTGGTCTACATCTGCAGGACTATGGATCTTGGTCTACATCTGCAGGCCTATAGATGTTGGTCTACATCTGCAGGCCTATGGATGTTGGTCTACATCTGCAGGCCTATGGATGTTGGTCTACATCTCCAGGCCTACATCTGCAGGCCTATGGATGTTGGTCTACATCTCCAGGCCTATGGATGTTGGTCTACATCTGCAGGCCTATGGATGTTGGTCTACATCTCCAGGCCTATGGATGTTGGTCTACATCTGCAGGCCTATGGATGTTGGTCTACATCTCCAGGCCTATGGATGTTGGTCTACATCTGCAGGACTATGGATGTTGGTCTACATCTGCAGGCCTATGGATGCATATAGAATTGGTTAAGTACCTCACAGAGGAAGTATCAAAGCATACCACCAGGATTAAGGGTAGGTTAATAAAATCACGCCATGCTGCATTGCAAGACGAAGGGCAATTAAATAAACACACACATCCCAGACCAAATCAAATATTCATAACTACAGTGAATAATGTGAGATGAAATGGAAGAGCAGGAGTAGGGAAGGGTCAGAGGTGAGTGGTGATGGTTGATCAGATGATAGTTGATCAGAGGTGAGTGGTGAGGGTGATGGTTGATCAGATGATAGTTGATCAGAGGTGAGGGTGATGGGTGATCAGATGATAGTTGATCAGAGGTGAGTGTGATGGTTGATCAGATGACAGTTGATCAGAGGTGAGTGTGATGGTTGTTCAGATGATAATTGATCAGAGGTGAGTGTGATTGTTGATCAGATGACAGTTGATCAGAGGTGAGTGTGATTGTTGATCAGATGACAGTTGATCAGAGGTGAGTGTGATGGTTGATCAGATGATAGTTGATCAGAGGTGAGGGTGATGGTTGATCAGATGACAGTTGATCAGAGGTGAGTGTGATGGTTGTTCAGATGATAGTTGATCAGAGGTGAGTGTGATGGTTGATCAGATGACAGTTGATCAGAGGTGAGTGTGATGGTTGATCAGATGATAGTTGATCAGAGGTGAGTGTGATGGTTGTTCAGATGATAGTTGATCAGAGGTGAGTGTGATGGTTGATCAGATAACAGTTGATCAGAGTGAGTTATCAGATGATAGTTGATCAGAGGTGAGGGTGATGGTTGATCAGATGATAGTTGATCAGATGTGAGGGTGATGGTTGATCAGATGTGAGTGTGATGGTTGATCAGATGATAGTTGATCAAAGGTGAGTGTGATGGTTGATCAGATGACAGTTGATCAGAGGTGAGTGTGATGGTTGATCAGATGATAGTTGATCAAAGGTGAGTGTGATGGTTGATCAGATGACAGTTGATCAGAGGTGGGTGTGATGGTTGATCAGATGATAGTTGATCAGAGGTGAGTGTGATGGTTGATCAGATGACAGTTGATCAGAGGTGGGTGTGATGGTTGATCAGATGATAGTTGATCAAAGGTGAGTGTGATGGTTGATCAGATGACAGTTGATCAGAGGTGAGTGTGATGGTTGATCAGATGATAGTTGATCAAAGGTGAGTGTGATGGTTGATCAGATGACAGTTGATCAGAGGTGGGTGTGATGGTTGATCAGATGATAGTTGATCAGAGGTGAGTGTGATGGTTGATCAGATGACAGTTGATCAGAGGTGGGTGTGATGGTTGATCAGATGATAGTTGATCAAAGGTGAGTGTGATGGTTGATCAGATGACAGTTGATCAGAGGTGAGTGTAATGGTTGATCAGATGACAGTTGATCAGAGTGAGTTATCAGATGATAGTTGATCAGAGGTGAGGGTGATGGTTGATCAGATGATAGTTGATCAGATGTGAGGGTGATGGTTGATCAGATGTGAGTGTGATGGTTGATCAGATGACAGTTGATCAGAGTGAGTTATCAGATGATAGTTGATCAGAGGTGAGGGTGATGGTTGATCAGATGATAGTTGATCAGATGTGAGGGTGATGGTTGATCAGATGTGAGTGTGATGGTTGATCAGATGATAGTTGATCAAAGGTGAGTGTGATGGTTGATCAGATGACAGTTGATCAGAGGTGAGTGTGATGGTTGATCAGATGATAGTTTATCAAAGGTGAGTGTGATGGTTGATCAGATGACAGTTGATCAGAGGTGGGTGTGATGGTTGATCAGATGACAGTTGATCAGAGTGAGTTATCAGATGATAGTTGATCAGAGGTGAGGGTGATGGTTGATCAGATGATAGTTGATCAGATGTGAGGGTGATGGTTGATCAGATGTGAGTGTGATGGTTGATCAGATGTGAGTGTGATGGTTGATCAGATGATAGTTGATCAAAGGTGAGTGTGATGGTTGATCAGATGACAGTTGATCAGAGGTGAGTGTGATGGTTGATCAGATGATAGTTGATCAAAGGTGAGTGTGATGGTTGATCAAATGACAGTTGATCAGAGGTGGGTGTGATGGTTGATCAGATGATAGTTGATCAGAGGTGAGTGTGATGGTTGATCAGAGGTGAGTGTGATGGTTGATCAGGTGACAGTTGATCAGAGGTGAGTGTGATGGTTGATCAGATGACAGTTGATCAGAGGTGAGTGTGATGGTTGATCAGAGGTGAGTGTGATGGTTGATCAGATGTGAGTGTGATGGTTGATCAGACACACAGTTGATCAGAGTGAGTTATCAGATGATAGTTGATCAGAGGTGAGGGTGATGGTTGATCAGATGATAGTTGATCAGATGTGAGGGTGATGGTTGATCAGATGTGAGTGTGATGGTTGATCAGATGATAGTTGATCAAAGGTGAGTGTGATGGTTGATCAGATGATAGTTGATCAGAGGTGAGGGTGATGGTTGGTGAGTTGATGGTTGACCAGATGACAGTTGATCAGATGTGAGTGTGATGGTTGATCAGATGATAGTTGATCAGAGGTGAGGGTGATGGTTGATCAGAGGTATGACAGTTACTTGAACAGTGTGCTACACTACACACAGCATGCCTTGCAGATGTTGTCTTCAGACACAAACACGCTCCTTGCTGCCAGATCACAATGAACAAAGCCTCTAGTGGAAAGGTAGTGCATTGCAAGGGCAATTTGCTGACAGAAGCTCAACAGCAGCCCGGAGGTACTCTGGGGGTGTGGCACTTTTAAGCAGTCTCTGTGTGGGAGGGTAACCAGAAAGATAAAAACCTTGAGGGGGAGGTGCCCTATTAATAGGGGTGGGCGGTGCCCTGTTATGAGGGGTGGGAGGTGCCATATTAATAGGGGTGGGCGGTGCCCTGTTATAAGGGGTGGGAGGTGCCCTGTTAATGGTGTATGCCTTGTTGTCATAGGGACTGTGTGCATGTACACACAGTGAGGGTGCCCTGGTGTGCAGGTGTACATACTCGGGGCCTAATGTTCTCAGGAATGTATCCAAGTCACCTTGCTGCATATGCTCAATCACCAACATGGCCTTCATTGGAGAGAAGAATGAAGGATGGCTGAAACACAATCATAATTTGCTTACGGAATCTTGCTCATTCACCACTCCATAAATGGACACAACATTTGGATGTCTGAACTGACCCATCACTGCGGCTTCCTGCAGCTGCAGGGTACGCTCCTCCTCCCCAGCCTGTACGGGGAGTGCCTTCAGGGCCACCTGGTACCGATTGCTCCCTTCCTTCCACACTCCTTTACTGATGACAGAGAACTGTCCAGCTCTTGCCAGGGATTGCACACTGCGTAAGATTTAGAATGGAATTTTTAGAGTAGTACCAAAACCTGAGACATAGGGCCACTGGTCTCAGTGACGATAGGGCCACTGGTCTCAGTGACAATAGGGCCACTGGTCTCAGTGACGATAGGGCCACTGGTCTCAGTGACAATAGGGCCACTGGTCTCAGTGACATTTTTTTTTGTGTGACCTAACCAACATCCCTCAATCTGTTGTGCTATGAAAGGCCACATCAGTGGTATTCCAACACACACGGCTATCTTATGGAAAGCTGTAACAGCTCATGAGAAAGGTAACATAACTTGTACGAGACACTCGCACGTCACACGCACATATGTCATACTGCATCACCTGATGAGCAAATATACTCATTAACCCTCAAAGGTGCACACAACACTAGAACAGTCTCCCACCACCCCTCCTTCAAAAACTACTCCCTTCTCATCATGGATGGGTACGTACATGTCAATGACATATCACACACCAACAGGATGTGCATCATGACAGGGGAAACAACTCACGTGACGTCCTCCTTTGTGAGGAGATGAATGTTGAGGTCCACCAACTGACGAAGGATCGCATCCACGTTGTCACTTGGGTCCTGAAAAGGATCCTTCTCGTACTCTGGTACCTTGAGAATTGGGATTGGGGTGTGGTTTGGGTGTGTGTGTGATGGTTGCACCTTACCTCGCTGGTCGATATAACTGTTAACGACAGGTACCTGCTGTCAGCTTGGCGCCGAGGTGTGTTGGGTCTGTCAGAGGACGTGGAGATTGTCTTCTGGCCCATCTGCTTGACCAAGTTGCTTGAGTCAAAGTACTTGGTGCGTGGGTTTGAGTCTTCTACTATATCGTATGTGGGGTTATCTGCGTAATGGTGGAATAGAAATTTGAATTGTAATTTTGAGGTGAACGCTCTCCTCCTTACACTCCTCATCACAGTCCACACACACACACACACACACACTCCTCCATACACCTCACTCCTCCACACACACACTCCCCCATACACTCCATACACACTCCTCTCCTCCTTACACACTACTCCACACACTCCCCACACCTCACACTCCCCCACATTCTCCTTTCCCATTTTGTCACCTAAAAAAAAAACACAAAAATAAAATGTCTTTATGTACTCACCTGTTGGCTGGCAGGAGCCTAGAGTAGCAGACTTCCTATACTTCATGGTACACACCACTGCCATGACAACGGCCACAATGATGCAAACCACCACAAACACCCCAACAACAGAAGATGCAGAGGCTGCGGCCACCACCTGGGTCTGGGCACCATTGCTACCACCTCCTGCCACAGGTACTGTAGCCGTAGGACTGGGCACGAGGTAAGTTGCTGTTGTGCTGAGGGAACCAGTTGACATGGAAGCAGATGATGACCTGGAAGCAGATGAAGTACTGGGCTGGATGGATGATGAGGCTGTACAATGTATGTGTGTGTGTGTGTGTGTGTGTGTGTGTGTGTGTGTGTGTGTGTGTGTGTGTGTGTGTGTGTGTGTGTGTGGTACGTGTATGTGTGTGTGTATGTGTGTGAGTGAGTGTGTGTGTGGTGTGTGTGTATGTGGTGTGTGTGAGTGTGTGTGAGTGAGTGTGTGAGTATGTGTGTGAGTGTACGTGTGTGTGGTGTGTGTGTGTATATGTGGTGTGTGTGTGTGTGCATGTGTGTGTATGTGGTGTGTGTGTGTGAGTGAGTGAGCGTGTGTGTGTGTATTAACAAGAAGCGAGAGGTCAACAAAATGGGGTGAGGGATGAGGAAGTGTTGAGGGGTGTTAAGGGTGGTGGTGAGGGTGTGAAGACAGTGTTTGAGTGATCGAGGGTGTGGTTTAGGGTGAAATGGTGTTGAGGGTTGGCATTGAGTGGTGAGAGTAGTGTTGAGGGTGAATATGCTGAGGGGTGATGGGGTGAGGGGTGATGTTGAGAGGCAGGAGTTACAAACTTGTGGAGAGGGACAAACGCTTACAGCGGCACTCATGTGTGCTTACCCAACAATTCTACGTATACCATGAGACTTGCGTTCACCGACATGCTCAGTTGCGTTAGTGTGACATTTGAGTTGTTAAATTGAGCGCCGTTAGTCGAATTTGCCGGGCTGTAGCGAACCGTAGAGACGCTCCCATTGGGCGAGAAGACGCCCACCGTGGTGTTTGTCGCGCTGAAAGGCAGCACTATCCCAATGACGTCGCTCTGCTGCACAGCAACCTGGCTGGACGCGAGCACCCTCTCGCATACGGTCGCACCGAGTGCTGTGGAAAACGTCTTGTTGAACGACGTGCTCTGCTGTCTGGTGAAGGAGGTTCCATTATTGGTCGTGGGCCTCCATATCTGAAACGTGATCTGCGCGGAGCCGTTCGTGGAGCGGTAGCAGTACTGCCAAGCCACGAGCGTCCCGTTGCACTGCAAAGGCTTGTTGACGGCCAGAAACTGGCCCGCCAAAGAGAGCCTCGTGCTGGTGCCGTTGGTGGCGTTGGTGGGGGTGGACCCAAGAGGACAGAACGTAACTGCATTAACTGTTAATAACGTTGCTGCAGGGGAGATCGGAGTGAGGGAAGATCGGGGAGTTACGGCAGTCTTTTAAAAAATTTGCAGTGCAGTGGTTTAAAACTCTGTTACCACTTACCTGCAATGAAAAACCCTGCTGTAGCGCGTGTAGCCATACCCTATCGAGGAACAGAAATCGAGCATGCAAATGCCAATACTGTTAGCGGAATTCAGCGCACTCCGCAGGTTCACCGCCTGGATCTTGGGTTTAACAGGTGGGAGTCAAGTGTACGTGTTATAATCATTTACATGTAAACCTAAAGGAATGTGCAACTATCACAACTACCGTTAATTAAAATTCAGCTTTGCAAAACTTCAAAAGTACTAAGTGCAAATTTAGGAAGCGTCGATCAAGAACCGTGTCTACTGAAAGATCGAAGCCAAGTGAAATCTTTAAACTGCATATGACGTCGTGCACATAACGCACTGCTGTCTGCTGCAGGT
This sequence comes from Spongilla lacustris, assembly GCA_949361645.1. Taxonomy (NCBI): domain Eukaryota; kingdom Metazoa; phylum Porifera; class Demospongiae; order Spongillida; family Spongillidae; genus Spongilla; species Spongilla lacustris. Next base: position 4,797,818 of record OX442436.1, read on the forward strand.
GTATATTCAAATAAAAAGATTATAGTGGGTTTATTTTCTGATTGTAGACTTTATAACCTATATGGTAATGCGGTCACCTTTGGGACGCTTATCGCCGCCGCTATAAAAGAGGTGGCTGTAGGCATGGACACATGTATGCCTGGTTTGGACCGTATTAAACATGTAGATCTAATATAAATGGGGTGCTCCGCAATCAAGGAAAATCAACCACAAACAGTCAATGAACTGATCGTATATTGTTTCTAATCAGAAGATGTGCTTGTGAGGAACATGAATAATAATAATATTATCCAAAACCCCTCCAAAGTTAAGTACTAATAAAATTTATACTGAGCCGCATTCGGTGCCAATAGGAGTTCAGTCTAAATCTATACTGACATGTAGCTATTATACATTGTTGGGAGCACTTCGAATTCGATCGCGGTTAACTTATACTTATAATTATAATCGACCCGTTACGCATAAGACTAGGAATGTGAAAGCATCGCACTCCAGCTTTGAACTGAATTGGATTTATGTGCTCAGGCTGCCATCGTACTGATCGTGCATGTATACATGCAAAATGTGTATCATACAGCATATGCATATGTGTGCACAATAAATAAATAAGCTTGGCTTAATCCTAGGCCTATATATATAATTATAATTATAATTATATCTATATGCTTAATCAGTCCGGCCCCCAGGTGATTAGTCCCTATATATGTAAGCCACCTTTTATAAAATTCTTTGGGTGGCATGAAGATATAATATAATCGGTTGCCTCCCCTCCCACTCCAATTTTTTTTTTTTTGATTGACTACGTACGTATACGCCTAAGTTAGTATACGGCCATGATGTTCAGTTAGATACAGGCGAAGCACCTGACTGCATGCATAGGCCTATACAGTGTTGCCGCGATATATCGCGATTAAATATACATGTATATCGCGAAAGGCGATGTATCGCGATTAAATATATATCGCGAAAGGCGATATATCGCGATTACATAAACGTGTACGGACGTAAACAAAGATATACAGAAATAAAATTTAGAAACAAGCAGAGAATAAGCATACATTTAGAAAATAATTTACGGTTACAGTTAAACCAGTTCAGTTTGAATTTTGCCATAGAATTATACACTTGCCAATGCAGCCTTTCATGCAAGATGCCACGCCCCCACGGGCGCAACCTTTTCTTCTTAAGGCAAATACCTAAGCAAAAAATGCACAAGTACTTGCTTGCTGGTTTAGCTATGGTAGGGACGTATGACTCATGATTCCTTCACCATAACAATGGATCATATTTTCTGAAATTGATTTCTGCTGACTGGGAACATTGCGCAAGCTATCATGTAGCTAAAAAGTAATTGGATTTTTTTGTGCCACCCAAAGCCTCCCATACGGCTGTTTTGAAGGCTTTGCGATCAACGCTCATGAATTGTCTGTGGTAGCAAGTACATTTAGCGTAAGTACACGTACACCTGTACCATATCCATATATCCTTCGTGGTATTTACCCCAACATTTAATAACCAAGCGATAATTGATCATGAATAATTTAATATATCGCGATATAAATGCCCATATCGCGATATATCGCGATATAGACGATTAAGGATGAAGGTTACACTGGGCCTAGCGCCTATATACATGCAGGTTCATCATGTAGTGTTGACCTAGATTTAAGCTGAGCGAACCTACAGGTTAATTGATTTAGATACAAGCGGGCCTATAGCCCTATATAGGTTCATATTAATTGATTTATATAGAGCATACAAGCGAAGCCGCTGGGCCCTATAGGTTCATATTGATCAGTTTAGATACAAGCGAAGCCACTGGGTCTCAGTATTAGCCCTAGGTTGATATTGATTTAGATATATACTAGCGAAGCCGCTGAACCTAGTCCTAGGTTCATATTGATTTATAGATACAAGCGAAGCCGCTGCCTAATATACATGTATAGGTTCATATTGATTAGATACAATTAAGCGGTTCATATATTGATTTATATAGATACAAGCGAAGCCGCTGGGCCTATAGGGTCATGTTGACTGTAGCGATAGCTACTTGCAAAGATGCGCCGCTGCGTGGCTTTAAATAACATGCATGCATGCATCTTTTCTACTATCTATGATATATGCGATACAATTTTAAAAACGTAGCCGTAAAGAAGGAAGTGCATGGTGACAATTTAGGATGTTCTCAGGTAACTGTGAAGGCTTTGGGTATATGAGTATAATTATAATTATAATAAAATAATTATATATAATTATATAAAATAAGATGGCGCGGGGTAAGCGTGTCTCAAGAGGCCTCCCGCATAGTTCTATCCCGCAATCGGATTCACAGCCTCTGGAACACAATCGCCAGAGCGTTTCTGCAGGTAGGTTTGAATGTCTCTTACCTGGTTGCTCCTCTTCTTTAGGGACGAAGGATGCTTTTAAAAAACACCTGCAGGGACACTTTTCGAAAAACGACCCTGGAATCTCGGCGGACTTACTTCACGAAGCAGGTTTCACCGCTTGCGTGGATTGCAAATTAGTCCTTGTTACCATTAAGCGGTCCCGGTGCACGTCCTGCTTGAATGACAGCCGCCATTCATCCAAGTCCAATGGCAGCAGCTGTGAGTCCTTGTTTAATAATAGCGGTTCGATACTTGGTAGTTCGCTACCGCCCTCCGAGCCACCTTTATGTTATAATACGTCGTCACCTGGGCCATCCCGATCGTCGGTTTCGCATGGGACACCCTCATCACCGCAGCCCTCTCCTAGCACTTCATTCACACCTTCTTCTTCGGCAGTGCCAGCGCATACACTCCACATAGAACCTTCTGTGCCTCCATCACCTGTCCCAGTATCGCCCGAGCCTTTGCAAGTGGAGTCGGGAAGTGATCGAGCTATCCTCGCAATGATATCGCCTCAGGTACCAATAGTCCGACCTCTACACAGGAAGCAGTGCATTGTAGCTGACTGCCACGAGCTAATTGCTCCAACCATGTGGCGTTCACATATGGGCCTTCACGCACGGGGTCTCTTTCGGGGGGATGTACCTAGAGAATGGTTACAGGAACAAGGCCTGTACATATGTGATTGTCGAGCACTTGTGGCTAAATCTCGACGTGCATCACATTCGCGAAGATGCGTAGCTGTCTTGGCAGCTCCTCCGGATCCAGCACCGATACCATCGCTTTCGGAAACCGAGTCCTCGCACAGTACAAACACAGTTTTACCATCTTTTGAAGAAGTTTGCCTACTATCCTGCCGAACCTTACGACACATTCCCAAAAAGTCTCGCCCTGCTTTTGCTCTTGCGTTGTCTTTTTCTTTGAAAGCAGTGCTTCACGACAACTCATTGGACTCTTGGCTGAAGTTATTTATGCTTCCAAAGTGCCTCTTGCCTTCAAAGAAAAGGGGTGGTAGGCATAATAAACCAACCCCAATAGATGCGCTATGCAATCTGTGGTGCAGAGGAGAACACGCAACACTATGGAATATGGCGATGAGTCACAGAGCGATAGGTATCCACTCAGATGATTCTATCCCGCGAAATCTCATTAATTTTGCAATCTCGCTGTTTCGTGAGGGTATGTTTGCTAAAGCTTGTAGAATTTTAGCATCCTCTGGCCTGGCACCAAATAGTGATGACACTTGGAAGTTGTTAAAGGATAAACACCCTGAGGGGCCGCTCCCTATTATCCCAGAAACAACTTCACAATCCATATCACTGAATGAAGATTTTGATGTTTATAATATCCTGAAATCTTTTCCAAAGGGTACAGCAGCAGGTCCTTCTGGCCTACGGGTACAGCACCTGTTGGATGCAGCTTCAATTCCACTTCCCACTACAATTTGTTCCCTTCTCAGGAGGGTTGTTAACCTCTTGGTCTCTGGGAAAGTCCCCCAGGAGGTTTCTCGTTTCATGGCTGGTGGGTCCTTGACAGCACTCAGCAAGTTAAAGCCTGGTTGTGCCCCGGACATAAGACCAATTGCTGTGGGTGAGGTCCTGAGAAGATTGACAGGGAAATGCTTGTGTGCTGTCATTAAACATAGGGTTGTTGATTTTTTTGAGCCCATACAGTTTGGTGTGGCTTGTCCAATGGGTTCAGAAAAGGTTATTCATGGAATAAGGGCCTGTGTGGATAAACATTGGAATGATTTGGACTTTTCTGTTCTCAAGGTGGATTTCAAGAATGCATTCAATTTAGTCTCCAGAGATGCTGTTTTACAGGAATGCGCGAAGCATTTCCCAGATTTGCTTCCTTGGGTGGCATGGTGTTATGGCTCTCACCCTTTTCTGTGGCACCCTATGGGCCAGCTAACATCACAATCAGGTGTGCAGCAGGGAGACCCACTGGGTCCTTTTCTGTTTGCTTTGGTCCTGCATAAGGTTGCTGGAGCTATTAAAGACGATACTGAGTGCAACCATCTATTATATCAAGCTTGGTATCTGGATGATGGCATATTAGCAGGCAAGAAGTCTTCAATTTGTAGATCTTTGACCCTTATACAGGAGTTAGGACCCCCTCTTGGCCTACATATCAATATCTCTAAATGTGAGCTGTACTGCCCAAGTGATGCCTCCCCTTTCCCACCAGAGCTCAAAGTTTTCCAATTGCCTCATTTTGAGATATTAGGATGCCCAATTGGTGACTACATATACTGTGCAAATTTTATTGCCTCAAAACGGCTTGAAGCTCGCAAGCTTTTGCACTGCTTGATAGAGGTTTCTGTCATAGACCCTCAAGTAGCTTTAACATTACTTCGTCTATGTGGTAGTTTTTGCAAGTTAAGCTACTTGGCTCGCTCAATTCCAACCAACTTGGTATCAGATGCTTTCAAGCTCTTCGATGATGACATCCACCACTGTTTCATGGACTGCATAGGTTTTGAAATGTCAGATGAGGCATGGTGTCAGGCCCAACTTGGCCTTAACAGTGGTGGTCTTGGGTTGCGCTCACTGTCCCTACACTCCAGCTCAGCTTTTATTGCTTCCTTCTGCTCCTCTGGGGTGTATGATACAGATGACATACACCTTACAAATGCCTTGGACCACTTCAATTCTACTGTTGCTCCAATTGAGAAACTATCTGTCAATTCTGTGGTTTCCTCACCTGTCAGTCAGAAGCTTCTGTCTTCAAAAGTAAACGACTATTGCTTTCAAGTCCTCTTTGATCAATCCTCCCCTGCTAACAAGGCTCGGTTGCTATCAGTTTCAGCCCCCCACGCGACATCCTGGTTATCAGTTATTCCCTCCACATCCCTAGTTCTCCATCTTGACCCAATTGAATTCAGGGTAGCTGTCAAGTGGTGGCTAGGCCAAGATACCTCCCAGGGCTCTCAGTGTGCTTTCTGCCCTGCCCACAGTCTGGACCCTCTTGGACACCATGCATTAACATGCAAATGTGGGGGTGATGTTATTACACGCCATAATGCTCTCAGGGACACTTTAGCGCACTTTCTTCACCGTGCACATGCTTCAATCGAAGTTGAAGCTGGTGCTGGGCTCTTTCCTGACCATTCACAGTCACGGCCTGCTGATATTCTCGTGAAGCATTGGAACCATGGAAGGCCCGTTGCCCTGGACATCTCCGTTGTCTCACCGCTAAATCCTTCAACTTTAGCTGAAGCGGGAGCAACGGTTGGTGCAGTCCTTGACGCAACGGAGAGGAGGAAACACCAGGCCATTGATGTAAAGTGTTTAGCTTTAGGGTGGGTCTCAACCCCTCTAGTAGTTGACTCCTATGGGGCTTGGGGTAACGAAGCTTCAATATTTCTGGCTCAGATAATTGCTAGGCTTGCGATCCACAAGTCTCTGCCAAAGGCACAGATATCTTTTGAGCTTTTCGCAAGCTTGAGCATTTGCCTAACAAGAGCGAATGCCAGAGCCATCCTCCGTAGAATCCCATCTTAACTGTAGTGTGTTTATATATAGCAAGTGTTGTGTGTATGAGCTATAATTATAATTATAATTATAATTATAATTATTATATTATATGGGACAGTTCACGGCTGTTTCGAGATGGACATTAGGTTTTTTAATTAGAAATGTATTATATTTACGGTACTCTTAGTGTTCCGACGAATGATCGAGCTCATTAAAATGTGGTTTATGTTCTAAAATCTATTTTGATCACAAAAAGCTATCAATAAATAATGCTATTATATTTAGCTTTTCTAAATTCATTTCCGTACTGGATAAGATATGTGCGCACTGTCGAGACGTGTTATTTTCCTGCCTACTAACTCCGCGCAGGTAACAGTCATATTATGGCTTACTTTGAAACGCTCGAACGGCAACCAATTTTTCTCGAAAAAACGCCTGACTGTTGGGTATGAAACTTACCTTTCCGTAAAGAGGAATCACTGCACATTCTATACGTGTATAGTTCATGCTTAGACACATTTTCTGGTGAGAGAACAAAACGGTTACTTTTCGTTTGTTTAGTCATGAATAATTGAAGTCACGTGAATGAACAGTACAGCGATGGATATTCCGCAATGCCAAAGTACACCTTTTATGCAGCGTATGTGGAGACAGATTGATAAAATAAACCTCTGCTGGTCATCAAGAGACAACATATAGCAGTGCTACCTTTTTAGTGGAGCTCAGGACATGTTTTCAAACTGAAAATGGTAAAGCTATACAATTGGTCCCTACAATGTCCCAGTACATGTACATTCAAGGTAAACATATTCACATGACCTCATAGGGTTAATCATATATGCACATACACAAATACATGCACGTACATGTATTTCAGGAAGCCATACATATATACACTCATGGATCCACTTAAAACGGGCAAGAACACCAGGGCGACTACCAGGCATCACGATAAATGCTTTGCTTCTTCATATAAAGACCATCGCACCTCCAAAGATCATGTATGGTAAAAAGGACCCTACATTAGCACCATAGGCAAGGTTTGCAGAGCACCTGCAGAGCACACACCAAGTAGGCAAGGCCTGCAGCCGGGGCGGGGGGGGGGGGGGGGGGGGGGGGGGGGGGGGGGGGGGGGGGGGGGCATGCCCCCCTTCCCCCCCCCCCCCTTTGGGACTGCATGAATGGCACCCTTGTAATAAAAGTTAATATACATGCGCCCCCCCCCCCCCACCCCCACTGATTGAATAGGCTGAAAGGGGACAGCACCCCCCCTCCCCCCCCCCCACTGATTGAATGGGCCGAAAGGGGACAGCACCCCCCCACTGATGGAATGGGAGGCCTTCAGAGCACACACCCAGTAGGCAAGGCTTTCAGAGCACCCACCAAGTAGGCTAGGCCTTCAGAGCACACACCCAGTAGGCAAGGCTTTCAGAGCACCCACCAAGTAGGCTAGGCCTTCAGAGCACACACCAAGAAGGCACTTGGCTTGCAGAGCAAAAACCCAGCATAGCACACACCTAGTAGGCAAGGCCTGTAGAGCATACATGGTCCAGTAGGCAATTTAAGGCCTGCTGGCCATGGCATTTCTCATCTTTTACAGCCATTGACTTTAGTGCGAGTGACAAAGGCCCAAATTTTTTTAAAATTTTATTTTTTAGCTACTCCAACTTTGCTTTCCCTGAAACAAAGAGTACAATTAAAATGCATATACTGGAAATGCACATCATCATCGAGTGGATGAGTACATACAATGCTGGACTTGGACTAATGGGAGAACAAGGCACTGAAGCCATACATGCCCATTTCAAACAAGTTATGGTTGTATGGCAAAGTGCAGTGGCTAAAACGCATCATGCAAGAGCCATATAACAGTACTCTTAATGCCCTTAAGCCTGAAATAAGAACGATAAAAAGAAAGCGCGAAGACTAGAACTGAACCTTGTTAAGATGTACTCATGGCATTGATTTCATTTAATGTTACTATACCGGTAGATTCATCCGTGAATCAATGAAGCGCTCCGCCATGTTAATATTAACTGCCATATTCAGAGCCTTCGTACGTCTCACAGAAAATGTGTCTAACAACAGAGATAGTGAGAATACGTAGAGGAAACACTGTTGTATACTCTTGTATAAGTTTATAGATCACTTGTCAGGCAAAAAAAAGAAAAAACATTTTTCGAAGATAATAACTCCAAATGGAGCGCTATCAGTCCAGGCTCGATATCGTGGCGTACGTGCACACAAGTACCATAACGCTGGGTATGTCTGTAATCCTCGAAGGATGCTTAACCCATGTGTATAAAGCTTACCTTAAACGGATTGTACTAGAGAGCCCACATTCCAATGCTATGCTATAATGAGGTTCCCATTAAATCTTCTACCGCCAAGTATGGGGACGAGACCTAATGTCCATCTTTTCAATGCAATGAAACACCCGTGAGTTCACGCGAAAATGATAACTCGCTTTTATATTTATAATGTTATAAAATTTCCTTATGTTTGAATCGCTATAACTTCCCAAAGGTTTAGGCTATCTACTTCGTATTTACAACACTTCATACCACACCATTTCTCTATGGTAAAATACAGTTTGGTGTCTTGCACGTGCTCCGTACCAGTACTGCAACGTTTTATACCCCACCGGGTTTAAACCTGCCATAACTTTCTGTAGGAGTTATCAAATCGCTTCAAATTCGGTTTGTACGTATAGAGGTCCTGTACCTATCGATTTGTACTGTTCGTTAATTTTTATGCCATCCGTTACGGAGATACAGTTGAACAAACTACGTGCACTTTTTCCCGCTTGATACGCGCCAATGCTATCATCCCCGCCTCCCATACATTGAGCGGGACGCGGTTTGCCAAAATCATTGGCGCGAATCGAGCGGGAAAAGTGGACGTACTTTGTTCAAATGTATCTCCGTAACGGATGGTATTAAAATTAACGAACAGAACAAATCGATAGGTATAGGACAGCTCTACCTACAAACCGAATTTGAAGCGATTTGATTACTCCTACAGAAAGTTATGGCGGGTTTGAACCCGGTGGGGTATAAAACGTTGCAGTACTGGTACGGGGCACGTGCGAGACACCAAAATGTATTTACCATAGAGAAATGGTGTGGTATGAAGTGTTGTAAATACGAAGTAGATAGCCTAAACCGTTGGGAAGTTATAGCGATTCAAACATAAGGAAATTTTATAACATTATAAATATAAAAGCGAGTTATCATTTTCGCGTGAACTGTCCCATATATTATAATTATAATTATAATTATATATAATATTATAATATATGGGACAGTTTCCGCGAAAACTTCCTATGTTTTATAACATTATAAAACTATAGTGTTATAACGTTTGAATCACTATATCGTCCGAACGCTAAAGGCTATCGACTTCCTATTTTCAACAGTTCATACTACACCATTCAAGTTCTCTATAATACATTACATTTTGGAGTCTTGAACTTGCTCCACACCTGTATTGCAACGTTCGATACCCCACCGGGTTCAAACCCGCCATAACTTTAGGTAGGAGTAATCAAATCACTTCAATTTCGGTTTGTATGTACAGAGGTCCTATACCTATATCGATTTGTTCTGTTCGTTAATTTTTATTCCATCCGTTACGGAGATACTGTTGAATAAACTACGTGCACTTTTTCCCGCTCGATTCGCGCCAATGATGTAACCACCGCCTCCCTATACATTGAGCGGGACGCGATTTGCCCAAATCCTTGGCGCGAATCAAGCGGGAAAAGTGGACGTACTTTGTTCAACTGTATCTCCGTAACGAATGGTATAAAAATTAACGAACAGAATAAATAGATAGGTATGGGACCTCTCTACCTACAAACCGCGATTTGATTACTCCTACAGAAAGTTATGTTGCGTTTGAACCAGGTGGGGTATGGAACGTTGCAATGCTGGCACAGAGCAAGTGCAAGACACCAAAATGTATTCTACCGTAGAGCAATGGTGTGGTATGAAGTGTTGTAAATACGAAGTAGATAGCCTAAACCGTTGGGAAGTTATAGCGATTCAAACATAAGGAAACTTTATAACATTATAAATATAAAAGCGAGTTATCATTTTCGCGTGAACTGTCCCATATATATATATATGTGAAGCATTGGAGGCCCGGGCTCAACTAAGGCCTTGGTTATACATGTACATGTATATACATGTATATTCAGGTAGCCGAGAATAAAGGTAAATTGTGCTGGGTAGTTCTCATTTTGAATGCGGTGGTGGTAGTTGTGGGTGCTCAGAAGGTTTTCAGATGCTCATGGAGCAGTTTTTTTTTTAAATTCTATTTGATTGATTTTTAGCTTCTCAGCCTTCTCTGCATGAAAAATCTGGTACCTCCTACCATGCAATTAGAACTTCACAATTACATAAGAAGTGATATATATTACCTCATATACTGTGGTGCCACTACTCAGTAGAACAATTTGGCTCTTGAAGCATAAGCAAATTTCCAACATGTGCCGAATCATTTGACTGTGAAAGTAGAGGGGAGGTGAGGAAAAGAGAGATATGGGAGTGGCAATTCAAGTAGAAGAGTGGTCTCGTACCCAGACCCAAATGTACGTAACGATATTATCGCTTACAGTATGACATCACGTACAGAGGGTCTGGGAAACAATGTCCGCCGGAATGTCGGCGGATCCAATCAAAATCGAGAGTTTGCGTGACGTCACGTTAATTACATTCCAACGACATTCTAAGCTAGAAAGAGGAGACTGCCACAGCCTGGCAGCTTAATCATGCATGCGCATCGAAGGCTGTGATATCTGAAATCATGGACATGCGTCCAAAACCAAGTTTAGCAGGAAAGGACACATTACTAAGGAGGGCTAAATACGCTGTTCAGCCCATCGCGTTTACCGATCTGAGAGCATCATTGTGGTGGTAGCCTTTTCTCTCTAATAGTCCCTACAACTTTAACAAAGACGCCCACTTGTACAAACGTCACGTTTTGTCGTGATGACGTATGTTGCTATGACGACACAAAATTTATTACAACATCCCATTGACATTCTCTATGTACGTGATCATCGTTAAGTACATTTGGGTCTGGGTACGAGACTAGGTGTAGGATGCAGGTGAGAAGGCAGGAAGAGGGATTAGAGAAAAGCAGGGGGTTTGCAGGTGAGAAGTCAGGATCGCGAGATCAATTCTCTTACTCTCTTGTTCTGTGGCCCGAAACCATGCATTTTTTCATGACTGCATG
>OX442436.1:4809124-4976643 GCA_949361645.1 Spongilla lacustris
GGATTTGAAGGCTATAGTGGTATAAAAAGGAAGGAAACAAGGGTCTAATAATGTAATAGGTAGCACACACAATACGTGTAACATCCTACAAATAATTACATTTTCCCTTATTATTAGACCCTTGTTTCCTTCCTTTTTATAGCCTTCAAATCCTATATACCACCAACTTTCTCACAGAGAATCTTGTTTCATTACTCTTTGTTCATAATTGTATGCTTGAACAGTCAATTTTAATCTTAAGGATTCCAATATAATACAGTAGTGCAAAGAATACACCCACTGCTATGATACAAAATGGCATGGTGAATCTGCCATTGCAGTGTTTTAGAGCTGGAGACAAAACTGGAAGTCATTCTTGATGTTAGAACGAATGTTCGTGGTAAATGTAATGATTTACTTGGTCTATGGTGATTGCCTCTTAAGTGTATGCAGCATTGAGGCTGCTTGTAAAGAAAGGACCCTGTTTGTTGCTGTGTTATGTACATTTACATTTTAGCATGCTGAATGTATCATCCAGTGCATGGACCTCAATGGTTATATGACTTTTGTTACAAGTCTACTTAATGTAGACCTAGTCTCGTCCCCAGACCCACATACAGCAGTAGCGGATGGATTACATCACCGTTACACGGATGCATATCAGGCTGGGGACGAGACTAATGTAGACCCAAGGTGCCATGTGATTCCCAATTGGAGTGATTTTGCCCCTTTTGTGCCCACATTGGAGTAACTCTGCCTCCATTGGAATGAGCAGCCAACACTCACGTTTGCAACTCCATTCTAATGAACACATACTTTCCTGTCGCCTATCTCCTCCAGCACTACACACCTACCATTCATGTAAGAGGCGTGAGGCGTCATAGACCACCATATATGGTACATGTACATTATCCCAGTTTGAATGCCCCATTTGCCGGCAAGTCCTCGGTAGCATCATAAACTGCTGCAGAAACCATGGCATACCCATATACTTATGTTCTACAACTAAGATCAATCGAGCTAGGGGGTCCAGGAACCATGATGAATATAACTACTATCAATACCCCAGTCGCATGCGCATAAACGTGCTTCGTTAGCTAGGGAAAAGGGCAAAACCTATCCAATTCTATCCAGATTGCTACGAAGAACTTATTTACAAAAAATCAAGCTCAGAAAAACGTACATAACAGTTTTTGCACGCCCAGAAAGGATTCACATAGCTTCATTTCTCAGTTTTCAAAAACATTTCTAGACAAACCGCACCTTTCATGAATTGGGTGGAATACATTCAAGACTCTACATGATACGGATTTCACCAAAACCAGCTATAAGACATTTTCCCGCCAAACACGAAATGTGCATGCTAGCGATCATGTGGGTGAATTCTGAAACTATTGGTGTGATTTTCATTCCTTAGAAGTGTTCCTAACCTGAGTTATGAGAGACGAAGAGCCAGGAGAAAAACGGGACCGGGTACGAAAACAGAGTACCTCCTCTTTTGTCCTCTACAAGCGCATGGTGTTTTGACATCGGACAAATACAAAACTGTTACTATATGTATTATCTCTGCTATTTTATTTTTTTCATTTGACATATGCAACAGGCTGAATGTTCCAATTGTCGGTACGTTTCCTTGATAAAGATGGGTCTTGTTTTTTTTCTAATGAGTTCATAATCACAATACCCCAGGTTTTGGCACCTCCCACAGGCACAATGCCCTGCAAGAAACAGATGGCAAGTCCCAGATCACAAAAGCTGAACATTACAGCAACTGTGTACCCCTTACTATCACCTGCTTAATGCACTGGTTGCTGGCCATGTCTGGGCGCACTCCAGGCTGTTTTGCCTTCATCAGAGCACTTGGGGACACATCTGAAGATTGCTGTCCCTCTGCTGGGAGTACAACAGTTCTGGAAGGTTCTGGTGAGTTGGGGGAGGGGGGGGGGGGCAACAGATGAAGAAGAGGGGTGGAATATTAGAGCTCATCAATAAACCTTCTGTATCATTTAAATTCCCCCCACACCCAGTATGCCTCCTTCAATCCCCTCCATGCCGTTATCAAACCCTTCCCCTGTTCCTTTCATACACCCTACATGCAGCCTCATACCTTCCTTCTCACACACTTCACCTTTGGATGAACTGCTCTCACTTCTTCCCTTTTCCACCACATCCACAACCTGTTTCTTTAGGTAGATGATAGGATTTGTTGGAATTACAATGTACACTTAGCATTCATGTATTTATTATGCATGCTGTATGCTTAAACTGAAGCTTTACTGACAGAGTTGCATCACTGATTGAAATTGTGTTCCTAATTCAAATGAAAAATAAGGTACCTGATGAGCCTTTTGCTTGTATTTCATGCTATCTTGCATGTGACATGCCCTCAGCTGAATGCATGTAAAGTACACATATAACCACCACAGATATGACCACAGTACACATATGACCACAGTACACATATGACCACAGTACACATATGACCACAGTACACATATGACCATAGTACACATATGACCACCCACAGTACACATATGACCACAGTACACATATGACCATAGTACACATATGACCATAGTACACATATGACCACCCACAGTACACATATGGCCACAGTACACATATGACCACAGTACACATATGACCACAGTACACATATGACCATAGTACACATATGACCACCCACAGTACACATATGGCCACAGTACACATATGACCACAGTACACATATGACCACAGTACACATATGACCATAGTACACATATGACCACCCACAGTACACATATGGCCACAGTACACATATGACCATAGTACACATATGACCATAGTACACATATGACCACCCACAGTACACATATGGCCACAGTACACATATGACCACAGTACACATATGACCACAGTACACATATGACCACAGTACACATATGACCACAGTACACATATGACCACAGTACACATATGACCACAGTACACATATGACCACAGTACACATATGACCACAGTACATATATGACCACAGTACACATATGACTACAGCACAAGTACACATACACATGTACATGATAAAAACGTTTACACCTAACAGTACCTGCTTTTGTGCCACATTCAGCTCTCTGTATAGCTGGGTGGAATGTATTACACAAGACAACTAATTAAATTGGTTTTGAGGCATCAATTGGGTAAAGGTAATATAAGGAAACAAAAAATACATGCATGCAATGATAAATTTATGCAATATTATAGACCCCAGAACCTATATGCATATGAACAGTCTAGGTAGGTTTGCAGTCAGTATAATTTTGGTGTTCTTGTTAAGGTTAATTTCGAGGTATACAATTGCTTAATAAAAACAACCTTTCTAAAAAGATGTTAGTAGTATTAGTTTGCTGTATATAGGATTAAAAGGACCACTGCCTTTGGCTTGGAGAAGGTCGTGAAGGTACTAAGTATACTATCATAACGATTGCTTACCTCCAAAACATTTTTAAATATATTTTCATGTTGAGTGCACAGCTTAGTGATGATGTCATTGAGCTCCTTGGATGTGGGCCTGTGGTCAGGACGGTCCTTGAGACATGACATCACCACACTATGAAGAGGATGGGCCACTCCCATCTTATCCACCCAGTGATCCCTCTTGTAGATCTGTATCTCTTGCTTCTTGGTAACCAGTGGAGGTATTGGTGGCTCATGCACTATAGGAAACTCCTGATTGGCCACATACAGAGTGAGGACGCCATATGAAAACACATCCAACTTGGCATCATAATTTGGGTCTGGGCTCAATGCCTCAGGGGGCATGTATGCCCAGGTACCTGGGGCTGCAGTGTGGGCAGATCGCTGGAGCTGACGTATGTCAAATATCTTGGACACACCTAGATCAGCTATCTTGGCCGACATGCCCCGTGTGAGGAGGATGTTGGGGGCAGTGAGGTCACGGTGGATGATGGGTGGGGCCTGAGAGTGCAGGTGGAGGAGACCGTAGGACACATCCCGAAGGATGGACAGCTTCAGTGGTAGCGGGATGTCAGGGTACATCTCTAAACATTTGGCTAGGTCCATGTCCAAGAGCTCTATGACGAGCCACTCATCATTATCTTTCGATTGATGCACACCTAGGAACTGTACAATGTTGGGGTGCTTTAGATTGCCAAGCAGAGCACATTCATTGCGGAACTTTGCCCTAATGGCCTCCTTCTCTGCCTGCCTTACTGGAAGGTTTCCTCCACGTCCAAGCAAAATGTCATGCAGCCCTTTACAGCGGCGGATCCAGGATTTCTGGAAGGGGGGGTCTAATATCTATATTCACAAGCGGGAGTGGGTACTGGAGGGGGCGTGCCCCCTCCCGTAACAGCTAGGGGGTCTGGGGGAGCGCTGTAAGCTCCCCCAGTGGGGCCTGGGGCGAAGTCCCAGCCGCTTTTTCACTTTTGCGTTCATTTAGCATGAAAATAAGCATACTTTGAAAATGTATTCAATATTGATAGCTAGCAAGCGCAATATTCGGAATTGATTAATATAGAAGCCTGCGTGAGTCAACGTGGATAAGGATAGCGAATAGAAAACTCTACGCAAAGCCATTGTGACCGTATTCTGGTCTAAACGACACACACGTTTTGCCTTTAATAGTATTATATACCTACTTGATTTAGCTCTACCTTTTTCCTGAGGTAAACTCTCTTCTTGTGATCGCTTACTTCTTGCTCTCGCACCATTCCATCGCGCAGCAGTAATACTAATTAAACACGCTTAATTGGCGCGCTTGGAGGGCCTTGGTTTTAGACCCCCCCCCCCCACACGCACACACACTCACACACACTTTGGGTCGAATGCTAACTCGCTAATCAGTTCACTCGCGTTCACTAAACGCTTCGTTTTTCAACTCGTCAACATGTAATTAATTATTCATAAGTTAATTTATTCATAACTGGTCGGGCCGAGGGGGGGTCTTTAGACCCCTTAGACCCCCCCCTGGATCCGCCACTGCTTTAGCAATGCAGGGGAGGCTATTCATCTTCACCTCATACACAACACCAAAGGACCCACGACCTATCTCCCTCCGCTGGTCAAGCCCCTCCAAGTGAGGGATGAGGTGCACATGTGAGTAGCCCCCCACACCTGCCGCCATTTTACAACTGTAGGGAACTCTCTTATTGATGGTCTCCAACTATACGTGAGAGTGGAGGGAAGGAAGAAGTCATCAGAAATAAAACTGCACTGCTACAAACACAAGATTACTTATAAAGAAGGCTCATGTTCATAGCTTGTGCATATCATTTTGTGCCCTCCCTCTCTTTCCTCTCCCTTTCTTTGATGCATCCAACTTCCCCTTCCCACCTACACAACACAGTTTCGTACCCAGACCCAAATTTTCATAGCTGCGGATGGATTACATCACCGCTACGTGAAAAGTGGGTCTGGTAAAGTCCTGTACTCATTTCTGTCCACTTTCCCCAGAATGTTGGGGAACCAATCAGATTTGAGGTATACGTTAATTGCATACCTCTGTTATGATTAATTGGCAATAGACCCTTCTCGCGTAAGATCAGGAATGTGATAGCAAGGATCAAGCTTTGAACTTAATTTGATTCATATCGCTGTGGCTGCCTCCGGATGCCGTTTTCACTTGGTTGTGGTTGCCTCCGGATGTGCTATCAAATTCCTCATCTCTAGGCGAGAAGGGTCTATTAGATTTACCGACGCAAATGGTTATTGTATAGAGCCGCGTGCAGACGTTTGAGGTATTTAATGTAGCGGCTAAGAAGCGTAATAGATGTATTGCTTTTTGTCAGTTTACCAACGGGATACGGCAACCGTCGGCAAGTCGTTATGTTACGTATACGTATACTTTTCACGTAGCGGTGATGTAATCCATCCGCAGCTGTGAAAATTTGGGTCTGGGTACGAGACTACCTATATCTGATATTTTGGGCGTAGCTCGACCTTCGCGCGAAAGCCGGTCTACAACTAGTATCTAACGAGCAAACTCTTAGCCTTAATTGATTCATGCATACATGTGTAGTATAGTGACTGGATTGGAAACAGGATGCTGCTCAGCTATCAGTGCACTCCGCAAGTATGTAGCATATTCAAGATCCCTTCGTATACTAGTATGGGTGAAAATGGAGAGTGATTGTGTCCAAAGTGTTTCGAAGCGTCTTAAGGGTTCGAGTTTTTAAAGATTCAGACAGCGAAATCAAAGAGCACAGCCACAACCGCTTCTAGTGTGGTCAATAGTCTCGTCCCCAGACTAGAGTTACCACCATCCAGCAGAAATGAAAGATTGCCGATTCGATAAGGCTGGCGCAAGAAAGAATCGGAAATATTATGGGTTGCAGCAGAAATAAGAGATTCCAGATCCGATAAATAAAGAACCGAAGATATGCATCGTCGAACAAAGTGCGCATAACCAGATCTAGCCTCGTCCCAGGTGCTTATTGTTACTCGTGCCCAGCAGTATTGCAAGATGTACATGTAAGACGCCCTCTACTGCAGAGGAGTTGCAAGTGGCGTCTTACATGTACATCTAGTCAACGGTAAACCGGTCGGTTGAGGTTGTATTTAACAACCGGTTGAAGCGGTTATTTGATTCTCGGAGTCGCGATCGGTGAACCGTCGGTAACTGGAGTCTTACCTCCGTTGTGTGACGTGGTCACAATTCAAAGTGCCCAAATTTCACGAAACAAAGGAAAAGAGTGGATATGAAAGGTTTGGATAAAGCTTGGTGCATGAGACGTCTCACTTCTGTGCGAAATCTCGCAATCTGATTGGTCTATTGCAGGTACCATATTTTTCGTAGAGACCTCGTCATGTGATTGCAGACTGCCAATCTGGAATTACATGCTTGTGCCACAGAAAACGATTTCGGCTACATCGACAGCCCTGGATAATTATGGTATTGTATGGATTCCGTTGTGGTCGATTGTGAAATTCATATAGCTCTATAATGAAGCGAGTCCGACCGGGTCGTACATTTTGGTATATAGCTACCTGTATTTTCGCGCATCCAGGCTGAAAGTGACAAGGACAGAATCCACACTCTTGGACATGTTTGATGTACGCAAACATAAAATTCGATCGTAACGAATTGAGCGGTAGTGTGACCTTTCGAGTGCCGTGAGCTCCAGAACGATCAGTATGGCAGATTTTTGATATTAATCGAGTCGCAGACATAATAGGGGACTATTCCACCCTGCATTTTTGGAAACGATCTGTGAGCAAACGTGACGGTTTTTAGAAAATATTTCCCCGGGTGGGTGCGACATATCGACTCGTAACTTCGAAACGGAAGGTCCAATCGAAGCCACTTTTCTTTCCATACATTGGGAAGACATGTGAGTACAATTTTAAAAAATCTTAAAAGTTAAAACGCATCCTTTATTTTTCTGTTCAAAATTCGTCTTAATACCCGGCTCGTCAATAGACCCGGGAGCACTCTACTCAAGGAAGGATGAGGTTTATACCAACTTAAACCCATATTCCATTACAACAACGATCGGCCATAACACTACGCGTGATAATAGCCCACATATGTGATAATAGCCCACATACACTATCAGATGGGTACAAATCCAGGTATAGGCTTGATACCCGACCTTCCGCCAATACGCAAAGGTCGGGCTACGCCCAACTAGCAGGAGAGCGCACAAAGTTAGAAGTTTGTACCGAGAGATATGATATAAACGATAAACAGTTTTTTCCTCTTTCCCAACTTAGAATCACTCATTCTTAATGATAACACATCGAAAGCTGAACTATGTACCGCAGAAACCAAGTTTCTCTATACGAATACATGTACAGTCTGCCCTCCTTATAAGCACACCACTTTATAAGCTCATTCCCTCCTTATAAGCTCAGGGGTGTGTACCTAAACTAATTCATAACCCACAGTGTATATTGCATGTAACTTGAAAGCTACCACAGTGTATACTGCATTTAAGATGAAAGCTAACAGTGCATACCGTGTGAAAGCTAACAAGCTAATTCGACTTTCGTGTTCCATCATGGGATTATGTATGCGCCACATAATGATAAGAAAGGGTACCATTGTACAGCGCTTTAATCTGCGGCTGAACAAAGACAGGACAATTGCGCACAGTCAGCGCATATAAACTAGCACAAGAAACTTTATTGTGTGCACAAAGGCGCATTCGTTCCGCTTTCAATCGTATAAAAAGCATGCGTGCTCAGAGTTTGTTCGCATAATGCTTTATATGTACATGCTGCCATGTCGGAGGCACGCGCACAATCGACTGCGAAAGCCAGGAACAAGCTCACGGTGGACGAGAAATGCAAGCTTGCGCGTAGGAAAGTCTCCACGGGTGACTCTGACGAGAAAGTTGCTGCGTGGTTTAGCCAAATCTCGGGGAAGCATATCTGTCGGACAGTGGTCGGGAAAGCAGTGCGTGCTGGATTCCACGATCTGAGCCCTTACGAACCAGAGAAAGATAGGTGTAGGAGGCGTGCCCCAATGTGACCTCTACTAGATGAGGGGCTTTTTTCTTGGTTTAAAAGGTAAAAGATTATTGTCATACAGTTTGAATGTATAAACTGATTAGTCCACATACTCTCCAGCGTACGTGAGCGCAACGGAATGCTTTCAGATGCTCTGATGCTGTCAAAGGCATCAGAATTGGCCATGCACCTGCAAATTGATCGACGAGGAGCTGTAGCTTCTATAAGTGCTTCATCTGGAGTCGCTCCTCTTACATCTGGAGACACTGGAGCCATTCCATTATTTTCAGCCACACCCCTGTCTTTAGCAGCCACTCCTTCAGCAGTCACTTCCACATCAGCAGCCACACCCACATCTGCAACCACACCTCCAGCCGTCCTTCCATCTACCTCTTCTGCAAGCGTAATGCCAGATGATGATCACACTGTTGATGTACTTAGCCATGGTTGGCTAGCCAAATGGAAAAAACGTCATGGTGTCTTTTCTGTGCACCTTCACGGGGAAGCTGGTGGTGCTGACCAGCAAGGTGTGGCTAGAGCCCAGAGGGAGCTGCCTGATATTCTGAGCCACTACAGACCAGATGACATCTTCAATTTTGATGAGACAGGTTTATACTACAGACAGGCAGTGAGTGATATGTTCCAATAAATAGCGAGATAAATAGGTTAATTTTATGTACATGTAGTGAAAGAAACTTTTGAATTACTTTAGCCTGATCGTACACTCACCACAACTACTGATGTGAGAGGCTTTAAGAAAGTAAAAGATCGCATAACAGTGGGCCTAGCTGTTACCGTATGTGGAACTGAGCGCCTTAAACCCATTGTGATTCATAAATACAAGCGGCCCCGCTGTTTTGGGAAAAGCTTCAACCCTGATATTGTGGTGTCCTATTATAGTAATAAGAAGGCTTGGATGCGTAGTGAGGTAAGCACACGCATGTTGAGCTTCAGGTTACTTTATAATTCATACTCACTGCGGTTTTCTGCAGGTTTTCACTGATTGGTCTAAGAGTGTGAACGAGCAATTTATATCGCAACAGCGTCACTGCTTGATGTTGCTGGACAATGCCAGTTCACATGGTGTGGCAGATACAGTACTTACAAAAGTGGGCAGCTTTGATGCCTTTAGGTTGAGCAATCTTTTGCTCCTTTTTCTGGCACCGAACTGCACGTCAGTTGTGCAGCCCTTGGACCAAGGTATCATTGCTGCCTTTAAGGCCCACTACAAAGGCAAGCTGGCTCGTTACATGGTCCAACAGTATGACAATGATCCCAGTCAGGATCTACAGGCACTGTCACTTAAAGCCAATCTTAAGCAGGTCTGTCTTTGTTTACTTGTTGTATAGGTTTTTGCACTGATGTGCTCTTACATGTACCTACAATATCTTCTTCACTCTTGACACATTCAGGCCATTATTTGGCTTGTAGCTGCCTGGCAGGACATCTCGGCAACAACTGTATTGAACTGTTGGTGCAAGTCAGGGGTTCTGCCTGAAACTTGGATCAGGCAAATGAGACCAGACAGAGCAGCACTGATGGCAGCAGATGCTGGAGAAAGTTCCCAACTAAGGGAGATAGCTGCTGTAATCACATGCAAGGTTGCCTGTTGAACCGGGAGTGACCCGAATGGCAGCACTTGATTGGGTAATGGATCCTGGAGAAAGGGAGACAGAAGGGGAGGAGACAATGGCAGAAATTGCAGCAAGGCTATTGGGTCAAACAACTTCACATACAGGTTTTGATGGAGGTGAAGAAGAAACTCAAGACTCCTACAAACTGTAAAAGTGTAGATACACTGTTCTTTGCCTCAGTCAATGCATTGACTGAGGCAAAGAACAGTGTATCTACACTTTTACAGTTTGTAGGAGATAATTTTGGCATCTTTTCAGAGGAGGATTTTAGGCATCTGGTGTGTTTACAGGACAAAATGCAGTTCAATGTGTTTGACGCGTAATTAAATTCATAATGTTATTGTAGGTACACGCAAAAAAACAACATTCGTTATAAGCTCAAATTCCTTATAAGCTCAGGGAACAAACATGGAGCTTATAAGGAGGGCAGACTGTATCACCTTTTAGTATCGCCATTTTGCATGACGTAAAACACCTAAAATGTACGCATGCGCGCATATCTTAAATCGATTCGTGCTATAAATCTAATTACTGCACTAAGGGGGGTGTCCCGACCTTTCAGGCCCGGGTCTGGCCTTGCCTGAAAGGTCGGCCTGACAAGCCGGGCTGGCCTTTGGCAACCCTGATGCAAGTCGAACAAAAATCGCAATAAACGTCCCAACCTATAAAGATGATAACGTGGTATTGAAAAGAACACTATGACACTTGTGCTCTATCAGGGTTTGTATATTTTATGAAAGAAGCACCTAAGATGGTCGGTGAAAGGTTGCACAAAGGGATGACAGTGACATAACACTTCTAAGTCGCTATACTCGTTACTTTTCATACATGTATAGTAAGGTATATAAATAATATCCTTCTTACAAGTGTGTAGAATATGAAGCATGTATTTGATAGGGCGCAGTAAAAACGTGGCGCTGCTCAAATGAGTAGAGGCCATGTTGAGGGTGTGTGTGAAGCGCATTACAGTAAGGTAACGATCCATATACAACTAACTTATGCAAAACACTTATCGTTGCACCCTCTTTGCTATTGCAATGCAAACATACGTGTTAGTCAATTGCTTTACCTGTTCACAAGACTTCCGGCTTCTGCCCTCTAATAGCTTCCGCCTAGTAAATAAATTCTTGATGCGGATCGGAACGGCGGTCTGCCCTCATTGAACCCCCTACGCCCCCAAAAATTGAAATGGTTACGTACATGAAAAGCAATGAGAAACACCTCTGACCTTTTTAACGACGCTCAGTGGCTTAGACTGAACAGAACAAAACTATCACGATAAAATTAATAGAATGAGTAATTTTCAAGGCTATGGAAATCCACCATTGTAGCGTCCTTTGGGGGGGGGGGGGGGGGGGGGGGGGGGGGGGGCAGTTAAGTTTTTGGCACAACGTATCAGAGATCATTTAAGAAAATTTCTAAAAGGGTTAGATTCTCTCTGTTTCTGGTATACATTTGACTCGTGGTTTATGTACATGTAATTTGATGTAAATTGTTAGAGGTTGAGCAGAATTACAGGGATGTACTGCTTGCTTCTCCTCAGGTGCAAGTGATGGTACACACTTGTGCCCTTCATAATCACCAGCTTTAAGAAACCTGCACAATGTATCAGAACATCTGATAGTAGCAGGCACCATCCTTCCTTCACTGGTGCTGTGTGCATTATGGTGTCTGGGTGGTGTACTGCTGCCATTGTAGCCATGGTTACTGGTAAGCATCAATGGGACAGGTGGATCTTAGGGGCTCAGTGGATGTCAACTTTTTTATGTTGCCTGGCCGGCCTGTCAAGTAGTATCAGTCTAAATGCTGTTCTGATGAGTACTGGGGACCATCCTCCAACTCAATTGTTGTACAGGAAGATACTAGAGCATGTACTTCTTCATTTGCAAATTCAGGACTGTGAGTTGTAGGATCCTACCAAACCTCACTTTAACATACTGTACCTTGTTTCTTTTTGCACCGCCAATCCTACATATACCACCAATCACTGTCTCGATAGAGAAGTTTTTGATTTACTTGTTATTTAGTACCGTATCCAAAAAAATTAATAAATCATATTTTGATTATATGTGTAGTTGTAATACTACTTACATGTTGTCGGTTTGGTCATTACTGACGCCATCTTTACTTTGTGTAAACAAAACAACTCACAAAACTAACTGCGAATCCATAGTTTGCTTAGCGTTCCGTGAGCCGTTCCTTTGTGCCTTCATTCATGAATCTAATTAGAAGCCTGGTAACGATCATGTCGTCATTTTCAAATCACTGAATTTTTTTTACGAATAGACCGGCGTAAGGAATGCAATTATTCTTAATTGCGTCACTTCCGGAGTTCATCCTGTGCGCGAGTACTAACACTGTTTCGACCGACCAAGCCTGTCACAACAGGACTCACAGAGGCAGACATTCCAGGTGCGTTTCTCGAGGAGCCACAAGAGATCCGTAGTACGGCAGCGCTCCAAAGGTGGCTAATTTGCCACGGGATAAAAATGCAATCGGCTAGCCGAAAGCAAAGCCTAATAGATAGGTCAGTATTGCCAAGACATTTATGTACTGTGTTGATATCAGCCTTGCTAGTCTCGTTCCCAGACCTATATGGCGCAATGTTTATCGCAATTTGTACTTTGTACAAGATATAAAAACATTCTCTCTGAGAAAGTTAGTGGTATATATACCACTAACTTTCTCAGAGAGAATGTTTTTATATCTTGTTTATACCACTAACTTTCTCAGAGAGAATGTTTTTATATCTTGTTTCATTCTTTTTTTTTATAAGTGACTACTAGTATATAGGTGTACATGTACTTTGCAACCCGTACATACTTGAAGTAAATACGATTGTATGATAAAATCTAGCCGTTGTAATTCCCATGTTTATTGCCTAGTAACACGATGTTTACAGTTATGTTACATTTGCTGCTGTTCTAGTTCCAAACTCGCGCGCCAAGCTTTCCCTCTAAGAAGCTCTCGTCTGAGTTCAGTTCATAACGCCGCCTCTTATAATAGAAACTTGTACCGCAATAGAATTCTTTTCCTGTCGCCACCTCTTAGAAGCTCCAGATTTGCTCTGTACATGGCACGAGCAGACTAGTCTCGTACCCAGACCCTGATTCCCACAGCTGCGGATGAATTACATCACCGCTACGTGGAAAGAGGGTCTGGTGAACTGCTGTACTCAATTCTGTCCACGGTCACCAGAATGTTGGGGAACCAATCAGATTCGAGGTATGGAGTAATAGCATACCTTAGTTATTAAAGGGAGTTATTGGTAATTGCGATGGTGATGGAGGATGTACGGCGAACGATCAAGTGAGCGGGTGAACGTAAGGGTAGTTTTACACATACGACAAAGACGTCCCAATCATCGTAGACGTACTACTGGATCGGGATGTCTTCGTATGTCTTGCAACTGGCATGGGAGTCACTTTGTTAAGCCGCTTCTGTCTTGGGCATTTGATGCGCGGTAGAGGAAGGACAACAAGCGAAGCGTTGTTTGGAAACGTTTGGTCCTTTCTTCTCTGTCAGTTGCGTTAATTAATTATTCAATTACCTAATTGCATTCGTGTTGACGCTAAACATATTCATAAATACGTCACTGCATTCCTCCCGACGTTGGAATAATAATGTTACGTAATCGCGGGACAAAATTGAGTACAGCAGTTCACCAGACCCTCTTCCACGTAGCGGTGATGTAATCCATCCGCAGCTGTGGGATCAGGGTCTGGGTACGAGACTACGAGCAGACGCCCGCCTTTGTTCCGCATCAGCATTGTACCGAATTCGGGAGGACTCTAACCTAACTCGTCGTCTTGATTTTGGAGGTATTCCTCTCGTCACTTAGCTCTCCTCTTTCGTTCCCGTGAAGGCATTTTGACGTGACAACGCTAAAGCTAGTTAAGAAATACCATAAAATTCTAATTAAAATTCTAATTATACGTATGGGTATTGTCATGGGAACGCTTGTGTGTGGTACTCGGACGCTTTATGCCAAACAGTTACATGTATTAGTATATCTGACATCAAGGGGCAGTCGGTAGGTATTGGCGTAATTGGCACTCTCTAAAACTGTTCCTAACGGTACTCGGACGTATTTATTGCTTTATACCAAACATGTATATCTGACATCAAGGGGCAGTCGGTAGGATTTTTCTACAATTTTTGGTGTAACTGGCGCTCTTTAAAACCTTTCCTATCTCGAGTTATACTCACCCATAAAGACGACGACGACGACTATGGACAAATTACGGTCTGGGAACGAGAACTACGACCTTTTTTTTGTTCTCTTAAAGTAAACGGTCTGGCGACGCGAACAAAATATGAAAATGATCGTCTTTCTATTGTGAACCAATAGCAATAAACAGCTACACTGTCCGTTTCTCGGTTCGTGAGTTATACGCGTGAAGCGGGTTTTTTAAAAATGATTTCATGATACGGCACAAATCTAAGTGTATTTGTATAAGTCTTGTTTCGAATGCTAAACCTTAGAATTCGTGCGCTTATACGCAACGTTGCCCTCCTACTTCTTACAGTACATAGATACACCCTTGTTGTCCACCTTGCGAGTCATTTTACACATGACACATTACATGACCAGCAGGAAGAACTCCGGACGTGACGTAAAATTAGCAAATTGCATTCCTTACGCCGTTAACGGGAAGGGTCTATTGGGGTACTGAGAATAATAAATACACCAAAAATGGATAAAAAGTGGCATGTTAATTTTACTTCCTCGATGCTGTCGCGGACTTTAGTCGCAGGGTCTGGGACCGTGACTAAGTACTAAGTTGTGCAGTGTGGCCGTGCAATTGTCAGTTATGCACACTTGTTGCATTGCATCTGTCACTTTCCACACCAAGATTGATATTCCAGCCAAACACTACATGCTTTGAATGCTAAGAAGTTCACATTCAGTAAATCATACGATCATGCAGACAAACCAAATACACACAACAAAATGTAACTGCAATGCATCAAAGGTATGACCCTGCAGTCATAAAGAAGACAGGAGATAAAATTCCCAGGGAACTACTATTACATCCTTGACTTCACATGCAGCTGAACAGAATTCAGCATGAGGCAATACTCAGACCCTCTTAGTCTGAATACATTTGTACTGATCAGAAGACTAGATGGAGACTTTAGCAAACCCGTTGGTCACCAGATCTTGTGCAACAAGAGAGGTGGTGTCAGTGAGAGCCACATAATAGACATCAGGGCTGCATTCCTTGAACAGTGCATAGAACACCTTGCCAAAGACCCTCTTAGTAAAGAAATCTATAGCAGAATCAGACCAGTTGTCGTCGAGGGGTACTGCACCTGACCAAAGAAAGTTTGAAGACAGAGGAATATTATATCATTTTACATGCTTATGCATATGACATGTCATTATTGTGTCACATGATGAGGGGTGTGTGTCACACATGACATGGTGTGTGTGTGTGATATGGTTTGCATGTGACATGACATGACATGGTGTGGTATGCACATGACATGCACATGATGACTACAATACATATAGCTGTACATACCTGCCAGAACACAGGTGACTCCATATATGGGCAGATCACTGATAGACAGGGGAAGGCCACGCAGAGCAGAGATGTGTAACATTTTCTCATCCCCATAATCAACAAACTGAACCCACACCATCTAAGTTGGAAGAAAAATTTAACAGGACTCAAGACCCACATGGATAGTAGCGGTGGTAGGGTGTCCTATCACTTGCAGTCATGCCCATTCATGAAAATAGCTGAATCCCATAAATGTATAGTTTAGTTGTGGAAAGCAAAAGTGTGTGTGTGGGGGGGGGGGGTGGGGGAGGTTAAATCCTTATGAGTACACCACTGCAAAGATAATCAATTCTAATACACTTGTACCACAAACTACAAAACCCATACATGTACATGTAAGTTATTAGCTTTCACATTGCTCTGCAGTCACTGACATTGTTCCTTACCCCTCTGTCCCCACACCAAAAAAAGTAATCATCTGGGAAGAAAATTTAAATCCTCATAGGGGTGCAGCCCTATAACTTTACACCTGCCCCTACCTCACAGGTAGCAGCCCTATAACTTTACACCCGCCCTACCTCACAGGGGTAAATGCCCTATAACTTTACACCTGCCCCTACCTCACTGGGGTAACAGCCCTATAACTTTACACCCGCCCTACCTCACAGGGGAGCCGCTCTATAACTGTACACCTGTACCAGTTCTGATCACTGAACTGTGCACAGTACAAGGTTCCCATGGCAACACTTCCTTGCAACGGCTCAACCTTATCCTGCAACATCTCCTGCAATACAGCCAACTGGGACTGCTCAGAATCCAGTTGGACCTATGTCAAGAGAGACCAACCATAACAGCTACACTACTAGATCTCACAGCACACTGCAATCTACAAGGTCAATAATCACAGCAGAACAGACTTCAAGGATGCTATTAGTATAGACAGTTGGATTTGAGCAAAACTTAACACCTTTAGATAATATTAGGCTTGCTTGCAACCATACCAACAAGTATGAAGAATCACTCACCCAGTGGGAGAAAACAAGACATACAACAAGAGAAACACCTTAGAAAGCTGACAGTTAAAATTTTATTGCTAGTGAAAAATTACATGTACGTACAGTTAATGGAAATGTCAAGCACAAACACTCTTGTGAGTAATTTATCTTTTTTGATTTTGTGCAAACTGCAAAGTTACTCTATCAAATAATTCTTTACATCAAAAAAAACCATGGAGTTATATTTCTAATCAGCCACACATTTCAATGCATTCTTTTACTTAACAAGTTTGTGAAAGTACCAACAGGGTAATTACTATCCCATATATACATAAACATGGCTACACCCTCCCCTAATGAATAGCAACATGCTAACACAGGAGCATGTACCGTAAAGTGGTCAGGTGACTTGGCGTTGGTAACATGTACTGCTACAGGATTGTCCCCAAACACCCGTCTCTTCACAGCAGTGTGACGGTAAGGCGATAACGATGGAGGAGAGGTGATGGGCGAGACAGCAGGCGTTTGGGAAGGCGTGACATGAGGTGTTGCTACATCACTGGGAGGAGGGACTTTGAGACAGGAAGACTGTGGAGACGGGCTGATGTGGCGAGAAGACGAAGAAGATGAAGCAATGGACTGGGGAGGAGTACAAATGGGACTGGACGTGATGTTGTAAAGTGGAGGAGGAGATAAGGGAATAGCCTGGGGAGGAGACTTCTGCATTGTTGTGGAACTAGAGTGCACATATTTTGGAGTGGCCTGGGGAGGAGAAGGTAAGCCTGCCAGTGGAGGTGGAGAAGTCCTGGGGCTCTCAGTTAGTACCGTTGGTGTGATCTGCAGAGACTGAATGCCCGAGTCCAGAGCATCTGTCAGGGAGGAAGCTGTGTTCTGTGAAGATTTAGAGCTGGACCTGGAGTGGCTGGGTGATTTTTCAGAGTGTTCGACAACAGCCTCGTATGAAGGAGGAGGAGAGGTACTGTGACCTTTCTGTGGCCTCTCCACAGGCCCTTGAGGTGTACCCGTTCTGTCATCTTGCAGGACAGTCACCTTCCTCGTGTAAGACTCGTCTGAACCGGACTGTCCTGTGACCACTATCTTCATGCTTGGCAGTGAGGCTGTTTTGGGGATGGCAGCAGGCACCAAAGGTTGTGAGACAGCGTGGGGATGGCTGCAGGGGAACATAGGCATTTACATGTACAGTAAAGGTAAGACATGTTTTTCTTTTTTCATAAATCATACAGTACAAGAAAGGTGCACGACATAACATGCTGGTCCTGCAAATTGTATCCATAGCAATAGACACCCTTGTTATAGCACGCATGCCATACATGCATGTGAAGTATTACTTGTCAACAATACTGTGCACATGCCTCCTAGCACAGCTGTAGATATTGATTGGACAACTTGAGAAGTTTCCCAAATGTGTGCTACTCATTTATTTTCATTTCTAAACAAGTTTCTTGTAGAAAGGCAGGAACTATTATATAACAGCCCAAAATTATTCAGTTCAAAGCCACATAACAAAAGTGCTACGAACCTTCTGATAGCCCAAATTTTGTGCAGTAATCAATCGCCTGCCCAACCATGGTGCTATTATTGTGCTATGTGCCGCCCAATGTGGCTTATTTATATAGGTTGCTACATGTATAGTACATGCATTCCTTACAAATACTTTGTGACATTATTATAGTGTCCAAAATAAATTCTGTGTGCCTGTATGTTTCCCCAGACAGTGTGATCTAACTCTGATTAGTAATGTAGATGTAATAAATACTTCAGTCTACAACGCCAATGTGGATTGAAATGAACACTTCTAAATCAATTTTAGAGTTTCGAGAAATCATGTATGAACCATCGCTGAGTGCTTTTTTCTGATGACAGTACACAAGCAATGATATGAAAGCATTATTTATGTGCAATAAATGCTTTATCGTCTATTTAAATGATTACTGTTGGTACAACTATTTATATCACCCAATCATCATGAGCACTGAACATTCAGCAAAAACAATTTAGCTTATTGTGGAACATGGAGCTGTAAATGTCAAAACACACAAACACAGCACACGCCTAAGGTTCTCTTACCTAAATAACCCCTGTGACAACAGGTACTCTCCAACATCCATCTGACCACCCTCCTCCTCTTCAAAGAACAGCTTTATGGAAGGCAGCCCACCATTATCAGGCTTCTTCACCACCTTGAAAGAGCACACGCGCAATAAAGGGCACTCCAGACCAACATGGCCACCACAAAGTGGCAGTAAATAGAAGCCGACAATGGGAAGTTGGTGCCATTATGCTTCGTGTGTATTGTACAGATGCAGGTGTATGCACATGTAGATGTATGTGTGTGTGCCGTAGTCTGCTGAGATCATGCAAACACCCTGTGGGACCTTGCCCATATCATACACTGTATGGCTAACAGTGAAAAACAATATCTCCACCTTGAGAAAGTGCGAGCAAAGGGAGGAGTCCACCCGAGAGGGGGAAGCTCCATTAGGCTTTGCTGCACCAAAACCATGGTGATTGTATTGTTTACAAAAAAAGGTTAATTAATGTTTTTGTTGTTGTATTTGACCAAGTTATTAATAATGGTGAATAACCTTTACCACCCATGCACCCCTCCTCCCCCCTCATCATTTAGCACAATACTACTTCCTCAGCTAGTAGCAAATAACAACAGTAGATACGAAGAGCTTCATTTTGGCCCACAACAAAACACCTTCGAACGTGAAAAAATTATTTCCTTCTACAGTTAATGATTTTTAAGGTAATGCTCATCAAAAAAGGCTCTCACATGGACAGGTGACCAAAGAATGAAAACAATATCCAAGCATAGCTTGAACACCGAATGTGTGAAGTTCACTACACAGCTGTACAGGGATGCTCCATTCAAAAGCTAATCACACACACACTCAATGATGTTATTAAAAACTAGTAACAGCATGAGTTAATTAATCCATTATCATATACATTTCACTGTTCACATCAGGCAGAGTTTTCCACTGCATAGCAAAATCAGAGCACTCTGCCCAGTTAGAAAAATGGTCATGGTCATGTGATCAATAAACACCTTACACACAAGTAGTTCCCCAGCCTCTACAAGCGATATGAATGCTACATACATGTATTTTTGGGTCTGGGAGCGAGATCACACATGACAACAGAGTAGTTTTCGTAGGTGTAACTCATTACCGGTAATAACCCATTTATGACCACCCTGTTTACAAAGAACATTCAGTGGAAAACACTAATTAAAACAGCACACATGCACATTGCCAGCAGTAATGGTTGCTCAGGACATACATACCTGGAGTAGCATTTCACCTGAGTCAAAGAATTCAGTAAGTGCTTCGATACTGGCTTCTGTCCAGGAGCACTACACCACAGGCCACACAGGAGAGGGTGGAGGCAATGTGATGATAATTATAGGGGACTTACCCCAGCAGGAGGCAACCCATGTATGGTGCACTTGACCGCCTGTAAGGAGAAAACACAAGTACATGTACATGTGTATGTCACTTCCCATTCCTCCCTAGATATGCACACACATATAACCTCTGACCTTCCTCCCTAGATATGCACACACATATAACCTCTGACCTTCCTCCCTAGATATGCACACACATATAACCTCTGACCTTCCTCCCTAGATATGCACACACATATAACCTCTGACCTTCCTCCCTAGATATGCACACACATATAACCTCTGACCTTCCTCCCTAGATATGCACACATATCTCCTCTGACCTTCCTCCCTAGATATGCACACACATATAACCTCTGACCTTCCTCCCTAGATATGCACACACATATAACCTCTGACCTTCCTCCCTAGATGTGCACACACATATAACCTCTGACACATATATGCAGCTAGTAGATAGCTAACACTCACAAAAGTGCCAGCAATTGCCCAAAGAACGAACCCTGAACACACACACACATACATGTACATACACACACATACACACATACACACACATACACACACACCACACATACACACACACACCACACACACACACACACACACACACACACACACCACACACACACACCACACACACACACACACACACACACACACATGTACACAAACACACACACACACCTGAAAAGGTAGTGAGAACAGATCTGACTTAGAAGGAAGGATGAGTGTGGTGGTATTGAGGTCAACTTCTTCTTCATTACCAAAGTCTACATACTCCACTAAGACCTGCACAGCATGGGAGGGGATAAGTGTGTGTGTGTGGAGGGGGGGAGAGGAATAAAGGGACAAGGGGAGGGGATAAGTGTGTGTGTGGGGGGGAGAGGGATAAAGGGACAAGGGGGTGAAGAGGGATAAGGGGGAGGGGAAGAGGGATAAGGGGGAGGGGAAGAGGGATAAGGGGGAGGGGAAGAGGGATAAGGGGGAGGGAAGATGGATAAGGGGAGAGGAAGAGGGTTAAGGAGGAAAAGGGTTAAGGGGGAAGAGGGTTAAGGTGGGGGAAAAGGGATATGGGGAGGGGAAGGGGTTAAGGGGAGGGAAGAGGGATAGGGGGAGGGGAAGTAGGATAAAGAGGAGAGGAAGAGGGATAAGGGATTAGGGAAAGGAGAACGGGAAAGATGAGAGAAGGGGAGGAGTATAAGGTGCAGAGAGCAGAAAGGACCATAAACTAGCCTTCTTTAGAGAAATGAGTTTCTTGATCTCTGCTCTGTACCAGGTACCATCCATGAATGGGGCACAACACACAGCACCAACCGATCGCTGCGTGACAAAGCCCATTGGCTTACCCTCCTTCTAAATGGTGAGAGGGGGATACCAATACGTAATGACATAGAAGCTACAAATGAGTAGACTAGAGGGGTGTGTCCACACACACACACACACACACACACACACACACACACACACACACACATACAGTTGCACACAAAAGGCAGATGGAAGAATAGTGCATTACCCCAGGGAATATGGGGCACCTTCCTTCCCAGGGAACTACTCTAATGCCCAACCACCTCTCACCCATAGACCTATGCACCAAGATGTTTTGTGTGTGTGTGTGTGTGTGTGTGTGTGTGTGTGTGTGTGTGTGTGTGTGTGTGTGTGTTGTGCATGCCATACAATGTACATACACGTGTTCTGGAGTTGGGGTTGTTCATCTCTGTCAGCAGCTGGTCCAGGTAGGTCAGCCCAGGACCCAGCAGCTGCACAGACACTACGCCATCTTCATCAACATCTGTTAGCTTCACTGGCACCATTGGTTGACCAGGCTGTGTGGGGGATAAGGAGTAAGTAGTGTTGGGATAGTCAACTACTTTTTAAACTTAACTTGGGTCAGTTAAGGAAATTATTAACTTAACTTACACTTATATAGCCAGGTGGTAACCATTAACTATAACTTAACTCAGTACATATTGTTAGGCACGATAATTACCTAAACTTAACTGGTTTTATTTTTTAACTAGATATAATGGATTTCTCGGTCCAAGGTACAATGGCATTCTTACTTTGCCTCAATTGGGTATACTTACTTGTAGACATGCTAATGATAATGATGCAAGTCTCTGCTGACTCCCATTTTCCAAATGTGCTTGCATGTATGCACATATCTTTGTTATACATGTATACTTTAGCGCTTCATGCAGAAGGAATCTTTTGTTCCTTTGTCAATCCATCTACAATGACAGAACTACGACACTTGAAAAATAAACTCGAGATCCTTGTTTCCTAACACAAACAGAGTTTTACGGCAAAATTCCCGATTTTAAAAAGACTCTGTTTTACCTTGGGCCAAGATTTAAAAGGGTGTGGTGGCCAGAAGCAGATATGTAACTAGAAGTAAAATGCTACGAAAAATGTGTGGATGGTCACTGTAAGTACATATTATAATAGTTTAGGCACTAAGTTTTCTTTTAGTAGTTGTCTAGTTTTCAATTGTGGATACTATACATGTATGAGAGAGTAGTCTCATAAGTTCAGTCTCTGCATTGGATCTGAGTGTTATACATTATAAATTCATTAATGTTACAAACAAACCTACTTTATTTAGCAAATCTACTTGCCTCAACTAGCTAAATGTACATGTAGGTCAGTAATCTTTATGAATTTATGTATGTATAATTTCCATAATCCCTTGTTTCTTTACTTTTTATAAATAAAAATCCTACAATACCAATTGTAATCTAATTAAATTTTGTGTATCTTGTCTTAACGTAATCTTGGCCCAATACACTTGACCCAGAAATGGAATTATATCAGTGACTAAAGAGTGTGATCCACTGGAGTTTTGTATCAAAAGAAAAGAGCAGAACGTTTATTTTCTAGTAGGAAATATTATTATTTCAGCCAGTTCTAAGCCTTTTTTTTCTAGAGCAGCTATGCAATTTGAAGCAGAAAGAAATTGAAGCGCGCAATCTTGAAAATCGAAGAGCGCAAAAAATCCAATTCAGTTGAACTATATATTAAACTTCATGTGACTGTTTAACTGGGTTGTGGCAAAAACCAGGTTAGTTAACTATAACTTAACTGAAAGAATATGGAGAATGTAATGAATGTATTTAACTTAACATCACAACAAACAGAACATCATTATTTAACTGGAACTTAACTACTGTCAAAAACCTTTAACTATCCCATCACTAGGAGGAAGTGACACATACACACACACAAGCATGACACACGCGCACACACAACACACACAAACACAAGCATGACACACACACACACACACAAACATGACACACACACAAAAGCATAACACACACACAAAAGCATAACACACATTGGGAAGCTGTGGTTTCAGACTACTGATGGGCTGTGACAGCTTAAGGATGGTAGAATTGATGGTTTCTGCACCTGGTTCTGCATTGGTGGGAATTAGCTCCAGTGCACAGCGATGTCCCGAACTGGAGAAGGTCAATATTTATTCTGCAATCCTTTGCTCAAAGAGATATACCTTATTTAAACCATGCCCACCCCCATGCCGCCAAACACACACACACACACACACACACACACACACACACCTGTTCATGACTTGAGCAACACAGAGCTCCTGATATGCCAGTTCAATGAACTTCAGAGAAGCTGCTTCAGTTGTGTCCGACACACCATGAAGGCTGCATTGGACAGCCTGGGGAAGAGGGGACAAGGGATCACATGGGACACAGAAGCCTCCAGCTCTCATAGTTACTTGGAAAGGGAGCTCATAGAACTGTGATGGGAGCTCCTTCAAGTCCTTATATGGAAGCACTTTGGTGTCTCCATAATCAGGGAACATCACATCAGCCTGGAGATCATGTGATACATGAACATGTCTGGTATGGTCTTTCAGTGCTCAAGGCAGCTGCTCTTCATGCACAGATAAGATGCACTCTAATCACATAATACCACAACAAACTATTGACATAAGGTGACTAATGAGTATGGATTTGACACCAGTTGCAGAATTGCTGCCATAACACTGAAGGCAACATGCTGTTATGAGAGAGCATGTCATCATGCCTAGCAAACATGTAAGTGAATATTCCTTCTCTACAGTTTGCATATGAACACCTAACTCAGCTTATAATACTCCAAGCATGGGCTGTATTCATCACACACGTGTGTCTTGTTTTAACCTTCTGACAAGATGTACCCAATCCAACCCCACTAACCTTTTGATCAGAGCAGGACACCACCAACACTCGACACCAATAATTCCTTTGTGCCTCCTGATCTGCCCACAGGTAGGCATAAAGAGTGTTGGGTACCACTTGTGATGCAACTACAGCAAAGAGAGGGAAGTGAGAGGGAAGGTGGGGTAAGGGGTAGACATGCAGAGGGTGGAAGAAGTGAGTCATGTGAGTCGAGTACAAAATGAGACTCAGCGGGAGGGAGGGAGTGAGAGAGGAGGGAGGGAGGGAGGGAGAGGGGTAGGAAGGGAGAGGGAGAGGGAGGGAGAGGGGGAGGGAGGGAGAGGGGAGGGAGGGAGAGGGGGAGGGAGGGAGAGGGGGAGGGAGGGAGAGGGGGAGGGAGGGAGAGGGGGAGGGAGGGAGGGAGAGGGGGAGGGAGGGAGGGAGGGAGAGGGGTAGGAAGGGAGAGGGGGAGGGAGGGAGGGAGGGAGGGAGGGAGGGAGGGAGGGAGGGAGGGAGGGAGGGAGGGAGGGAGGGAGGGAGGGAGGGAGGGAGGGAGGGAGGGAGGGAGGGAGGGAGAGGGACAAGGAGTACAACATGGGAATGAGGTTATGAATAACAGCAAACCAGCACAGGAATGTAGAATTGTAACAACATGTGTGCCACTACAGCTGCATACATACATGCATACATGTGTACATGTTCAGAATCTACAGCTGCACATAAGTACATGTTGGGGCTACCTTTTGGCACATTGGATGTACAATAGGTGCCCAGACCCTCCTGCAACTCCAGCAGCTAAAATAATAGACCACCTCAAATAAGCACAGACTTTGGTTACATAATTACTGCTCACCAATTTATCATTTTCACATTTCTGAACATAGAAGTCAATTGGACTATTGATGCAGGTGACAACCACATCAAAGAACTCATCATCCAGCCTGACAGTACCTGTGTACATGCACCAGTGAGAGCATTATGTAAAGGCTTGTGCTGTTTAGAGAGCATTGTAGTGTGCATGTGTAGGCTTGTGGTGATATGTGTGAGGTAAGCCTTACTTGGGAGAGGGAGAGGTGACTTTGCTTGAGGTTGAGTGGCTACGCATAGAGTGGAGATTTGTACTCAAGCCAAATGGAAGTCGGTTCACAGAAACATCACTGTTACTTACGTGCTGGCATCGAAAGAGCTGGCCACTCTGCCTTTGCTGCTGCAGCTGTAAGTGCACATGAAAGAAAAAAGAAATGCCCTTCTGAGCTCATCAATAAACTCCGTGTATCCTTTAATTCCCTCCATACACCCAACCCCAGCATGCCTCCAATCCCCTCCATGCCTCTATCAAATCCTTCTCCTGCTCCTTTCATACACTCTACATGCAGCCTCATACCTTCTTTCTCCCACACTTCACCTTTGGATGAACTGCTGTCACTTCTTCCCTTTTCCACCACATCCACAACCTGTTTCTTTAGGTAGATGATAGGATTTGTTGGAATTGGGCTAGAACCAGAATCAGACCAAATCATGTAAGGTTTAATGGACTACAGACACACTAACTAGTCAGTCTGCACAAATGGCATCTCCACCACAGATGAGCCCACATCATCAGGAATATTTGCCCCCTTGAATTTGGCTTCCAGTTCCTTTTTGAGGCGCTTGACCCAGACACCATTTTGCTTCTCTTCAAGTAACTGCAAGGAACAAGAAGTGTGATAGAGACGTGTGGGTGACTGTCACCATGGTTACATCATATCTCCTCATACCTGTCTGACCATGTCAGAAAGTGAAAGGTTCTGTGACCCCTTGGGAGACAACTGCTGCTATGGAGACAAAGATCAGGCAGAATTATGATATCACTATCATTACTCCCCATCACATGTATCTTTCCCCCCTAAATAGGCAGCCTACTGACTCCTCATGTGCACACTGACTGTCACACATACCTGTCTGGCCACCTCTGAAATTGACCCCTTGGGAGAGAACTGCTGCTATGGTGATAAATATACATGTACATGTAAGCAGGCTATCACTACTCCCATCACATGTATTTTTCACCCCTGCAGCCTTACATGTACTGACTCCTCCTTGCACCATCTAATCATACCACACATCCAAGCCCACCCATTGTCACTAAAATAATACCCTGGATTTTTGCACCTCCCACAGGTACAATGCCCTGCAGGAAACAGATGGCAAGTCCCAGATCCCAAAAGCTGAACATTACAGCAACTGTGCACACCATACCATCACCTGTTTGATGTTCTGGTTGCTGGTCGTGTCTGGGCGTGCTCCAGGCTGTTTTGCCTTCATCAGAGCACTGGGGGACACATCTGAAGGTCGCTCCCCCCCTGCCGGGAGTACAACAGTTCTGGAAGGTTCTGGTGAGTTGGGGGGCAACAGATGAAGAAGAGGGGTGGAATTAGAGCGCGAAATGGTTAGGCTGGTGCTCTGGACGTGGAGTGTGGGCGGCGTGTTGGTAATGAGAGGGGGGTGCTGTGAGTGGGGAGGATGAGGGAGAGGAGGTGGTCGAGGGGAGAAGCCAGGTGGAGGGGGCACATAGGGGCGAGGAGTGGAGCAGACGGGATGAGGGGTGGAGCAAACGGAGGGCGTGACAGTGGGCGGCCGATGAACAAATGTAAAGCCAGGAGGAGGGGCAACGGAGAGCCATGATGTGGTGGGAGGAGGGTGCACTGTGGAGTGGCCAAACGGAGGGGCAGGGAATGGCTGGGAGGTAGTGACAGATGAAGCAGGGAATGGCCGGGAGGTAGTGACAGGTGAAGCAGGGAATGGCCGGGAGGTAGTGACAGGTGAGGCAGTGACAGTACGAGGTGGGGTGGCAGGTGAAAGTGGGAAACACCGTTGAAAAGCCCCATCGATGGACCGCAGAGGTTGAATGTTCATAGGACGATGATGACTCATGAGTTGTGATGGACAGGTATTGGCACGTGTGATGGTGAGAGGGTAGTGGGTGGAGCTAGTGTAAAGAGATGGATGAGGTAAGAGATGGGGCGAAGAGGGAGGGTAAGGAGAGGGAAGAAGAGGAGAGGGATTGTGTCCTGTGTGGGGCAAGGAATGTAAGAAGAAGAAGAAAAAAATGAGTCGCTTTTTCATTGTGTGAGGTGGCATGTTATGCTATCCGGAGAGGGTCACAGGGATGAATCAGACGTAATCATCTCCCACACATTGCCTCTCCTCCTGTGGTAGTGTCCACTGGTGCCTTCACATCCGAAAGTGTAATGGTAAGGTGAGCCATGCCCCCCCCCACACACACACACACACTCATACAAAACTTTCGTACCCGACTTCCCATAACTGGGAAAGGTTGATCCAGGCACATGCAGAGGTTTATATGGACCACGCTGGGCTGGATTACTGCTCTGGAACCTGTTGAACCTTGGAGGTACAGTTGGAGCTGCAGGAGGTGGAGACACTGCTTTATTGCTTAGTAACATGGTACCAGATAGAATAGTAAATACAACAAGAATGACTGCTTCCAGCCTGGTTACTATTACATGCAATAATTTCCAAATAAAGCACACCAAAGCCAAACTATGCGTACAAAAAGAACTTTCTACTTTGAACTGCAGCTTTAATCCCCCGCGCTACCACACTACCAGTATTTCTGTCATTGTGTCAACATCATACCTCATACTAACCTCGTTTTCCTTCCGCTGAACACCATCCTTGCCTAGCCCTAGGTCCAGCAAAACCTTTCCTAGTGAAACCAGTTGGGCGGACACAAGCCTGTGGCCTTACACTCCGACGTGCGGGCGGTTTTTTCTGGGTGGCCACCAATCTAGCCACGTGCTGTGTCTCAGCAGTTGCCACTCCGTAGTAATAAGTCTCCCCATTTGGCCCAGGCAACACTCTTACAACATCGGGAATGTTCTTTATAAACTCGTCTAGAGACCTGTACCCAAAATCCTGAAATGGTAGGGGTCTGCCCATCGTATTTCTGAAGTCCGCAGCGAGGTCCCTGGCGGGCATGCCACGCGGGCATGATATTAGAAGTGATCGTATTAGCTTCTTTGCCTTTGGCAAGTCGATTAATTCCATGTTTAACTTGACAGCTAGCTATTATTAGTTACCTGCAGCAAGAAGCGCTAAGCTTAACCGTATTAGGTGTATTAACGATTAAAATACAGTTAATTAATCGCATGTCTCGTGCCCAGACCAATAATTTGAAAAGGTTACCAGCGTTACGAAAAGTTTACAGTAAAAGAGTTTATATACTTGGATAGATATTGGAATTAAGTAAGTATTGTGGCAACGCAGGCTACTGAGTTGGTGTGTTATGCCGCATGCATAATTATCCCCATTTGGGGTAACACTCGAGATAATGCAGCAAATGGAATAATAATAATGCGAGGAACATTATCTAGTAGTTACTGTTGTCATTCTCTGCTAAACACTGATTCAAAAATATATGCAGGTCACTTCAGAATGTACGGTACCGTTGTAGTGTGCATTCTCTTGATTGTATCACAGAAAATCGACGTTGAAGGTGAATGGAGAAATCACTTTGTTTTTACTTGCATGTAACTTGCTTCCAACCTACAGGTCAACCGTGTAAGTTCTGAAGTAAGATTTTCAGGTATACCTCAATGCTCTTGTACAGTGCAGATCATCCCTGCTGGAAGCCCAGTAGCAGGACAAATGTTCCATCTTTTCTGTTCAGAAATGATCATTGAAGGCAATCCAAGTCCAACTATGAATCTGAGATGGACCATTACAAGTGGAATCTTTGGCAGCAACATACTTCTAACCGGTGGAAATATCACATTTAACCCTCTGCTCACCTCCAATGGAGGGCAGTATATTTGTGAGGTTTTGCCATTTTCACCTATGGTAATGCCATATTTGTGGATTGTAAGCGTTCAGAGTAAGTCAATGCAGGCATTCACTTCACATAGTAAAATATGTCTCCTCAGTTCCACCACCGTTGGCTTCAATTTACTCAATGCCACAACTAGCTCATCTGAATGATGATATGTCACCTGTGGGCACTTTTTATGCTGGTACTAAGGCCCTCATCACATGCAACTTACAGATAGACAAAGCAGTGGACATTCCTGTGATGGTGGGAACAGTGTGGATGGGACCGCAGGGTTTGGTTCAAAATGGCAGCAGTAGGAGTGTGATCCTTGCATCCCAGAACCTGACAGGCTACAATGCAACTCTTCGAATCAATCCCCTCAATATAGATGACAGTGGCTATTATAATTGCAGTTGGAATATATCATCAGACAGCCCATTTGTTTTGCCAAACACAGGGTCTTCGTCATTCCAGTTATATGTCCAAGGTACTCCCATGCCCATGCAACATACATGCATGTGTTGTAATGCATTTGTGAACTTCCATTTTTATAGCACTGCCACCACCAAATGTAACCATCACGTCCAGCATAGTGAATATGGC
Organism: Spongilla lacustris; assembly: GCA_949361645.1. Lineage (NCBI taxonomy): Eukaryota > Metazoa > Porifera > Demospongiae > Spongillida > Spongillidae > Spongilla > Spongilla lacustris. Next base: position 4,838,715 of record OX442436.1, read on the forward strand.
TGGATCTGTGTACTCACTGGTGTGTACAGTGAAGGTAGTAGATGGACTGGTAGTTGTCCCTGATGTGGTGTGGATGAAGGATGGAAGAGTACTTGTGAATGGGACTAATACCACACTGACAAGGACTGTGTCAGGAGGAAACAGTACCCTAAATCTGACCTTCAACCCTCTCCTCACATCTCATGGAGGACAGTATATTTGTGTTACGACTATTTCCATACAACAGCTATCTGTCACTAATACGTCGGTTAACATATCTGTGCAGAGTGAGTTTGTTTTACATTGTAATTTATTGTGGTTTTAAAAGTTATTCTCTCCGCAGTACCACCACCAAATGCTACTGTTACATTTGTGCCTCTCAGTAACATGTTCTACTCTGGGACTCTTACAAGCATGCAGTGTGTCTTTACAATCCCATCAGTAGTGGATACCCCAGTGATGGTGGACATGGTGTGGATTGGACCACAGGGACCTGTGTACACCAGGAATAATACTAGGACCTTAATCATTGCACCACAGCCTGCTATAATGAATGCGTACACAACAACACTCCAAATCAGCCCTCTTAACACAAGTGACACTGGCACATATTGGTGCATAGGCTATATCTTTTCAAACAGCAGTTATATTGCTCCTTCTAATAATGTATCAACAAATATTTCATTGACTGTACAAGGTGAGGATAACTATGATGACCAGTCCTCTGATACTAACTCCTTACCTCTCCCCTCTAGCTCTCCCTCCTCCTGTGGTCACTGCATCATCTGGCAGCTCAATAGCTGGATTTGTGTACTCACTGGTGTGTACAGTGAAGGTGGTAGATGGACTGGTAGTTGTTCCTAATGTGGTGTGGATGAAGGATGGAAGAGTACTTGTGAATGGGACTAATACCACACTGACTAGGACTGTATCAGGAGGAAACAGTACCCTAAATATGACCTTTAACCCTCTCCTCTCATCTCATGGAGGAACGTACATCTGTGTTACCAAAATTTCTATTCAACAGCTATCTGTGCAGACTGTAACTAATACATCAGTTAACATATCTGTGCAACGTTAGTTTGTTTTATATTCCTATTTATTGTGGTTTAAAAAGTATTCTCTCCACAGTACCACCACCAAATGTTACTGTTACATTTGCGCCTCTCAGTAACATGTTCTACTCTGGGACTCAGATAAGCATGCAGTGTGTCTTTACAATCCCATCAGTAGTGGATACCTCAGTGATGGTGAACATGGTGTGGATTGGACCACAGGGACCTGTGTACAATGGAACTAGGAGCACAGTCATCACTTCACAGTCTGCCATTTACTACAACACAACACTCCAAATCAGCCCTCTTAACACAAGTGACACTGGTTCTTATCTGTGTGTAGGGAATTTGTATTCAGGGAATTATTTCATTGTACCCTCAATCAATGTTTCAGCTGGCATTTCATTAACAGTTCAAGGTCAGTAGTAATACCTTAACCAGTTAATAGTTACTAATGCCACCTTCTCTTTCAGCTCTGTCTCTTCCTGTGATCATTACATCATCTGGCTGCTCAATAGCTGGATCTGTGTACTCACTGGTGTGTACAGTGAAAGTGGTAGATGGACTGGTGGTTGTCCCTGATGTGGTGTGGATGAAGGATGGAAGAGTACTTGTGAATGGGACTAATACCACACTGACTAGGACTGTATCAGGCGGAAACAGTACCCTAAATCTGACATTCAACCCTCTCCTCACATCTCATGGAGGACAGTACATTTGCCTGTCAAAAATTGGCTTAATCACATTAGAAGCCAATTCTACCACCTATCTCATAGTTCAAAGTAAGAGTGAGATCTACAAGGTTGTGTGATGTACATGTACGTAGTGTTTAAAATCCTGTTCCCCAGTCCCACCTCCATTGATCACAATTTCCCCTGGACAACTGATCCCTATTGGTGGAAATGCCAACATTCATTGTGCTGCTGTGTGGAGTCCATCAGTGGACAGTCCTGTGGTGGTGAACACACTATGGAGCACACCATCAAGAGGGGATGTCTCTTCTAGCTCTATGGTGTCCCCCGGAATGGTGTACATGTTCACAAGTACACAAACGTGGAACACACTTTACACCACAGATGCTGGGAACTATATCTGTTCAGTGACTCTCTCCCCGAACAACTCCCAGTTCATAACACAGGCCACTCAGACAGCCATCACTTTAGGTACGTTTGGATGCACAATGAACGCATACCATACACCACCTCCATGCAGTGTCAGTATATTCAGCCAACATCACAGCTTTGGGTAGACCAGTAGCTGGCAGCACATTCACACTGATGTGCACAACAATGCTATGGGGAAACACATCCATCATTCCTCCTGTGACGTGGATGAACTCAAGTGGAGGTGTTCCAACTGGGCCAACTATCAGCATATCAAACGGAAACCTCACTTTTAACCCTCTCCTTGCATCTTATGGAGGACATTACACATGTCTGATCGTACAGGCTTTGGCTTCAAGCTTAATCCTTATTCAGAGTGAGCAACCCACCCCCCACCCCCACCACCACCACTTGATGCTATTATGCTACATATACGATATGTTCTGATTTGTTTAGTCCCTCCGCCCATCATATCGATCATGCTATCTCCTGTTGGCCCCTACTATGTTGGAGGAACACTTGCCATCACATGCAGCATAGATAAAGACAAAGCAGTGGACATTCCTGCTGAGGTGGACACAGTATGGATTGGACCACAGGGGCCAGTCCACAATGACAGTAGGAGCACAATCACTGTCATGGGCTACAATACAACACTTCTAATTCGCCCTCTAAGTGCAAGTGATGCCGGCTCATATCTTTGCACTAGTAACGTAACTGCAGAGAGCCCATATGTGCTGCATAACGAAAACCAAGACATCATCGCAGTGATGGTCTCTGAATATTCACCAGGTGAGGGTTTTACATGTATGTGCAAAACAGATTCTAATCCATTTTTCATATTTCAGAGCAGTCATTGTATAGTGTTTCCATCACAACACAAGGAACACCAATAGCTGGTTTTTCATTCGTGCTTTCGTGCAATGTCAACATTTCAGGGGATCAGGCTGAGGCACACAACCTCCGCATAGTGTGGCTGCATGATGCCAGCGTGGTTGATGACGGACCAACCATTACACTAAGTGAAGATTTCCTCAGTTTCCCCATCACACGAAGCTTAACCTTTGACCCTTTGCTCACATCAAATGGAGGAGTATACATATGCTCTACATCGCAGAACCTCACTGCAGTCACAGAAGTTTCAGTTGAAAGTGAGCACTCAAGCGAATGGCATACCTCCTGCATTTTCAATTGCAATAAATGTGCTTCCCCCTAGTGCCATTACCTTATGCAGCAATAAGATTTCAGCCAATGATGGAAATATACAAAGCTGGCAGGAGGCTTCTAATCACATGCAGCATGTGGATCGATGAGGCTGTGGACATTCCAGTCACGGTGGATGTACTGTGCAATGGACCAGAAGGGATTGTCCATAATGATAGAAGGAACACAATCACCACATATAGCAACCCCCCATGGTATGTAATAGCACTGGAGATCAGCCCCCTTGAGGTGAAAGACAACGGCTCATACCAGTGTCATCTGTACATCACACCAAGCAGTGATTATGTGCTGCCATTCAATGGCTCATTGTCTTTTGATTTGCTTGTTGAAGGTGAGCACACCCAAGTTAAGCTCCATGTACATGTAGCCTGTGGATGACACAATACCACCATCCCTCACTTAGCTATACCAGCTTCCATTATGGATATCACTTCAAATGGAGTGAATATGGCTGGATCTGTGTACTCACTGGTGTGTACAGTGAAGGTGTTAGATGGACTGGTAGTTGTCCCTGATGTGGTGTGGATGAAGGATGGAAGAGTACTTGTGAATGGGACTAATACCACACTGACTAGGACTGTATCAGGAGGAAACAGTACCCTAAATGTGACCTTTAACCCTCTCCTCACATCTCATGGAGGACAATACATCTGCCTGTCAACAATAAGCCAACTGGGTTTAGTGGCAAGTAATTCTACCAATGTTGTAGTTCAAAGTACGTGTGAAGATGGTTGGATGGAATTTTAATTATCTTCTCCCCCTCCCCAGTCCCACCTCCACTGATAACAGTGCACACAAATCCCCCTGGACAGCTGGTCCCTATTGGTGGAAATGTCAGCATTTATTGTGCTGCTATTTGGAGTCAATCAGTGGACAGTCCTATGGTGGTGAACACACTATGGAGCACACCATCAAGAGGGGATGTCTTTTCTAGCTCTATGGTGTCCCCTGGAATGGTGTACATGTTCACAAGTACACAAACATGGAGCACACTTTACACCACAGATGCTGGGAACTATATCTGTTCAGTGACCCTCTCCCCGAACAACTCCCAGTTCATAGCACAGGCCACTCAGACAGCCATCACCTTAGGTATGTTTGGATGCACAATGAACGCATACCATACACCACCTCCATGCAGTGTCAGTGTATTCAGCCAACATCACAGCTTTGGGTAGACCAGTAGCTGGCAGTACATACACACTGATGTGCACAGCAATGGTGTGGGGAAACACATCCATCATTCTTTCTGTGACGTGGATGAACTCAAGTGGAGCCATTCCAATTGGGCCAACCATCAGCATATGTAATGGTAGTATCACATTCAGCCCACTTCTTACAACTAACAGCGGGAAGTACTCATGCGGCTTCACGCTTGCTTTAACACCCGGCTGTGCCAAGTACATTTCCCTTGTAGTTCAGAGTAAGCACATCTGTACATGTACAGTTACACTGTGTGTACATTCACTATTGTATTTCTTCCCAGTTCCCCCACCAGATGTATTAATTACCACAATACCGACAGTGGGTCCTTTCTATGCTGGTACTAAGGCCCTCATCACATGCTGCATACAGATAGACAAAGCAGTGGACATTCCTGTTGTGGTGGACACAGTATGGATTGGACCACAGGGGCCAGTCCACAATGACAGTAGGAGCACAATCTCTGCTTCTCATTCTGCCATGAGCTACAACACAACACTTCAGATCAATCCTCTTGCAATAAGTGACAGATTTTTATTTCAGTGTATTTGGAACGTCTCATCAGGAAATCCTTATATTCTGCCAAACATTAACTTCTCTCAGTATCCTTTTGTGATAGAAGGTACAGGGGCACATCACAGCCGTTGTATTTGATCATGCATTCTTTCTCATATGTCAGTTCCCCCACCACCTGTTATCACTGTTTCATATTTTGGAGCAAGTATTGCTGGATCTGTGTACTCACTTGTGTGTACAGTGAAGGTGGTAGATGGACTGGTAGTTGTCCCTGATGTAGTGTGGATGAAGGATGGAAGAGTACTTGTGAATGGGACTAATACCACACTGACTAGGACTGTATCAGGAGGAAACAGTACCCTAAATCTGACCTTCAACCCTCTCCTCACATCTCATGGAGGACAGTATTCATGCCAGGCCACAGAACAAGTATTAAATTTATCAACCACATTTAGTTGGAGTCTCACCATTCAAAGTAAGGAGTTATTAGTGTAACAGCAATTTAATATTGAACTCATACAGGTCCAATGCCTTTGGTTACCTTGGAAACTGTCCCACCTGATCATACTGTTGTTCTTGTTCATGAAAATATTACAATCTCATGTCTGGTTCGGATGAGTCCATCAGTGGACAGTCCTGTGGTGGTGAACACACTATGGAGCACACCATCAAGAGGGAATGTCTCTTCTAGCTATATGGTGTCCCCTGGAATGGTGTACATGTTCACACGTACACAAACATGGAACACACTTGACACCACAGATGCTGGGAGCTATATCTGTTCAGTGACCCTCTCCCCCAACAACTCCCAGTTCATAGCACAGGCCACTCAGACAGCTATCACTCTTGGTAAAAAAAAAAAAACTTGATATAAATGTCAGTGGTATCATTATCAGGTACAATTTAATTTTTAGTGTCAGTTCACACAATCAACATCTCCACTTTGGGTAATCCTGTTGTTGGTCAAACATATTCATTGATTTGTTCAGGAAGAATATTTGGCAACATTTCACTTCTGCCACTGGTATATTGGAGGAACAGGACTGGGGGTGCTCTTAATGGAAATAACCTGATTCTTACCAATGGCAATCTTACTTTCTTTGGTCTGAAAGCTTACAATGGAGGACAGTATATGTGCCTATCTATTCTTAATTCATCTAACTTTACTGCTATGTTGCAAGCCAATGTTACAGTTCTGAGTGAGTTATGGCATATCAAAATTATGTAAATTAATGTCTTGTACAAGAACATTTTTATTCCTGCCATGATGCAAAATAACCACACGAGTCAGCTTGTGTTTAGTACTGAAAATACACGATTGTAGATACAATTGAAAGAGCTTGTGTTATGAAGTACTTGCATCTAAAACGAGTCAGTTTATGTGACATGAATCAACAGTGATTTGTTATCCAATCAAGTGATGCTAAGATCATGCACATGTAAATCTACCCAAACCCGTTACTGTTTCTCTATATGCAGCCACCCCCTACATTCCCCAGGATGTAACAGTCACAGCAGTCAATGTGACATCTGTGCTTGTCTCGTGGAACAACACAGCAGACAGCAGCATCAATGGTGTGGTGATAGCTTTTGAAGTGAGCTATGTGGGAAACCTAAGTGCTGGACACATTAATGTCACTGGTAATGTGACATCACTACTTGTGACGGGCCTCCGTGTTTGCGTGGAGTACAACATATTGGTGAGGGCTTACACTTCTGAGGGACCTGGACCATTCAGTGCTCCGGCATATGATGCAACTGTTAATGGTGAGGTGTTAATATATACAAAATGTACAACAACTGACATTTATATACACACACATACAACATACACACACACACAACACACACACACACACACACAACACACACACACACAAAACAATTATATGTACACACAAAAACACTATTTAAATGTACATTTACACACACACACACACACACACACACACACACACACACACACACACACACACACACACACACACACACACACACACACACACACACACACTGTACACTATAGCTGGCCAGGTCCCACAACCTCCGGAGGTTTTACCCAATGCCCTCACTTCAACCTCCGCCAATCTCTCCTGGAGTTGTCCACTTCTGATCAATAGGATGCTCATTTCATACGCTGTGAATATAACTCTGGTCAATGCAAGCTCCATCAATGTCGCATGCATAAGAGGAAGAGCCTCAACTATCCACATTTATACTATTCCCAGCAATCACATGTATTTGGAGCTAGGTGACATACTTAGTAAGTCATACATGTATGCCTGTACCTCATTACCTGACCTACCCCCCCCCTTACCTCCATCCCCCTCACTCTTAGTACCATATGCATGGTACATGTTTTCTGTGCTTGCAAAGACAGGCACTACAGGAAGGGACCTTTATTCTGCGCCACGCTTATTTAGAACACTCCAATCCCTGCCATCATCTGTGCAACTGACCTTGGTAGCTCTCAATCACACAAGCCTGCTTGCATCGTGGGCCATACCTAACTGCAGCAATGGTGTACTGATGGGATATGTAGTAAGGATGCAATGTGATATAGAGATGTGCATTAAAGAATACCTTCCCTTCACCTTAGGTGATGTATTCCACCACTCCACCCACCTCTGTAACAGTGCCTCCCACTTCACAAAGCCTCGTTATTAGTAACCTTATCAGTAACACTAGGTATACTGTCTCTGTGTGTGCCCTGACTGCAGTTGGATGTGGTGGTGCGGTAAACGTAACAGCATTCACGTTACATGGTTAGCAAACATCACATTTGACCAACAAAATGGGGTCAGTGACTGTACCATTGCTTGTTCTAGCTCCACTTGTGCAGCCCTTTGTATTTTATTTGAGGATGTCTTCAGCTATTGGTGCCAGTGGTGCAGTGTTGTCACAGCTTACAGAAGTGGTGAGTGGTCTGAATGTATGCTTCTCATGCATGTTCACCATATTGCATTCTACATGTAGCTGAACAATTTTGTGAACATGAGCTTAATTGCAGGAGATGCCTCTATGACAAGCTGTAGTCATGTGAACGAGTTAAGATGTGGAAATATCACTAGTGTCCAGTTCTGTTACTGCAGTTAATATTGTAGGTGCCTAGAGGATATCTACAATGGCTGGAACAGGGTTGAGTGCACATTCTCAATTTATGTGCAACTTCCAGTGGCCGAGACTTCAAACTTGATTGACACCATCATCAATGGAACAATTGAAAGTGACATCCTTGGAAACAGCACAGGAAGTATATTAGGTACTGCATTTTATAACCCTTATCCATGCATTGGATGTGTTGAATCTTGTTTAGCTTCAGAGACAGGCTTTTGTAGTTGTGAAACAAATGACAATGGCAGAGGTGTGTACAGTTGGCCAGAAGTACAAGTCAATGGGGTCGTCTCCTATCCTTGCCAATTTGGACCTCTGGGTTTTAATATCACCCGAATATGTACTAGTGCTAAAATGTGGCAAGAGGATGCAACAAATTGCATTACTGCAGTGACTAATGCAATCAAGAGCACAAATGTAATGTTTATTTGCACATTATCATTTATTAATTGTATATATTCATTTTAGCAAATGGTGACGAAGGGAAATGTGCTAAATGTCACAGCTCAACTTCACAGTGCTGTGTCCCAAGCCATGACAACATTGGATCAGACACCATCCAATCTGGCCATTGTGACATCTGTGTTTGCACAAATATCAAACCTCTCGTTAGCAACAAATAGTACAGTTCAAACACAGGTTCCTATAATTGCATGCACATGCTTTATTGTGTAGTGTTGTATGGCATCCCGCACATTCCCTCAGGTTGTCATGGCAGCAGCAGGGATATTAGACAGTATCCAGAACTGGCCACCTCATGTACTGGAAACTGAAAGTTCAAAGTGAGTCGAGTGATATTTTATAACAGCAGCTCAACTTGATTGTAAATACAAAGGATAGTGAAATCATTTGAAACAACAGTTCAAAATGTGATTCAACAAGTGGGCTTCATGCCTTTCACTGCTACACAGAACCAGACTACCTTCAGTGCTGAAAAGGTACAAGTTGCACACATGCACAGTTGGCAAAATTTAAGAAAAAGGTGTCCTAATCATTCTTTGGCAGCTTTCCTCTTCAAACTTAACAGCAAAAGGGACATCATTCCATGTTTCAGATGGAAATGGTAAGAGCAATTTTCTTTTTCTTGACAACCAAAACGTTTTCTTTTTATTATTATTATTTTAGAAAATGGGACATCTTCGCTAGCAAATATTGTTCTACCTGCTTCATTATTCAAGACAGTTACAGGAAACAGTTCTGATATTGGAATATTTTTCTCCGTCTATAAAAATCCATCACTCTTTCAATTAGTTAATGCATCAAATACGTCCATCATATCTTCCTTGGTATTAGGTGCAACAGTGGTTTCTACAACATCATTTAAAAATCTCACTGACCCTGTGCAGCTTGATCTTCCAATCACAGTTCAGGTTAGTTAGCATTCAGCATGGGCACAGATGTGACCTAATTAGTGTACCTGCATTCAGAATTACTCTGCATTGTATTGTGTTTGGTGGGACTTTGAAGCTGCTGGTAAGTGAAATGGGCCACTGTCTTAGTGGTATATGCTGTTGTCTCCCACTACACACACACGTACAAACACACATGTACGTGCGCGCGCGCACACACACACACACACACACACACACACACACACACACACACACACACACACACACACACACACACACACACACACACACACACACACACACACACACACACACACACACACACACACACACACACTTTAGGAGGTATTGGTAATTGGTCAACTGATGGGTGTCAACCCAGCAATTCAACTGCAAATCAAACCAAGTGTTTGTGCACCCACTTAACTAACTTTGCTGTTCTTGTGGTAATTGCAATCCGTCTGGTAAATTATTGAAGAGAACAAACTGTCTTCTTTTTAGGATATATCATCCAGGATAGCAACTCCTAGCTCAGAAACAAAAGTGCAGGAAACAGTTGAGAATGTGATTGAAGTAATATCCTACATTGGTGTGACTGTGTCCCTTGTTGGGCTTACACTAACAGTCATTTCTCTCTCATGTTTCAAGTATGTTAAAATTATTACTGTGCACGAGTCACGCTATTTTGACCATATTAGAAAGATCAGAAACAAAGATACTTCTAGGTTTCACATCCAGTTGTGTTGTGCTCTGATTGGTATGCTGTTGGTGTTTGTAACTGGGATAGACAAGACTGGAAACTTTGGAGGCTGTGTGACTGTGTCAGTGTTGATCCACTACTTCACTCTGGTGGCTGTGATGTGGATGGGGGCGGAGGCTTTCCTGATGTTTCAGAAATTTGTCATTGTGTTTGTCCAGATCAATATTCGCTACATAATCATTCTGTCCCTCATCTGTTGGGGTAAATAGTATTATCCCAAATGATGATGACATTACCTTTTTTTTTAACCCTCTAGTGGCTCCACTAGTTCCTGTAATAATTCCTCTTTCCATTGATAGAACTCTGCTTGTGAATAGGAACACAACAAATGGATAGTAAGTCAGTTATGGCAATTTTCATTTTAATATTTTGATTGTCTAATTGCAACAGTTGCTTCATCAGTGATGTCAGAGTGTTCTTCGGTGCATTTCTGGGACCTATATTGCTTATCATGGTTTTCAATTTCACCACATTTTTTGTGGTGATGGCTGTTCTTGTTAAACATATTGTGAGACGTACAAAGGCTGATACCATAGGAACTGCCTTTCAGCTGGCAACATATGTTGCGAGTATTTCCGTTCTGTTTGGTCTTACTTGGATATTTGGAGCCTTAACAGTTTCTAAAGCAGATCTTGCCTTCCAAGTCATTTTTGCACTGTCAAACTCATTTCAAGGGTTCTTCATATTTGTTTTCTTCTGCTTGTTAAATAAAGAAGTTCGTTTGGCTTGGAAACGGTTTTTCTGTCTCCACCCTGGTTATGAAAGTGTTGCCGCAAAGCATACCAAACAAACAAGAAGCACTGGTGCTAGCGGGACTGTGTCTACCAGATCTGCTGAGCATTCTGAGTACGAAATGAGAGTGGTGGACTCTGACGTTCATCGTGATAATCCTTTAACCTAGTGTGGACAGTAGAATGGTCCACTGTACTGTATGCAATGTTTAGTATTTGTGCTGTTGTACAAATATGTAATTATACATGTATATATATATGAATTATTATTGTACATAAAATTTCAATTTCTCAGACAACTCTCGCAGGCTCGCAGCCATGCATGTGGGTTACAGTTACAATGGAATTAAGTTCAAATAACACATATATCCACAAAGTCGATCTGCTTCCTATATTTTCATTCTTGCATCGATTTACTGTGACAGTTCTAGAATTTGAACTGGAAATAAGTATGTATACATGTACATGTAGACTAGATGGAAATTTAAAACAGTTATATGTTTACAAATATATATATATACCGCGTACCGTTTACGTATAATTTTATATCGCACATTGCGGTCGATATCGAAGTTCAAGATGCGTCCGGCATGCAGTAGTATTGTCTCATTGTCTCTCACATGTAAAAGTTAAGAGGGGGTAGGACTGAGTGCGAAAGAGCTATATAGTAGCTTGTGAATTAATGCCCATGCATGCACGACAGTTTGAGTATACCGTGACTGTCCGCGAGGATGTTTATGTTTCCGGAGGATCGAAGCGTACCGGTCACGCCGGCAAGAATTATTAACATTATATGGATTGGAAACCTGGCCCCGACCAAGACTCAAAACTAAGCCTTCTTTAGCCTTTAAAGAGGTTTGTACTTGCTGTACTAAGCTTTTTATGTACAGATATGTAACAACAGTGTCCTTTGAAATTGTACAGTTTTTATCCGATTGAAATCATTATTTGGCACTTGGCGCCTAGTATCGTTCCCAGACCAATAGACGCAATGTTTATCATAATGTTAGGGGTGTGCTATGATTTTGGAATTATGCGTCACCCACTTAACCATGTGTGCATGGGTCCAAATGATGCATTTTAGCTGTAGAACGTATACCTATCATTGAATTTAATTTACCCCCTCCTATTTGCAAAATTCAATTAATTCCGATTCCGATGCACCTATAAACTAGTGTAGTATAATCATGTAAAGAATGTAGTATAATCATGGCCACCATGGATCAATTTGTGACAATCAACTTGAGATGGGAATTATAGAAGCAGTAATGGTCAGAAGACCAAAGGAGCTGAGCATAAAGTAGTGTGTAGTATTAAATTCTCTTTACAAAGTGATATTGAAGACAGTATACCCATAGATATTAGAGATATTACCTCTAATATCTATGGTATACCATCGTCAAGCTTGGGCCAGAGCTGAAAAAAGATGTACTATTGGCTTCAGTAATAATCGCACTTGCCTGGCTGACATCCCAAACTGGTCTGTCTCCAATTCTGATGTAAAGGTTTCAATTACTCCAATGTACCTCTTGTGAGTGGACCTTAGAATTCAAGTGGGCTTTGGAGAGTTCAAAAAACTTACTGAAAGGCAATGGGTATACATTTCTCTAGCTGTTAAAACTTATAGGTGTGTTGGGGCAATGAGGTGCTTCATACATCAGTCTCTGAAACATTGTAATGACGTTCCCAATAGGCTTCGCATTGCATAAAATGCTCATGCCCTCTTTGCACGTTGCTGGCAACCACAATGATTAGAAATTATATGTATGTTCGTTATCCTAAAACACATTAGTTACACATGACACCTCAAAATTCCACGTTAACCCCTTTGCATGTGTCGGTCTGACTTATCTCCATCATATACATTCTGTTAAATACTGGCTTGTGTGAATGAATAGGTGGACCACAGAACATGCTCACAAGTGAATGCTTGCTGAAATTCTTTTTTTTTTGTAGAGATGAGTCAGTGCATAATTCAGAATTGGTCTCATCACCTCCACTCAATTAACTAGCAGACAAGCCAAATTTGCTTTGGAAATAGGATATGGGTTGAGTGCTTATCTTGAAAAATAAAAATAACAAAATGTTGTCATAACAACAGTTATCACTTCTAAAAAACAACACAGCATTAGATAGTATCAACTGTTTGAGTGCTGTCTGTGTACATAGCTGACCAAGTCTGTACATGCCATGCTTTAAATAAACGAAGGAATGATAACTTATGTATATAAAGCTGCTTATGAACCAAACACTGTATAATTGAACAGCCAACCATTTTATTCTATGCTTCTGTAATTTTGGTAAGCCTTGTATAATATTACAGCATCAATGGTACAAGAAGAGGATGGAATATATCCAGTACAATGTCATTTGCCACCTGCCTTTTTCTAGCCATTTCTTTGCTATGTAAATTTACCTCAATATTGTCTGATGATTTGTACCTGCTTGTTTGAATTACCCCTAAATCTCCCTCCCTCCGGCAACAATTGTTCATGCTTGTATGATGTTGTCTGGTTTCCTATACATGGCTGTTTGAATATTAAAATAGGCTCACAAAAATTACTAGCATAATTGATTGTGCTTGTATTAATAGCAAACCACGCGATTTCATTTTACATCCAATGGGGACATTTCAGCCCTTGTCCAAAGGAAACTCATTAACAATCAATCTGTATGCAATGTAAGAAAAATAACACCAAGTGCACAAAAACGTTTGAATGGACAAGGCCTGGCACATACTGTACCACTCAAACGCAGTGTAAAAAAAAAAAGCAAAACAATTAACTAACCATTCCCATGTTTGTTTTCGTTTCCTGCAAATACTGTTAACCTTTAATCTCCCGTCGTCCTACGCGTAGGATTAGCGTCCTACGCGTAGGACGCAAGTTAAAATTAATTTTTAGCAAACTCAAATGAACAAAAAATAAACCAAAATCTGATTGTACTGTAGAAATGGTTATTAATTCAGAATATATTTTTACTTTCTTGCAATTCTTCAAAGATTGTCAAATACAATCAATACTACATTGCTAAAAGATGTACATTGTAAAGCAACTTAAAGTACCGGTACCAAAAAGTAATGTTAGGACGATCAGAGCAACATTTTAAAAGAAGGGGGTAGTAGGTCAGGTCTTTTGCACTAAGCATATAAAAAGTACATTATAGATTTGGAAATTGCTAGCTCCACAAGCTTATGAACGATAGGTATTTGTCAGACGCATGTTGCGGGGAATAGCCAAGTGAATGGACAAAATTAAATCTTGAAAACGTACAGTGCGTTTTCGGTAAAAATGACAAAATCAATTAGAGTAAAAACACTGCCGTAGAATGTATAAAGTAGCCCACACATCATGCTTCAAAAAACATTTTTAAAAAGTAATACTTGTCGTACTTTTATCTGTGACAATTAAATTCTCTACATAATGCATTTTTAAGAACCGTATCTGTTTATTTGCATCGTGTAGCCAAGGGTGTGATTTAAAAAAGACTGACAATTGGTAAATTTAGCATGATAGACGTCTATATCAAACAACAGTAGAAAAATGGATGCCAAAAAACTGCATTTCTTTTTATACTGAATTTTCAAATATTGGTCCTACGCGTAGGACTTGGACCTGGGAAAAGAAGGGGGTAGTAGGACAGGTATATTGCACTAAGCATTTAAAAAAGTACTTGGAAATTGCTAGCTCCACAAGCTTATGAACGATAGTTATTTGTCAGACGCATGTTGCGGGAATAGCCAAGTGAATGGACAAAATCTTGAAAACGTAGAGTGCGTTTTCGGTAAAAATGGCAAAATCAATTAGAGTAAAAACACTGCCATAGAATGTATGAAGTAGCACACAATCATGCTTCAAAAAACATTCAAAAAAGTTGTATTTGTCGTACTTTTTTCTGTGACAATTAAATCCACTACATAATGCATTTTTAAGAACCGTATCTGTTTATTTGCATCGTGTAACCAAGGGTGTGATTTAAAAAATAGACTGACAATTGGTAAATTTAGCATGATAGACACATCAAACAACAGTAGAGAAATGGATGCCAAAAAACTGCATTTCTATTTATAATGAATTTTCAAGTTTTGGTCCTATGCGTAGGACTTGAACCTGGAGAATTAAGGTTAATATAAGAAACATTGCTAGATGTTTGAATAAACATTGAGCATTCGTAGCTTGTTTTTGAGGTAGTCACTATTCTGCAGGTATATACATAATTATAATTATAATTGTAATTATAATTATAATTATAATTATAATTATAATTATAATTATTGATCATTAATAAACTCATACACACAACACTTGCTATATATAAAGCTCACTACAGTTAAGATGGGATTCTACGGAGGATGGCTCTGGCATTCGCTCTTGTTAGGCAAATGCTCAAGTTTGCGAAAAGCTCAAAAGATATCTGTGCCTTTGGCAGAGACTTGTGAATCGCAAGCCTAGCAATAATCTGAGCCAGAAATATTGAAGCTTCGTTACCCCAAGCCCCATAGGAGTCAACTACTAGAGGGGTTGAGACCCACCCTAAAGCTAAACACTTTTCATCATTGGCCTGGTGTTTCCTCCTCTCCGTTGCCTCAAGGACTGCACCAACCGTTGCTCCCGCTTCAGCTAAAGTTGAAGGATTTAGCGGTGAGACAACGGAGATGTCCAGGGCAACGGGCCTTCCATGATTCTGTAAGATAATTAACGCATGCGCGGAAGATCCCGCACACACCCTCGATATATAAGATGTATTTTTGTGTGGATATGAGCAGTTCTGATACCTGTGAGACTGTTGTATACCCGGCTCTTACATTGGCGTAGTCGGCATTGGCCTCTGACCTGTCTCCTCTGGCAATGGCGCAACGACCTGTGCTTTTGCCGGACCCCTTCGACGGCGAGAAGACGAGCTGGTCAGATTGGGTGACTCACTTCCAGCACGTCGCTGCTATTAACAAATGGGAGAGTGCGGACGAAAAGTTGAAGTGGTTACGCGTTCGGTTGACAGGAAAAGCACAGGCTGCCCTTTCGCGGTGTTCTGAGGCTGTTAGAAACGATTATGGTGAGTGTATGAAAGCTCTGGCTAAACGTTTTAACCCCGACAGCAAGCGTGAGGTGTACATCGCGGAGCTACATGCGAGAAACAGACGCAAAGAAGAGGACTGGGCTACCTATGCTGACATTTTGAAGGGGCTCGCTGACAAGGCATACCCTGACCTCGAGGAGGCAGCGCGTGAGCGTTTGGCTCTGAACCAGTTCCTCGGGGAGCTTGACAAACCACAGGTTGCATTTGGAGTTCGGCAGGGACGCCCGAAAAGCTTGGACGAGGCAGTTTCCCTGACAATAGAATTAGAATCATATATTGGCGGTAGCCATGGTAAGCAAGCTCGAGTTAATGTTTCGCATGTAGACGCGGAGGTACCCAGTGCAAGTGCATCGACAACAGTGTCGGAGGAACAAGAATGCAGCGGAGTTCTAGCCGTAACACTACAGTCCATAAATGAAAGATTGCAGCGTCTGGAGCTGAGACTAAAGAACAGTGAGACTACCACGGAGCGGGAGGAACAAAGGGAGCCCCGCAAGCCACGCTGCTGGAACTGTGGGAAAAGAGGCCATATTGCTCGCCTCTGCAGAAGCCTTGATTCAACCCAGCAACAGGGAAACTCCAGACCCTCGGCGGCAAGGGCCAACTGCCAGAGGGACAACCAATAATGGCCCAGAACGATCACATTGTCTCTGTATTATCCTCCCCTTGTAGTAGTTATTGTGTTGAGGGCGTGGTTTGTTCCGTTCCCGTTACATTTGTTATTGATACAGGTGCTGCAGTGTCTTTGATCAACACTTGTGTCTGGAACCAGATAGCCCGTGCTGGACATGTGGCAGAACTGCAACAATGGAGTGGCAACAGACTGGTGGGTGTTAACGGGTCCCCATTGTCTACGAAAGGGTTTGGCTATTTTGATATTGTCCTTGGGAATAAGAAGTTTGGTGCAGCACTAATTGTTACTGGAGATATCACAGTAGGAGCTATTTTGGGGCTGGATTTTCTAGAAAATCACAATTGCTGTCTTGACTGTGGTGCCAAAATTCTAACCTTTCCTCAAAATAAGCTTTCAGTCCAGGTCCAGCACGTTATGCCAGTAAAGGTCGAAGCCCCCCTCGAGTGCGCCGCCATTGGACTGATAACCCTGGAAAAAATTGTGGTCCCACCATCCAGTGAAATGGAAGTCATGGTGAAACAAGCAAGCCCTGGTATTGGTACCTGGATGGTGGAAAATGACACTTCATGCCGAACAGGAGTAATGGTGGCTCGATCCTTGGTGTGTACAGACAGCTCCAGTTTTGTTCCAATACGTCTGCTTAATGCCGGAAACAATCCAGTTGTTCTTAAAAAAGGAATGAAGGTTGCCTGCATGAGTCAGCTGCATGAAGACTGTACTACCCAGAACATCTCGGCTGTAACTGGACATATCCCACTGTCCCAAGGAGACAAGGAGGCCCTATGGAGCATGGTCTGCAAGGGGGGAGATCACCTTAACGATGGTGAGAAGGAACTCCTGTTTCATCTCTTAATGGAATATGCAGACGTATTTGCGTTTAACAGCGGCCAGATCGGTCGCACTAGCATTCTGAAGCATCGCATTGACACTGGCAACACCCCTCCTGTCCATCTTTTGCCTCGACGAATCCCTCAGGCTCATAGAGAAGAAATGGCAAAGCTGGTAAAGGACATGCTTGAGCAAGGCGCTATCCAGCAGTCGGATAGTCCATGGTCATCCCCTGTGGTTCTCGTAAAGAAAAAAGATGGATCAGTTAGGTTTTGCGTGGACTACAGAAAGGTCAATAGTGTAACGAGAAAAGATGCATATCCTCTACCTCGGGTGGATGACACACTTGATACATTGGCAGGGTCGAGACTGTTTACTACACTGGATCTGGCTAGCGGGTACTGGCAAGTGGAGGTAGCAGAAGAAGACCAGCCCAAGACAGCGTTCACCACACCAGAAGGCCTTTTCCAGTTTCGAGTGATGCCCTTCGGGTTGTGTAACGCTCCCGCTACATTTCAACGCCTGATGGACAGAGTTCTCGGTGGACTGAAGTGGTCCAGTTGCCTCGTGTATCTGGATGACATTATCATTGTGGGAACCTCGTTCAGCGAGCACTTGCGTAATCTCGCAGGTGTACTCCAAAGACTCAGGGAGGCAGGACTGAAGTTAAAACCATCGAAATGTAAATGGTGTCAGAAGAGCGTTACGTTTCTGGGGCATATTGTATCAGAAGAAGGCATTGCCGTGGATCCGAGTAAAACAGCTGTTGTAGCAGGATGGCCATCTCCCCAGTCGAAGCGCGAAATGCAACAATTTTTGGGTCTGGCTAACTACTATCGGAAATTCGTCAAGAATTTTGCTGCCATCGCGAAACCATTACATCGTCTCACGGAGAAGAATACTGACTTTAAGTGGACTGTCGAGTGTCAGCATGCCTTTGACGCGTTGCGTGCATGCTTGATTTCTTCCCCTGTGCTCTCTTACCCTGACTATAGCCGGCGGTTTGTTCTCGACACTGATGCCAGTGATATTGGCATTGGAGCGGTCCTCTCACAGGTTGATGCCACTGGGTCCGAGGTAGTGATTGCATATGCCAGTCGTACGCTGAGTCGTCCAGAACAGCGTTATTGTGTAACCAGAAAGGAGTTGCTAGCGGCCGTCGAGTTTATTCACCACTTTCGGCAGTACCTACTGGGAAGGGAGTTTACCCTTAGGACCGATCACAGTTCATTAGTTTGGCTGCGTAACTTCAAAGAACCCGAAGGCCAATTAGCCCGCTGGCTAGAAAAATTACAGGAGTATAACTTTTCGGTTATACACCGTCAAGGCATTAAGCACGGTAATGCAGATGCCCTATCACGTGTGCCCTGTCGCCAGTGCGGTAGAGAAAGTCATGAAACAACACCCAAAGAAGATATCATTGAAGGAAGCGTGACGTCATTACCCTGCACTTCCTATACTCCTCAATGGATGCGCCAGCAACAGTTAGACGACTGTTCAATTCGGCCAGTGTATCAAGCTCTAGAGTCCAAACTGATGATGTCAGCAGATGAAGTCAGGCCATGGAGCCGTGAGAGCCGCTTACTATGGCAACAGCATACATCATTGTATCTGAAGGATGGCGTATTGTGGAGGAGGGCACTAGGCGGTGGTGAGGGAAAGTTGCAGCTCGTTGTGCCTGCTAAGCTGAGGCAGGACATACTGCGGAGCCTGCATGAAGGGGCTTTGTCTGCACATTTAGGGGAGGAGAAAATGAGGAATCTACTAAAGGAGAGGTTTTATTGGCCAAGTTGTGCAGATGACGTAAGTGAGTGGTGCTCATGTTGTGCAGTGTGCTGTTCCAGAAAGACCCACGCCCCCAAAAGAAGAGCAGGTTTGCAAACACTACAGGTAGGGTATCCACTGCAAATGGTTTGCGTGGATATATTAGGGCCCCTGCCTGAGACTGAGACTGGGAGCAGATACGTGCTGGTAGCAGTGGATCACTTCACGAAATGGGCAGAGGCGTACGGAATACCCAATCAGGAAGCAGCAACAGTGGCCCGTAAATTAGTGGACGAAATGTTTTGTCGATTCTCACCACCGGAGCAATTACATAGCGACTAGGGCAGACAGTTCGAATCTGAGCTGGTGAAAGAAGTGTGCAAACTGCTGGAGATTAGGAAGACCCACACCACTCCATATCATCCGCAGTGCAACGGAATTGTGGAACGCTTCAACCGCACACTTTTGGGCATGTTGGCCACTACCGTGGACTCTTATCCGTCCAGTTGGGAGCAAAATATTCGTCGGGTGTGCTTAGCGTACAATTCAAGTGTCCACGCATCGACTGGATTTAGCCCGTTCTTCCTGATGTTTGGAAGACAAGTTAAGTTGCCAGTGGATCTGATGTACGGTACCACTCTAGGGAAAGAGAGTGCAGTAATGGAGTACGTGAAGAATTTGAAAGATGGCCTTTTGGAGGCATACGCTCTTGTTAGAGACAGATGCGAAACAGAGCATAAAAGGCAGAAGAGCATCTATGACAGAAAGGTTCATGGAGAACCATATAGTGAAGGTGATCTCGTTTGGCTGTATACTCCAGCTGTACCGTCTGGACAGTCCCGGAAGCTGCACAGGCCCTGGAAAGGACCCTATAAGATGGTAGAAAGGCTCGGAGACGCCACCTACAAGCTGCAAGGTACTAGGGGACGGAGACCACAGATCGTCCATTTTGACAGGTTGAAACCCTGTCCACCTAATGTCAGGTTAGCTAATGAACCTCGTCCGGAGCGTCCTCCAGCAGACAAAGTCGTGCCACCTACCCTCAAACCAGGGGAACAATGCGAGTTGCTAGAGGAGGATGAAGATTATGCAGCGCCCATGGCCCCTCCAAATGAACTCCCTGCCGCTGGACCTGTCGATCAACCCGCTCCCCAAAGGCGATACCCGGATCGAAACAGACATCAACCTGACCGTTACGGACCATTCATCAAACATTAGAGAGGGAGTAGTGAAAGATATAATTAACGCATGCGCGGAAGATCCCGCACACACCCTCGATATATAAGATGTATTTTTGTGTGGATATGAGCAGTTCTGATACCTGTGAGACTGTTGTATACCCGGCTCTTACAATTCCAATGCTTCACGAGAATATCAGCAGGCCGTGACTGTGAATGGTCAGGAAAGAGCCCAGCACCAGCTTAAACGTCGATTGAAGCATGTGCACGGTGAAGAAAGTGCGCTAAAGTGTCCCTGAGAGCATTATGGCGTGTAATAACATCACCCCCACATTTACATGTTAATGCATGGTGTCCAAGAGGGTCCAGACTGTGGGCAGGGCAGAACGCACACTGAGAACCCTGGGAGGTATCTAGGCCTAGCCACCACTTGACAGCTACCCTGAATTCAATTGGGTCAAGATGGAGAGCTAGGGATGTGGAGGGAACAACCGATAACCAGGATGTCGCGTGGGGGGCTGAAACTGATAGCAACCGAGCCTTGTTAGCAGGGGAGGATTGATCAAAGAGGACTTGAAAGCAATAGTCGTTTACTTTTGAAGACAGAAGCTTCTGACTGACAGGTGAGGAAACCACAGAATTGACAGATAGTTTCTCAATTGGAGCAACAGTAGAATTGAAGTGGTCCAAGGCATTTGTAAGGTGTATGTCATCTGTATCATACACCCCAGAGGAGCAGAAGGAAGCAATAAAAGCTGAGCTGGAGTGAAGGGACAGTGAGCGCAACCCAAGACCACCACTGTTAAGGCCAAGTTGGGCCTGACACCATGCCTCATCTGACATTTCAAAACCTATGCAGTCCATGAAACAGTGGTGGACGTCATCATCGAAGAGCTTGAAAGCATCTGATACCAAGTTGGTTGGAATTGAGTGAGCCAAGTAGCTTAACTTGCAAAAACTACCACATAGACAAAGTGAAGTTAAAGCTACTTGAGGGTCTATGACAGAAACCTCTATCAAGCAGTGCAAAAGCTTGCGAGCTTCAAGCCGTTTTGAGGCAATAAAGTTTGCACAGTATATGTAGTCACCAATTGGGCATCCTAATATCTCAAAATGAGGCAATTGGAAAACTTTGAGCTCTGGTGGGAAAGGGGAGGCATCACTTGGGCAGTACAGCTCACATTTAGAGATTTTGATATGTAGGCCAAGAGGGGGTCCTAACTCCTGTATAAGGGTCAAAGATCTACGAATTGAAGACTTCTTGCCTGCTAAGATGCCATCATCCAGATACCAAGCTTGATATAATATATGGTTGCACTCAGTATCCTCTTTAATAGCTCCAGCAACCTTATGCAGGACCAAAGCAAACAGAAAAGGACCCAGTGGGTCTCCCTGCTGCACACCTGATTGTGATGTTAGCTGGCCCATAGGGTGCCACAGAAAAGGGTGAGAGCCATAACACCATGCCACCCAAGGAAGCAAATCTGGGAAATGCTTCGCGCATTCCTGTAAAACAGCATCTCTGGAGACTAAATTGAATGCATTCTTGAAATCCACCTTGAGAACAGAAAAGTCCAAATCATTCCAATGTTTATCCACACAGGCCCTTATTCCATGAATAACCTTTTCTGAACCCATTGGACAAGCCACACCAAACTGTATGGGCTCAAAAAACCCAATAACCCTATGTTTAATGACAGCACACAAGCATTTCCCTGTCAATCTTCTCAGGACCTCACCCACAGCAATTGGTCTTATGTCCGGGGCACAACCAGGCTTTAACTTGCTGAGTGCTGTCAAGGACCCACCAGCCATGAAACGAGAAACCTCCTGGGGGACTTTCCCAAAAACCAAGAGGTTAACGACCCTCCTGAGAAGGGAACAAATAGTAGTGGGAAGTGGAATTGAAGCTGCATCCAACAGGTGCTGTACCCGTAGGCCAGAAGGACCTGCTGCTGTACCCCTTGGAAAAGATTTCAGGATATTATAAACATCAAAATCTTCATTCAGTGATATGGATTGTGAGGTTGTTTCTGGGATAATAGGGAGCGGCCCCTCAGGGTGTTTATCCTTTAACAACTTCCAAGTATCATCACTATATGGTGCCAGGCCAGAGGATGCTAAAATTCTACAAGCTTTAGCAAACATACCTATGATTATAATTATAATTGTAAAATATAATATAGGACAGTATCCAGCAAAATCGGGCTTGTGGGGTTATAATTTTATCACTATAAAAATTGCACGTTGTACTAAACAACACATCTTCGCGACGGTACTACGTTTTCCTTTCAACTTTCGTAAACTTGTTCCCACGCCATTTCTCTGTGTGAAAATCGATTTTTGTGATCTACACATTTTCCGTGCCGTGGATACAACAATCGTTAACCCCGCGGGTTAGAATTCCTCATTTCTCCACGTACGAGTGTTGAAAACGCGTCAAAATCGGGTTGCACATAGACGAGTCCTGTAGCTATTGATTTGTACTGTTCGTTAATTTCTATATCATCCGTTACGGAGAAACAGTCGAACAAACTACGGGCACGTTTTCCCACTTGATTCGCGCCAATGATTTTGCGTCCCACTCAGTGAATGGGAAGGCAGTGGTTATATCATTGGCGCGAATCAAGCGGGAAAATGTGCCTGTAGTTTGCTCAACTGTATCTCCGTAACGGATGATTCAGAAACTAACGAACAGAACAAATCAATAGCTACAGGACTCCTCTATGCACACTCCGAATTTGACACGTTTTCAATACTACGTGGAGAAATGTAGATTTCTAACCCGCGGGCTTAACGATTGTGGTATCCACGGCACGGAAAAGGTGTAGATCACAAAAATCGATTTTCACAGAGAGAAATGGTGTGGGAACAAGTGTATGAAATTTGAAAGGAAAAGGTAATACCGTCGCGAAGATGTGTTGTTTAGTACAACGTGCCATTTTTATAGTGATAAAATTATAACCCCACAAGCCCGATTTTGCTGGACACTGTCCCTTATATATTATATATATACCTTCAGAATAGTGACTACCTCAAAAACAAGCTACAAATGCTCAATGTTTATTCAGCCCAATTTTAGCAAGGTTTAGAAATAAGAGACATTCTATTCACAGCACACATTTGTAATGTCATTTTACAATAGCAGATACTTATACATGTAGCCATGAAGTTGGCAGTTGTCATTTGGTTTCTCCTATTGCTGCTTGTCTTCCAAGTTCAAAGTAAGTCATTTGTATAAAAGAAAGTCACTTATGCCAGTATTCAATACTTGTTTAGTGAATTATGCGAACTAGTCTTCTCTGTATACTCTCCTCAACCTCTCCCCTCCAGCTCTCCCTACTCCTGTGATCATTACGTCATCTGGTGGCTCAATAGCTGGATCTGTGTACTCACTGGTGTGTACAGTGAAAGAAGTAGAAGGACCACAATGGATGAAGGACGGAAGAGTACTTGTGAATGGGACTAATACCACACTGACTAGGACTGTATCAGGAGGAAACAGTACCCTAAATCTGACCTTCAACCCTCTCCTCACATCTCATGGAGGACAGTACATCTGTGCTGCCAATCTATCAAATTTGTCAAACAATATATCAGTAAAAAGTGAGTTTATTTATACTATTATTCATCTAATTTATTCTCTCCACAGTACCACCCCCAAATGCTACTGTTACATTTGTGCCTCTCAGTAACATGTTCTACTCTGGGACTCAGACAAGCATGCAGTGTGTCTTTACAATCCCATCAGTAGTGGATACTCTAGTGATGGTGAACATGGTGTGGATTGGACCACGGGGACCTGTGTACAATGGAACTAGGAGCACAGTCATCACTTCACAGTCTGCCATTTACTACAACACAACACTACAAATCAGCCCTCTTAACACAAGTGACACTGGCACATATTGGTGCATAGGCAATGTCTTTTCAAAAAGCAGTTATATTGCTCCTTCTAATAATGTATCAACAAATATTTCATTGGCTGTACAAGGTGAGGATAACTATGGTGACCAGTCCTCTGATACTAACTCCTTACCTCTCCCCTCCAGCTCTCCCTCCTCCTGTGGTCACTGCATCATCTGGCAGCTCAATAGCTGGATCTGTGTACACGCTTGTGTGTACAGTGAAGGTGGTAGATGGGCTGGTAGTTGTTCCTAATGTGGTGTGGATGAAGGATGGAAGAGTACTTGTGAATGGGACTAATACCACACTGACTAGGACTGTATCAGGAGGAAACAGTACCCTAAATCTGACCTTCAACCCTCTCCTCACATCTCATGGAGGACAGTACATCTGTGTTGCCAATATCTCTATTCAACAGCTATCTTTGCAGACTGTCACTAATACGTCGGTTAACATATCTGTGCAGAGTGAGTTTGTTTTACATTGTAATTTATTGTGGTTTTAAAAGTTATTCTCTCCGCAGTACCACCACCAAATGCTACTGTTACATTTGTGCCTCTCAGAAACATGTTCTACTCTGGGACTCAGACTAGCTTGCAGTGTGTCCTCACAATCCCATCAGTAGTGGATACCCCAGTGATGGTGAACATGGTGTGGATTGGACCACAGGGACCTGTGTACAATGGAACTAGGAGCACAGTCATCTCTTCACAGTCTGCCATTTACTACAACACAACACTACAAATCAGCTCTCTTAACACAAGTGACAATGGCACATATTCATGTGTTGGCAATGTCTTTTCAAATAGCAGTTATATTGCTCGTTCTAATAATATATCAATAAATATTTCATTAACTGTACAAGGTGAGGATAACTATGATGACCAGTCCTCTGATACTAACTCCTTACCTCTCCCCTCCAGCTCTCCCTCCTCCTGTGGTCACTGCATCATCTGGCAGCTCAATAGCTGGATCTGTGTACTCACTGGTGTGTACAGTGAAGGTGGTAGATGGACTGGTAGTTGTTCCTAATGTGGTGTGGATGAAGGATGGAAGAGTACTAGTGAATAGGACTAATACCACACAGACTAGGACTGTATCAGGAGGAAACAGTACCCTAAATCTGACCTTCAACCCTCTCCTCACATCTCATGGAGGACAGTACATCTGTGTTGCCACTATTTCCATACAACAACTATCTCTGCAGACTGACACTAATACATCAGTTAACATATCTGTGCAGAGTGAGTTTGTCTACACAGCTATTATGAATTTTAAAGGTTATTCTCTCCACAGTACCACCCCCAAATGCTACTCTTACATTTGTGCCTCTCAGTAACATGTTCTACTCTGGGACTCAGACAAGCATGCAGTGTGTCTTTACAATCCCATCAGTAGTGGATACCCCAGTGATATGTGGATTGGACCACGGGGACCTGTGTACAATGGAACTAGGAGCACAGTCATCACTTCACAGTCTGCCATTTACTACAACACAACACTCCAAATCAGCCCTCTTAACACAAGTGACACTGGTTCTTATCTGTGTGTAGGGAATTTGTTTTCGGGGAACAGTTTCATTGTACACTCGATCAATGTTTCAGCTGGCATTTCATTAACAGTTCAAGGTGGGATATTTTGGAATGTATGTAATACGTAATTTATAATTAGTTTCCATATCTTTTCAGCTCTTTCTCTTCCTGTGATCATTACATCATCTGGCAGCTCAATAGTTGGATCTGTATACTCACTGGTGTGTGCAGTGAAGGTGGTAGATGGACTGGTAGTTGTCCCTGATGTGGTGTGGATGAAGGATGGAAGAGTACTTGTGAATGGGACTAATACCACACTGACTAGGACTGGAATCAATACTCTAAATCTCACCTTTAATCCTTTCCTTACATCCCATGGAGGGCAGTACCTGTGTATGCCCAGTACTACCAGGTTCTCTAGTATCACAAATTCAACTGCTATAAATATTGTTGCCAGTAGTAAGTCAATATTCAGTGTGGAGACATTCCTATATATATATATACCACTTCTCTTCTACTTTAGTCCCTCAACCTGGTATAAGTGTTGGAGGTTCACAATTTAGTGGTCCAAACTATTCTGGGACTTCAGTAAATATGCCATGTGCACTTATAATCCCATCAGCAGTAGACACTCCAGTGATGGCGTACTTCCTGTGGATTGGACCACAGGGACCTATTTACAGTGGAAATAGAAGTATTGTTACTATTTCACCAGCAATTTTCTATAACACAACACTCAAAATCAGCCCTCTTAACACAAGTGACAATGGCACATATTGGTGCATAGGCAATATATTTTCAAACAGTAGTTATATTGCTCCTTCTAATAATGTATCAACAAATATTTCATTGACTGTACAAGGTGAGGATAACTATGATGACCAGTCCTCTGATACTAACTCCTTACCTCTCCCCTCCAGCTCTCCCTCCTCCTGTGGTCACTGCATCATCTGGCAGCTCAATAGCTGGATCTGTGTACTCACTGGTGTGTACAGTGAAGGTGGTAGATGGACTGGTAGTTGTCCCTGATGTGGTGTGGATGAAGGATGGAAGAGTACTTGTGAATGGGACTAATACCACACTGACTAGGACTGTATCAGGAGGAAACAGTACCCTAAATCTGACCTTCAACCCTCTCCTCACATCTCATGGAGGACAGTACATCTGTGTTGCCAATATCTCTATTCAACAGCTATCTTTGCAGACTGTCACTAATACGTCGGTTAACATATCTGTGCAGAGTGAGTTTGTTTTACAATGTTATTCATTGTGGTTTTAACAGTTATTCTCTCCACAGTACCACCACCAAATGCTACTGTTACATTTGTGCCTCTCAGAAACATGTTCTACTCTGGGACTCAGACTAGCTTGCAGTGTGTCCTCACAATCCCATCAGTAGTGGATACCCCAGTGATGGTGAACATGGTGTGGATTGGACCACAGGGACCTGTGTACAATGGAACTAGGAGCACAGTCATCTCTTCACAGTCTGCCATTTACTACAACACAACACTACAAATCAGCTCTCTTAACACAAGTGACAATGGCACATATTCATGTGTTGGCAATGTCTTTTCAAATAGCAGTTATATTGCTCGTTCTAATAATATATCAATAAATATTTCATTAACTGTACAAGGTGAGGATAACTATGATGACCAGTCCTCTGATACTAACTCCTTACCTCTCCCCTCCAGCTCTCCCTCCTCCTGTGGTCACTGCATCATCTGGCAGCTCAATAGCTGGATCTGTGTACTCACTGGTGTGTACAGTGAAGGTGGTAGATGGACTGGTAGTTGTTCCTAATGTGGTGTGGATGAAGGATGGAAGAGTACTAGTGAATAGGACTAATACCACACAGACTAGGACTGTATCAGGAGGAAACAGTACCCTAAATCTGACCTTCAACCCTCTCCTCACATCTCATGGAGGACAGTACATCTGTGTTGCCACTATTTCCATACAACAACTATCTCTGCAGACTGACACTAATACATCAGTTAACATATCTGTGCAGAGTGAGTTTGTCTACACAGCTATTATGAATTTTAAAGGTTATTCTCTCCACAGTACCACCCCCAAATGCTACTCTTACATTTGTGCCTCTCAGTAACATGTTCTACTCTGGGACTCAGACAAGCATGCAGTGTGTCTTTACAATCCCATCAGTAGTGGATACCCCAGTGATAGTGAACATGGTGTGGATTGGACCACGGGGACCTGTGTACAATGGAACTAGGAGCACAGTCATCACTTCACAGTCTGCCATTTACTACAACACAACACTCCAAATCAGCCCTCTTAACACAAGTGACACTGGTTCTTATCTGTGTGTAGGGAATTTGTTTTCGGGGAACAGTTTCATTGTACACTCGATCAATGTTTCAGCTGGCATTTCATTAACAGTTCAAGGTGGGATATTTTGGAATGTATGTAATACGTAATTTATAATTAGTTTCCATATCTTTTCAGCTCTTTCTCTTCCTGTGATCATTACATCATCTGGCAGCTCAATAGTTGGATCTGTATACTCACTGGTGTGTGCAGTGAAGGTGGTAGATGGACTGGTAGTTGTCCCTGATGTGGTGTGGATGAAGGATGGAAGAGTACTTGTGAATGGGACTAATACCACACTGACTAGGACTAGAATCAATACTCTAAATCTCACCTTTAATCCTTTCCTTACATCCCATGGAGGGCAGTACCTGTGTATGCCCAGTACTACCAGGTTCTCTAGTATCACAAATTCAACTGCTATAAATATTGTTGCCAGTAGTAAGTCAATATTCAGTGTGGAGACATTCCTATATATATATATACCACTTCTCTTCTACTTTAGTCCCTCAACCTGGTATAAGTGTTGGAGGTTCACAATTTAGTGGTCCAAACTATTCTGGGACTTCAGTAAATATGCCATGTGCACTTATAATCCCATCAGCAGTGGACACTCCAGTGATGGCGTACTTCCTGTGGATTGGACCACAGGGACCTATTTACAGTGGAAATA
Source organism: Spongilla lacustris (assembly GCA_949361645.1). Lineage (NCBI taxonomy): Eukaryota > Metazoa > Porifera > Demospongiae > Spongillida > Spongillidae > Spongilla > Spongilla lacustris. The sequence continues at coordinate 4,867,677 of OX442436.1, forward strand.
GAAGTATTGTTACTATTTCACCAGCAATTTTCTATAACACAACACTTCAAATCAGCCCTCTTAACACAAGTGACAATGGCACATATTGGTGCATAGGCAATATATTTTCAAACAGTAGTTATATTGCTCCTTCTAATAATGTATCAACAAATATTTCATTAAGTGTACAAGGTGAGGATAACTATGATGACCAGTCCTCTGATACTAACTCCTTACCTCTCCCCTCCAGCTCTCCCTCCTCCTGTGGTCACTGCATCATCTGGCAGCTCAATAGCTGGATCTGTGTACTCACTGGTGTGTACAGTGAAGGTGGTAGATGGACTGGTAGTTGTCCCAGATGTGGTGTGGATGAAGGATGGAAGAGTACTTGTGAATGGGACTAATACCACACTGACTAGGACTGTATCAGGAGGAAACAGTACCCTAAATCTGACCTTCAACCCTCTCCTCACATCTCATGGAGGACAGTACATCTGTTTTGCCAATATTTCTATTCAACAGCTATCTCTGCAGACTGTCACTAATACATCAGTCAACATATCTGTGCAGAGTGAGTTTGTTTACATTGTAATTTATTGTGGTTTTAAAAGTTATTCTCTCCGCAGTACCTCCACCAAATGCTACTATTACATTTGTGCCTCTCAGTAACATGTTCTACTCTGGGACTCAGACAAGCATGCAGTGTGTCTTTACAATGCCATCAGTAGTGGATACCCCAGTGGTGGTGAACATGTTGTGGATGGGATCACAGGGACCTGTGTACAATGGAACTAGGAGCACAGTCATCACTTCACAGTCTGCCATTTACTACAACACAACACTCCAAATCAGCCCTCTTAACACAAGTGACACTGGCACATATTGGTGCATAGGCAATATATTTTCAAACAGCAGTTATATTGCTCCTTCTAATAATGTATCAACAAATATTTCATTGAGTGTACAAGGTGAGGATAACTATGATGACCAGTCCTCTGATACTAACTCCTTACCTCTCCCCTCCAGCTCTCCCTCCTCCTGTGGTCACTGCATCATCTGGCAGCTCAATAGCTGGATCTGTGTACTCACTGGTGTGTACAGTGAAGGTGGTAGATGGACTGGTTGTTGTCCCAGATGTGGTGTGGATGAAGGATGGAAGAGTAGTTGTGAATGGGACTAATACCACACTGACTAGGACTGTATCAGGAGGAAACAGTACCCTAAATCTGACCTTCAACCCTCTCCTCACATCTCATGGAGGACAGTATTCATGCCAGGCCACACAACAAGTATTAAATTTATCAACCACATTTAATTGGAGTCTCACCATTCAAAGTAAGGAGTTATTAGTGTGTAAAAGCAATTTAAAATTGAACTCATACAGGTCCAATGCCTTTGGTTACCTTGGAAACTGTCCCACCTGATCATACTGTTGTTCTTGTTCATGAAAATATTACAATCTCATGTCTGGTTCGGATGAGTCCATCAGTGGACAGTCCTGTGGTGGTGAACACACTATGGAGGACACCATCAAGAGGGGATGTTTCTTCTAGCTCTATGGTGTCCCCTGGAATGATGTACATGTTCACACGTACACAAACGTGGAGCACACTTGACACCACAGATGCTGGGAACTATATCTGTTCAGTGACCCTCTCCCCGAACAACTCCCAGTTCATAGCACAGGCCACTCAGACAGCTATCACTCTTGGTAAAAAAAAAACCTTGATATAAATGTCAGTGGTATCATTATCTGGTACAATTTAATTTTTAGTGTCAGTTCACACAATCAACATCTCCACTTTGGGTAATCCTGTTGTTGGTCAAACATATTCATTGATTTGTTCAGGAAGAATATTTGGCAACATTTCACTTTTGCCACTGGTATATTGGAGGAACAGGACTGGGGGTGCTCTTAAAGGAAATAATTTGATCATAACCAATGGCAATCTTACTTTCTTTGGTCTGAAAGCTTACAATGGAGGGCAGTATATGTGCCTATCTATTCTTATATCGTCTAACTCTACTGCTATGTTGCAAGCCAATGTTACAGTTCATAGTGAGTTATGACATATCAAAATTATGTAAACTTGTGCACAATTACTGTCTGGTACATTTGTGTACAAGAACATTTTTATTCCTGCCATGATGCAAAATTACCACATGAACCAGCTTGTCACATGCAATATGATTGTAGATGCAATTGAAAGAACTTGTGTTATGAAGTGCTTGCATCAAAAACGAGTCAGTTTATGTGATACGAATCAACAGTGATTTGTTATCCAATCAAGTGATGTTAAGATCATGCATATTTAAATTTCCCCAAAATCGTTACTGTTTCTCTATATGCAGCCACCCCCTACATTCCCCAGGATGTAACAGTCACAGCAGTCAATGTGACATCTGTGCTTGTCTCGTGGAAAAACACAGCAGACAGCAGCATCAATGGTGTGGTCATAGCGTTTGAAGTGAGCTATGTGGGGAACCTAAGTGCTGGACACATTAATGTCACTGGTAATGTGACATCACTACTTGTGACGGGCCTCCATTTTTGTGTGGAGTACAACATACTGGTGAGGGCTTACACTTCTGAGGGGCCTGGACCATTCAGTGCTTCGGCATATGATGCAACTGTTAATGGTGAGGTGTTAAAATATACAAAATGTACAACAACTGACATTCACGCACACACACACACACCACACACACACCACACACACACAAACACACACACACACAAAACAATTACATGTACACACACACAAAACACTATTTTCACACACACACACACACACACACACACACACGCACACACACACACACACACACACACACACACACACACACACACTGTATGCTACAGCTGGCCAGGTACCACAACTTCCGGAGGTTTTACCCAATGCCCTCACTTCAACTTCTGCCAATCTCTCCTGGAATTGTCCTCTTCTGATCAATAGGATGCTCATTTCATACGCTGTGAATATAACTCTGGTCAATGCAAGCTCCATCAATGTCGCATGCATTAGAGGAAGAGGCTCAAATATCCACATTCATACTATTCCGAGTAATCACATGTATTTGGAGCTAGGTGACATACTTAGTAAGTCATACATGTATGCCTGCACCTCATTACTTAACCTACCCCCTCCCCTTACCTCCATCCCCCTCACTCTTAGTACCATATGCATGGTACATGTTTTCTGTGCTTGCAAAGACAGATGCTGCAGGAAGGGACCTTTATTCTGTGCCATGCTTATTTAGAACACTCCAAGCCCTGCCATCATCTGTGCAGCTGACCTTGGTAGCTCTCAACCACACAAGCCTGCTTGCATCGTGGGCCATACCTAACTGCAGCAATGGTGTACTGATGGGATATGTAGTAAGGATGCAATGTGATATAGAGATGTGCATTAAAGAATACCTTCCCTTCACCTTAGGTGATGTATTCCACCACTCCCCCCACTTCTGTAACAGTGCCACCCACTTCATACAGCCTCGTCATTAGTAACCTTATCAGTAACACTAGGTATACTGTCTCTGTGTGTGCCCTGACTGCAGTTGGATGTGGTGGTGCGGTAAACGTAACAGCATTCACGTTACATGGTTAGCAAACATCACATTTGACCAACAAAAAGGTTTCAGTGACAGTACCAATGCTTGTTCTAGCTCCACTTGTGCAGCCCTTTGTATTTTACTTGAGGCTGTCTACAGCTATTGGTGCCAGTGGTGCAGTGTTGTCACAGCTTACAGAAGTGGTGAGTGGTCTGAATGTTCTCATGCATGTTCACCATATTGCATGTGCCTTCTACATGTAGCTGAACAATTTTGTAAACATGAGCCTAATTGCAGGAGATGCCTCTATGACAAGCTGTAGTCATGTGAACGAGTTAAGATGTGGAATTAACACCAGTTTCCAGTTCTGTTACTGCAGTTAATATTGTAGGTGCCTAGAGGATATCTACAATGGCTGGAACAGGGTTGAGTGCACATTCTCAATTTATGTGCAACTTCCAGTGGCCGAGACTTCAAACTTGATTGACACCATCATCAATGGAACAATTGAAAGTGACATCCTTGCAAGCAGCACAAGAAGTATATTAGGTACTGCATTTTATATCCCTTATCCATGCATTGGATGTGTTGAATCTTGTTTAGCTTCAGAGACAGGCTTTTGTAGCTGTGAAACAAATGACAATGGCAGAGGTGTGTACAGTTGGCCAGAAGTACAAGTCAATGGGGTCGTCTCCTATCCTTGCCAATATGGACCTCTGGGTTTTAATGTCACCCGAATATGTAGTAGTGCTAAAATGTGGCAAGAGGATGCAACAAATTGCATTACTGCTGTGACTAATGCAATCAAGAGCACAAATGTAATGTTTTTTTGCTCATTATCATTCATTACTTTTATATATTCATTTTAGCAAATGGTGACAGAGGGAAATGTGCTGAATGTCACAACACAACTCCACAGTGCTGTGTCCCAAGCCATGACAACATTGGATCAGACACCATCCAATCTGGCCATTGTGACATCCGTGTTTGCACAAATATCAAACCTCTCGTTAGCAACAAATAGCACAGTTCAAACACAGGTTCCTACAATAGCATGCACATGCTTTATTGTGTAGTGTTGTATGGCCTCCTGCACATTCCCTCAGGTTGTCATGGCAGCAGCAGGGATATTAGACAGTATCCAGAACTGGCCACCTCATGTACTGGAAACTGAAAGTTCAAAGTGAGTCCAGTTAAATTTTATAACAGCAGCTCAACTTGATTTTAAATACAAAGGATAGTGAAATTGTTTGAAACAACAGTTCAAAATGTGATTCAACAAGTGGGCTTCACCCCTTTCACTGCTACCCAGAACCAGACTACCTTCAGTGCTGAAAAGGTACAAGTTGCACATATGCACAGTTGACACATTTAAAAGGTGTCCTAATTATTCTTTTGCAGCTTTCCTTTTCAAACTTAACAGCAAAAGGGACATCATTCCATGTTTCAGATGGAAATGGTAAGAGCGATTTTCTTTTTATTGACAACTGAACCTTAAAATGGGACATCTTCACTAGCAAATATTGTTCTACCTGCTTCATTATTCAAGACAGTTACAGGAAACAGTTCTGATATTGGAATATTTTTCTCCATCTATAAAAATCCATCACTCTTTCAATTAGTTAATGCATCAAATACGTCCATCATATCTTCCTTGGTATTAGGTGCAACAGTGGTTTCTACAACATCATTTAAAAATCTCACTGACCCTGTGCAGCTTGATCTTCCAATCACAGTTCAGGTTAGTTAGTGTTCAGCATGGGCACAGATGTGACCTAATTAGTGTACCTGCATTCAGAATTACTCTGCATTGTATTGCGTTTGGTGGGACTTTGAAGCTGCTGGTAAGTGAAATGGGCCACTGTCTTAGTGGTATATGCTGTTGTCTCCCACTACACACACACACACGCACACACACACACCAACACACACACACACACACACACACACACACACACACACACACACACACACACACACACACACACACACACACACACACACACACACACACACACACACACTTTAGGAGGTATTGGTAACTGGTCAACTGATGGATGTCAACCCAGCAATTCAACTGCAAATCAAACCAAGTGTTTGTGCACCCACTTAACCAACTTTGCTGTTCTTGTGGTAATTGCAATCCATCTGGTGAAATAATTGAAGAGAACAAACTGTCCTCATTTTAGGATATATCGTCCAGGATAGCAACACCTAGCTCAGAAACAAAAGTGCAGGAAACAGTTGAGAATGTGATTGAAGTAATATCCTACATTGGTGTGACTGTGTCTCTTGTTGGGCTTATACTAACAGTCATTTCTCTCTCATGTTTCAAGTATGTTAAAAATATTACTGTGCACTAGTCATGCAACTTTGACCATATTAGAAAGATCAGAAACAAAGATACTTCTAGGTTTCACATTCAGTTATGTTGTGCTCTGATTGGTATGCTGTTGGTGTTTGTAACTGGGATAGACAAGACTGGAAACTTTGGAGGCTGTGTGACTGTGTCAGTGTTGATCCACTACTTTACCCTGGTGGCTGTGATGTGGATGGGGGCGGAGGCTTTCCTGATGTTTCAGAAATTTGTCATTGTGTTTGTCCAGATCAATATTCGCTACATTATCGTTCTGTCCCTCATCTGTTGGGGTAAATGGTATATCCCAAATGATGATGATGTTACTTGTTTATTTTTTAACCCTTTAGTGGCTCCACTAGTTCCTGTAATAATCCCTCTTTCCATTGATAGAACTCTACTTGTGAATTGGAACACAACAAATGGATAGTAAGTTATGGCAATTTTAATTTAATAATTTGATTGTCTAATTGGAACAGTTGCTTCATCAGCGATGTCAGAGTGTTCTTTGGTGCATTTCTGGGACCTATATTACTGATCATGGTTTTCAATTTCACCACATTTTTTGTGGTGATGGCTGTTCTTGTTAGACATATTGTGAGACGTACAAAGGCTGATACCATAGGAACTGCCTTTCAGCTGGCAACAAGTGTTGCAAGTATTTCCGTTCTGTTTGGTCTTACTTGGATATTTGGAGCCTTAACAGTTTCTAAAGCAGATCTTGCCTTCCAAGTCATTTTTGCACTGTCAAACTCATTCCAAGGGTTCTTCATATTTGTTTTCTTCTGCTTGTTAAATAAAGAAGTTCGTTTGGCTTGGAAACAATTTTTCTGTTACCACCCTATTTATGAAAGTGTTGCCGCAAAGCATACCAAACAAACAACAAGCACTGGTGCTAGCAGGACTGTGTCTACCAGATCTGCTGAGCATTCTGAGTACGAAATGAGAGTGGTGCATTTAACCTAGTGTGGACAGTAGAATGATCCACTGTACTGTATGCAATGTTTAGTATTTTGTGCTTGTACAAAATATATGTGATTTTTTTATTTAAGAAGATATTTCTTAGACAAAGGCTGTGCATGTGGGTAAGAGTTACATTGGAAATAACACATATGACCATACAAGGTCTGCTGCCTTTATTCTTGCATCCATGCAGAGATGATATATTATCTTTGCTGCATGTGACGTCCAGACTGATTAAAGATTTGAACTGGAGGAGGAAAACATGCAGTTAAATAATTATACGTACATTTTTAAGTTTGTCGCGGGATCGAAGTTTGAAATACGCTATATATGTTGGCAACTTGCAGAATCCAGAGTAAGATCGAGTTAAGAGGGGGCCGGGTCGGACTGAGTACGACAGAGCTATATATAGAAAGCCCGTGACTGTCCGCGAGGATGGATATGGTTACGTAACCTGCCTGCCGATGGTACTGGGCACGAGATAATAGCACACGTATACGCGTGTCAGTCATATATTAAGAGCTCGCATTACCGCACGCAAGATGCACCAAGGTCACCAAATGCTAGCTGCCATCAGTGATGTGTGTGGGAAAAGGATTATCTCATATCTGAAGGGAAATTTTGATGACGATAAGCATTTGGATTTTCGCCACCTGGTCAAGCGCATTGGATTTCGCTTGTTGGACTTTCCTGAAGCAGGCATTCGAGATGCGCTAGTTGTGGCAGAAGAAAAGAAGCAGCAAAGTTGCAGGCTCCTTGGAATAGTTTTACCGCATAAAACAGGTATGCGCTGCAGTTGTGTACGAGTTTGAATCATTGCCACCATGGATCAATTTGTGACAATCAACTTGAGATGGGAATTGGAGAAGCAGGATTTGATCAAGTAAATTTCATTCAATAGCATATTGCATGAAACCCTCTACTGCTCTACAGAAGAAGTACGAAGTCTGTTTTTCTGCAGAGATGAGACTGAAAAATCATTGAAATTGGAAAATGACTTACAGATCAGCACATGTCCGTTGCACAATAAAGAAATTAGTAAGCCTCAATCAGTTTTCACATGTAGATGGATGGCAAAGTACATTATTGGTGCAGGTCAGTTGACAGATTCATTCCCATGCACTAAAGGCAGAGCTATATCCATAAATATCTTCGACTTGTTTATGATCCACATTGAGTAACATTTCTTCTTAGCTGTGCCTATTCCATAAGCCCAAATAATAGCCTTTGCATTAAATTTGATCAAAGTAAGATGAGAAACCATCTTCTGGAGTGTTTTAAGTCAAAGCAAGCCTGAGAAAACCAACACCAGTCCCTACTCTTGATAAGAATTTTAGAGTTATTTGAAGTGAATACGAAATGCCAGATACCTATGGAGATATGGTGCAATGTGGCACATGCATGTTAAAAATTGCACCATTTAAAATGTGCTCAGTCATCTACTCATGCTGAAAACGAGTGGTGTTTTTACATGCTCTTCGTGTATTTGCCTTTATACACAATATTCCGTATTTATCATTGCAATGACTTCGTTATACTTTTAAATTGAGTATAGAATTATTTTTGTTAAAGTGCATATGCATAATACTTTTTAAGAACGGTTATAAGTTGTAATCTAATATTCCTTCGCACCTCCCTGCGTGTGGAAGTTATTTATAGAAATGTGCATACAGTACAAATATACATGTACCGGTATAAGCCAAATGCACAATAAAAATAAATATCGATCCTACCAAAATGTCGCTTTCGATTTCTATAGAGGCGAACTAAGAGGCACGTTGTCATGCTTTGAACGAAGCCACGCTTTCAAGCGACGAGCGGTCGAAAAAGATCTAACTAGTCTCGTACCCAGACCCAACTGCACGTAAGCTTATCGCACAATGTAGTATTATACAAGATATAAAAAACATTCTCTCTGAGAAAGTTAGTGGTATATAGGATTTGAAGGCAATGGTGGTGTAAAAAGTAAGGGAACAAGGGATTCAGTGGAGATACAATGATTATTCCTATATTTAGCAACATAATTGTAATGACGTTCTATACAGTGCTAAATATAGGAATAATCATTGTATCTCCACTGAATCCCTTGTTCCCTTACTTTTTACATCACCATTGCCTTCAAATCCTATATACCACTAACTTTCTCAGAGAGAATGTTTTTTATATCTTGTTTCATTCATTTTTTTTTAATAAGTGACTACTAGTATATAGGTATACATGTAGCACAATGTAGAAGTAACTGAATACGATTGTACGATAAAATCCAGCCGTTGTAATTCCCACGTTTATTGCCTAGCAACACAATGTTTACAGTTATGTTACATTTGCAGCTGTTCCATTAGTTCGAAACTCGCGCGCCAAGGTTTCTCTCTTAGAAGCTCGTTTCTCGTCTGAGTTCAGCACAAAACGTCGCTTCTTAGAAGCTCGCACCGCAACAGAATTCTTTTCCTGTTGCCACCTCTTAGAAGCTCGGTTCGACTCCAGATTTGCTCTGTACATATCACGAGCAGACGCCCGCCTTTGTTCAGCATCAGCATCGTACCGAACTCAGGAGGACTCTAACTCATAGTCTCGATTTAGGAGGTATTCCTCTCGTCGCTTAGCTTTCCTCTTTCGTATAGCCGTAAAGGCATTTTGACAAAAACAACTTCGCTAGCTAAAAGTGGTGAGCAAAACTAAAAACACAGATGAAACTCACACCTGTTCCATGCCAATCATACACAATCCACAATTCTGAAGCATTGTCATGGAAACGGTTTTAAGAGAACAAAAACTAACTCTCTATATTACGTAGCGATTACGTACTGATATCTTGGCGCGCGAGAACAGCTGCAAATTACGTATATTGGTTATATGCTTTATTTATATATCTGATACCTGAAGATGTATGGCCAGAATTTTCTACGATTTTTGGTGTATAAAGACGACGACGACTATGGACAAATTACGGTCTGGGAACGAGAACTACGAGCTTTTTTGTTCTCTTAAAGTAAACGGTCTAGCGACGCGAACAAAACATGAAAATGATCGTATTTCCATTCTGGATCGATAGCAATAAAGAGCTACACTATCCGTGTAGTAATTGTAATTGATTATTAACAGCAGACTATGGGGCTGCAATAGAACCTTCTAGACTAACAGGCACGTGAGGCAGACTCTTTTAAGCGCTGGAATTGTAAGTACGAGTCAGTTGGCAACCCGGAGTTAGATAGCTGGACTATTGAGGCTCTACCCGTCAAAACAATATAGTTAGTACACAGATTATGTTAAATGTCTCCAGCTACCCCCCAGATAATTTGGATGGCTGATGATTGAAGTTTATGTGTGCTCTGCTTTGTTGTTAAGCCAGATAGTGATTTTATTCCATTTGCATCATGTTGAGGTACTGACAGGGTATTTTTAAAGTCATTACAATTCTGTTTTGTGATCTACCACTGTGGATTTTGCAGAATCAAGGATCCTATTATGTTTACAGGTAGATGCATGGTTTCTCCTATTGGTGTATGTGAAGAGCAGTGCACTGGGTATAAAAGCTTACATGTACATGTACATGTAAGAGGCTTTTTACAAACATGCAGAGCCTAATTAAATTCATAAATTCAAGGTTTATATGAATTTGATTTGCATTGTTCCTTCTTGTGAGAGATGTTACTGATATGAGTTCACACCATCTGTTTGCAAGGTACATGTACATGTAAGGTTAGGTACCATTCAAATTCACTGAATGTTTTGTTCTTGCAGTAGAGCTTACAGCTATAGTCTCAACATGTACACAATGTATAGGGAAGATTGATGTTTTTAAGAGAGGTGTGCTTGCATGATGATGTCCCAGGTCATAGTGCTTGTATGGGTGGACACTCTCAGCTATGAGGGTGTGCTTTAGTTTTAAACTCATAAGATGACTGTTCATTCATTCTTTAATTTTGAAGCTTAAAAACTGCATTTAAATGACAGGGCTGTAGCCAGGGGGGTTTGATGGGATAGAACGACCCCACTCCCACCCCCCCACCCCCACCCTGTATTGAAGGTCACCCATGACCATAAAAAATTAAGAACGATAGGTATCAATGTGTGTGTAATCAACACTCATCCACCTTTTCATTGACCCGAAAGTGGACACCTCCCCACTGGTTGAATTGGCGGACCCCCCCCCCCACCCCACCCCCACCCCACTGGTTGAATTGGCGGAATGCAGACAGCACCCCCCCCCCCCCTTACTGGTTAAATCGGCCAAATGTCCATGGACAGCACCCCCCCCCCCCCCCCTCCCCCCTTTGAAAGTCTGGCTATGGCCCTGAATGAGGGTGTGCTTTCATTGAAGATGTAAGTTTTGAGCTTCTAGACATGTACATATAGTTCATACATGTACATGCTGAAAGCAAGCACAATCATACATAACAACAGGAGTGTATTGAAGTTGTGAGCCTTATACTTTAGCACACTATGACCTGAAACCTAATTTAAGACGGAGTCTCACAACATGATGCATTAGAAATCTACATGTGGCTTGCAACATTAGTTCATGTTTTAAAATGAAAGCACACAACAGGTGTCTCCATAAAACGAGAGCCTACCCATACACAAGCAACAACAAAAATTAAACCTACCTATGATACTCAATTGTATCATAATGCAAATAACAATTTTTAAAAAACACAACCTACAGTTATAATTACTACCTCTAACCTTACTTTTAAAGACACAAAGTGACACAGCACTAAGCTCACAACATTTTAAATAAAAATAAACCTTAATTGAACACAGAGTTTTTCTAAGCACACACTCAACAATATGCACAAATTGTTCAGATTACATTACTGGATGCCATCTTTAAAATTGGAATCTTCTCCAAACCTACAGGTGTATTGTTAAACAGAGACTACATCTAACCTTACTTTTACTAGTTACAACACTATAACACACACAGATATAAGCTCTTTTAATAAAATCACACCCAGATTTAACACAGATTTTCATACCTTCAACACATGTACAATAATTTTGCTGACATTACTGGATACTGATACTTAGCGGCACAATTTCCTAAGAATTTAGCTAAGTGGCTCACAACATCCCTAGCTCTCTTAAAAAAGCAATCTTTCCAATATTTAAGTCCCACAAGTGTAATTTGTACCTTAAAAAAAAAAACACATCAATCATTTAAAAAAAACAAAAAACATTTAGATGCACACAACACCTGAGTCTCTTAAAAGCTAAAATGCTCATAAAATCATTCACATTATGCAAGGACATGCACCACCCAAACATCTAATACCTAGCTGGAGGCTTGTCTCTTTTAAGACATAAGCTGACTTCCCAAACATTTAAACCTTGCTGGAGGTTGTAACATAACAACAGGAGTCTGTTAGTCAACATAATAAAGAACAACATGTACACGGTAAGTGACTCACATCAGCCTGAGACAATGCAACATCTCGTAAAACAACAACTTCCCCCATCATCTAAAATTTACAAGCTTCAACTCAAATGGCACACAAAGACGCCATTACATTTTGAATCTCATTTTAACATAAAGATTTTTATATGAATCTATTGAAGCAGTGATTCTAACACTACAAGCATCAGAAAGCTACTTGCAACATTATAGTTGATACTAAAGCAATTCTTCAAACCACAACAGGTATCTCTTAAACAAAAGAGCCTACCCGTAAGCAGTATAAATTGTGATTTTTTGAGACTTATAACTTTATGCATTGAAATTAAAGCTCCCTCTTAAAACAGCACTCTTCCCATGAAATCGTCTAAAACATAGCTGGAGGCTTGACAAATGAGCTGATACTCTGCATCAACCCCTAACATAAAAACATGATTCACTTAACTGAATACGAGAGCCTATCCTAATGATCTGGGAAGTAGCTTAGGTTCTAAAACATGAGGGATTCAATCATTTAAATTTATACTGGTAGGATGCAACATTAGACAGTTAAGCACACATTCACTTAAATTAACTTTTAAGCAGAGAGTTTATATCCAAATGCAACAGTTAACATAGCTAAAAAGGTTCACAGCTTGATGCAAGCACACATCTAACTGTCTTCACAATTCGTCTTACCCAAATTAGGCACACCCTGACCTGAGAACTATTTAACATGACAGCTCTTAAATCCAAGCATTGGAAACCTACATGTACGTGTGGCTTGTAACATTAGCTGATATTTTATAATGAAAGCGCCCTGCACAATCACAACAGGCTAGTCTGTTTAAAAAGGAAAGCTCATTCATACACAAGCAGCGAAAAAACAATAGAGATGAGCATTGAAAGTAAAGCACACACCTCTTAAATCAATTATCTGAAACCTTGGAGGCTTTTAACATTTATCAGTGTATTAAACCCTAACATAACTACAAGAATTTGTTTAACATCAATAGTCTATATACAGATTTGGAACTAGCTATATAGCTCACGTCATAGTGGAAAGCACACCTTACAAATCTATTTAAAGGACAGTTCTATGTGCCCATGGATAAATTTTTATTATCTGGGATGACCATTGAAAATAAAGTACAAATTCTCTTTTAAAAGCAAATTGTTTAATACACAATTTATATTTTCAATGAGTACACAACCTTATTTTGAATGCAACACAGTGGTTTTCATACCCTGACAGCATGCACAATCATTTTGTGCAAGGATTACATGTACTTTACTGGATAAGTATCAATAAAAGCACACACTCACATAAAAAACAAGAGAATTTACCCACACATTTTTGTTCACTTACGACATGGAAACTTAATTGCTACACGATGCATTCCAAAATGGCAGTTTTCCCATGAAAATCTAGCTGAATGGTTTACACAATTGAGTAAATAAGCACACCATGACATAAAAACATGAGTCACTTATAAAAAGAGAGGCTCAATCCATATGTAAACAGCAAACATTATGATATTGAACTAACTACAAGGCTCAATAACGACCTGATGCAACCACACTTCAAAACAACATGAAACCTGGCTGGAGGCTTGTATGAATCAAAACTGAAATCACATCCTCCCATAATAATAGGATGCTTTTTACTGGTTCAGAGACTCACACACACAAACCTCAACATTTCAATAAAAGCACACCCTCATTTAGTTTTCCAAGCACATACCTCAATAGCATGCACAATCATTTTGTGTGCAAATACATTACTGGATGGTATGAAATTAAACCACAGCCTCAGGAGTACTGATACTTAGCACATGCACAATGTCCTGGGAACTTATATAAGTGGCTCACAACGTCCCTCTCTTAAATCAATAATCTTTCCAATGATCTAAAGTTCCTAAAGAATGAATCATTTAACACAAAAACAAGGTTTTTTCTAATAAACACCCGGGCTAAAAATAAGCTAAAAAACAAGCTAAAAGGGTCACAACAACTGTCAAAGACATGCACCAAACTTTCGTTCGAACTTCTAAAACCTAGGCTTGCAACATTAGTGGATACTTTTTCATAAAATCACTCCTTCAAATCTCAACTGGAGTCTCCTAAAGCTCATACCAAGCAACGGCACATATTACGATCTGGGAACTACATGTTGCTAACAGCAAGGCTTAAAACATGATGCTCTCTTAAGACGTACAGCTGACTTCCCAAACATGCTAAACCTTGCTGGAGGTCATAAGCTTTAGAACACCTTAAAAAGTAAAGAGTTAACATAATTAAAGAACAACAATTACACACTATGACCTGGAACTAGCTTAGAGGCTCACATCACAATGCAAGTACAACTCTCTTAAAACAGCAAACTTTTTACTTTTAGTGCAATAACAAACAAAGAAGCCTATACTATTACATTTTGAATTAAAGCACTCCCTCATTTATAACATACAGCTTTTCCTAGGAGTCTCTTAAAGCAATGATTCTACCACTAATTCAACACACAATTGCTCACAATGTGGCGAAATAACACCACTCTTAAATCCACATCACAAACCCACTTGCAACATTAAAGCAATTCTTCAAATCACAACAGGTATCTCCTAGAGATGAGAGCCTACCCGTGCTTTAAACAACAGCACCATTTGTGATCTGGTAACTAGCTATAAGACTCATAACTTTATTAAGCACAACCTATCTTTAAAAACAGCACTCTTCCCATGAAATCAATCCAAAACATAGCTGGCTTGACAAATGAGCTGATGCTCTAAAATAAAAGCATCGGCTCCTAGCATTAAACATGATGACTCACTTAAATACATGTACAAGAGTAAATTTCAATCAGTACACAGAACTAGCGTAGGTGAGCACTGAAAAAAGATCAATGGGCTCATCTCTACTCAATATCATCTAATGGGTTGCAACATTAGACAGTTAAGCACACCCTCACAAGAAGTAACTCTTAATGCAGGGAGTCTATATCCAGAAGCAGCAGTTAGCACACATTATGATGCAGGTATTAAAAAAACAACAACTTGTTGCAAGCAAACCTGTCGTAAAATCCTAACCTAAACCAGAGAACTAAAATGACACCGCTCTTAAATCCAAGCATT
Source organism: Spongilla lacustris (assembly GCA_949361645.1). NCBI lineage: Eukaryota > Metazoa > Porifera > Demospongiae > Spongillida > Spongillidae > Spongilla > Spongilla lacustris. The sequence continues at coordinate 4,883,029 of OX442436.1, forward strand.
GGAAACCTAGCTGATATTTGTAATGAAAGCACTCCCCCAAATCACAGCAGGCCCATCTGAGTCATCAGATCCATGATGCAAAGCACACCTTTCTTTAATACAGGTATATTTTTAGACAGAGACTATGTCATTTGTACCTAGAACCATACTTTTAAAATAACACACAGATAAAAGCTCACATCATTATATTTTCAATTAAAGTACACCTCATTTATCACAGTTGTTTACATACCTCAACAGCATCCACATGCAATCATTGATTTACTGGAGAAGTATTAAAAGCACGCAAAGTGCATAACAAAGCAGGAATTTACTCCCCCCCTCCCCCCCCCCCTCCCCACCAAAAAAAAAATGCACACACACATGTTGGTCCACTATGACCTGGGAACGTGCAACAATGATGCATTGCCCGGTTCTCTTAAATGGCAGTTTCCTATGAAACACTAGCTGAAGGTTAACACCATGAATAAAAATATGAGACTTCACTTAAATAAGAGAGTAATACATATGCAACAACATACTATAATATTGAACTAGCTAGCTACAAGGTTCAATCACAAACACAACTCTCTAATAAACATATACTTGAACAGCATGCACAATCATGTTATGTGCAAATACATTACTGGATGGTATGAAATTAAAGCCCACCCTCAGGAGTACCGATACTTAGCACATGCACAATGTCCTGGGAGCTTAGGTAAGTGGCTCACAAAATCCCTCTCTTAAACCAGTCATCATTCCAGTAATCTCAAGTTCCTACAGGTGTAATTTAACAAACATTTTCAAGAACACAAAGCTTTCTAGGCACACATTACACTTGAGTTTCTTAAAGCAGAGACTACGCTTAAGACGTGGCACCACACGTACATCCAACCATCTAAAACCTAGCTGTAAGCTTGCTACACCACAACAGGAGTCTCCTAAGGCTGATACATGAGGAACAGCACATATCATAAACTGGGAACTACATGTAGCTAACAGCAAGGCCCAAAACATGATGCTCACTTTAAGACATACAGTGATTGTCATCTGCTAAGAAACTCATAGCTTTATGAATTGAAATTAAAGATCAAACTCTCTAATGGCACTATTTCTGTGATATTATCTAAAACATAGCTCGAGGCTTTACATATCAGCTGATACTCTAAAATGAAAGCATTGGCCCCTAACATAAAAACATGACTCATTTAAATACTAAAGCCTCTCACTACATAAGCATCAGTGCACATTATGATCTGGAAGCTAGCTACAACCCTACCCAATCCTTACTGGACAGTTAAGCACACCCTCACATAAAAAAACCAGAAAGTCTATATGCAAAGGCCACAGTTAACACAGCTAGAAAGGCTCCGAACATGATGCAAGCACACCTCACATAAAACAGCTGTCTTCAAAATTCATCTAATCCCAATTTAGGCACACCCTGATCTGGGAACTAGCTAATAGGCTCGCAATGGGATACAGTGACACTGCTCTTAAATCCAATCATTGACAACCTGTCCGGTGGCTTGTAACATTAGCTGACGATTTTTAACAAAAGCATCCCCTCATATCACAACTGTCTGTTTAAAAAGAAGAGAGCCATCCATACACAAGCAGCAACAAAAAAAGATCTGGGATGAACATTGAAAGTAACGCACACCTTCTCTTTAGAAAAACAAATTATCTAAAACTTTGCTGGAGGCTTGCAACATTACCTTTGAATAAAGTTTAACATAACTACGAGAATTTGTTAAAGAGATCAGTGGTCTACACACTGACACATAATTAAGCAACAGCACACACTATGATCTGGAACTAGAAATAAGTCTTGTACCGAGTTTTCTTTAAAACTGCAACCTTTGCTATCATCTAAACCTGCAGGTGTATTTTTAAGCAGAGACTACCTTTAACCTTAATAACACTCACAGCTAGAAGCACATTATAAATGAAAGCACCCCCTTATTAGAGTTACAAAGCAAATACCTAGCTTAGCAGCATGCACAATTAATCACTTTACTGGATGGAGGCTTGAATGCTCACTGACCCTTCACATACGTATGACATGAGACTTTCCTTACAGTATGAAATGGCACTTCACATAACACAAGAGTATCCTTTAATCCGGCACAGGCAGTACCCATACGTAGCATTGGTTTGGCTCCACGGGATCTTAGCTACGTAGCTATCTACAGAAAAAATCAGATATGCGCACAAATTACTGTGTGCTGCTTGGGATGCGATGCTGCTATTAGCTCCGAGAGAGCTGTAAACTTAGATTTGATTTTTGCGTGTGTAATAACACACGCGTGTATACACGTGCGCGTCTCCGTTTCCTAACTTACAGAATGGCATTGCATGTCAAATTCTTATCAGCCCGTAGTACAGTAGTGTCTGTCTGTACGATTGTGCTAATTGGTGCACGTGCGCACCACATTGGATGTAAACATGTAATTAGCACTTGCTGACTCGTAACACCCACGTAGAAGGTGGGGCATTGCTTTTTATAAAAAGATCCGCCTCCGAATTGTATCACGTGACTGAGACTGCTTATTTAGTCACGAAATAAGTCTTGGGACGAGGTCGTGTGCGCATGCGTACGCGAAGAGAAAATGAGTAGTGGGTCGTAGTTTTAGTTGTGAATGTGAAAAAAATCCAATATTTTGAACGAAGCTTCACAATCGATATGTGAACACACACGAACTTTCAAAATCAGTTAATGTGTTGTGCTTATTAAAATTAATTAGCATGATTAATAATGTATTAATTAAATAGATGTAAAAAATTTGAGGAAACCGACCAACTTAGTTTCAAAATATGAGATTTTTTACTTAATCGTATCAAAAGTTATTCGCGTTCAAAAGCGTTGCGTTCTTTCGTAGACACCCTGTATATATCAACATTACGTGGACATTGAACGCACGTATAACATTTTGTCACCGTCCTCGTTTTGCACGTACCCCGATCAAGACGCAAAACTCAGGATCCTTTCACAGCCAGACCATATATAGATATTAAATATTATATTATTTACTTTAATATCTATGGCCAGACGTAACGATATATGACTGGGGACGAGCCTGCCCACTACATGTATTTCGATATAAAATCATTATTAATTTATATACATGTATCTGCCAAACACAATGCCGGCCTGAAAGAACTCAACCCAAACCTCCGGCCATGTGATGGCAAAGTTGTTGCGATAAAAATTTGGCCCATCGGTACAGAGCCTGCGCACCGTAAGTCGTACCCAGACCCAAACGTGCGTAAGCAGTACCACCAAGTGCCAAATAATGAGTTTCAACATGCAGGAACAAACAAGGTAACAACTGTACTATTGATCTGTACATAACAAACACATAAAAGCTTAGTACAGCTAAACAGAGGGAAAAAATAACGATCGGTTTTGTGTCATGGTTGATAGGTTTTTAACAAAATTCACAGTTGACTCAATGGCTGATTTAGTCGTTATCAGCTTAGGATCATGGAACAAACCGGCCCGGCAAATCGCTGGCAACTGGTCGCTGCGGTTTGTTTGAAGTTGTCGCTTGAAAGTAGAGCAGTGCTCAACTTCGGGCGACATGTTGCTAGCGACAAATGTCGCCAGCAACATACACGCACACACTAGACGATATCGCTTATAGTGGCCATACACTAGGCAAAATTTCCAATTTTTGGAAATAGGATATGGGTTCAGTGCTTATCTTTAAATACACATTCTGTTAAACACTGGCTTGTGTGAGTGAACTAATGGACCACAGGAGGGCATGCTCACAAGTGGACCAAGCATTTAACATACTACCACTTGACTAGGATAAAATGATCCAATGCTTCCTTTAAAAAATCTTTTTATAGTGATCAGTCAGTGTAAAAGTCAGAATTCAGAATTGGTCTCATCACCACCACTCTTAAATAGCAAAAAAAGCCAAATTTGCTGAATTAGGATACAGGTTCAGTGCTTATCTAAATATGTCATAACAACAGTAACAACCAACACAGCATTAGATAGTATCAACTGTTTGGGTGCTGTCTGTGTACATAGCTGGCCAAGTCAACAAAGAAATAATAACGTATGTATATAAAGTTGCTTATGAACCAAATACTGCATACTGGAGCAGTCAACCAGTTTATTCTCTGCTTCTGTAATGTTGGTAAGCCTTGCATAATACTATGATGTACAGCATAAATGGTAAAGGAAGAAAAAGGAATATTCCAGAGTATAGACCAGTACATTTGCCCCTTGCTTCATTCTGGCCATTCCTTTGTTCCTTTGGTTTCTACTTTTCCGTCTGAAAGCCAATGTACATGTGACTGAGTTTCATAGGAGGTCCATATAGTGGACAAAGGCACATACACACCACTCAAATACAGTGGTAACAAAACAATCACTCCAATGTTTGTTGTTGTTTCTGCAAATACTTTTTTTTTTCTATAGCATTCTTAGATTGGTTAAAATGAGTACTAAAAAATCCTCTGGTTGATAATTGACAGTGTCGATCAGTATTGAGCAGCTAATACAGCCCAATTCATGCAAGCAATAGTAATAAGAGGCTTTCTATTACACAGCACACTCTGTTAATACATTAACAGATATTTACACCTGTAGACATGAAGTCTGCAGTTGTCATTTGGTTTCTCCTATTGCTGCTTGTCTTCCAAGTTAAAAAATGTAAGTCAGTTGTGCAAACTTGAACAACAGAAATCAGTGTTATTATAATAGCTAAATTTTTAGTCCTCTCAGTATATTCTGATACTAACCCCTTACCACTCCAGCTGCTCCTTCTCCCTTGGTGAATATATCATCTGGCAGCCCAATAGCTGGGTCTGTGTACTCACTAACTTGTACAGAGAAAGCGGTAGAGCAACTATTGTGGATGAAGGATGGAAAAGTACTTGTGAATGGGACTAATGCCACACTGACTAGGACTGTGTCAGGAGGAAACAGTACCCTAAATCTGATCTTCAACCCTCTCCTCACATCTCATGGAGGACAGTATATCTGTGTTGCCAACAACACAAATTCATCATTAAAAATATCAGTACAGAGTAAGTTTGCTTATACTGTTATTCATAATTGTTAAGTATTCTCTCCACAGTACCACCACCAAATGCTACTGCTACATTTGTGCCTGTTAGTAACATCTTCTACTCTGGGACTCAGATAAGCATGCAGTGTGTCTTTACAATCCCATCAGTAGTGGATACCCCAGTTATGGTGAACGTGTGGTGGATTGGACCACAGGGACCTGTGTACAATGGAACTAGGAGCACAGTCATTAAATTACAGACCACCATCAATTACATGTACAATACATCACTCCAAATCCACCCTCTTAATACAAGTGACACTGGCACATATTGGTGCATAGGCAATATCTTTTCAAATAGCAGTTATATTGCCCCTTCTAATAATGTATCAACAAATATTTCATTGACTGTACAAGGTGAGGATAACTATGATGACCAGTCCTCTGATACTAACTCCTTACCTCTCCCCTCCAGCTCTCCCCCCTCCTGTGGTCACTGCATCATCTGGCAGCTCAATAGCTGGATCTGTGTACTCACTGGTGTGTACAGTGAAGGTGGTAGATGGACTGGTAGTTGTCCCTGATGTGGTGTGGATGAAGGATGGAAGAGTACTTGTGAATGGGACTAATAGGATTATATCAGGAGGAAATAGTACACTAACTATGACCTTCAACCCTCTCCTCACATCTCATGGAGGACAGTACATCTGTGTTGCCAATATTTCTATTCAACAGCTATCTCTGCAGACTGTCACTAATACATCAGCTAACATATCTGTGCAGAGTAAGTTTGTTTTACATTGTTACTTATTGCGGTTTTAAAAGTTATTCTCTCCAAAGTACCAACACCAAATGCTACTGTTACATTTGTGCCTCTCAGTAACATGTTCTACTCTGGGACTCAGATAAGCATGCAGTGTGTCTTTACAATCCCATCAGTAGTGGATACCCCAGTGATGGTGAACATGGTGTGGATTGGACCACAGGGGCCTGTGTACAATGGAACTAGGAGCACAGTCATTACTTCACAGTCTGCCATTTACTACAACACAACACTCCAAATCAGCCCTCTTAATACAAGTGACAATGGCACATATTGGTGCATAGGCAATATCTTTTCAAACAGCAGTTATATTGCTCCTTGTAATAATGTATCAACAAATATTTCATTGACTGTACAAGGTGAGGATAACTATGATGACCAGTCCTCTGATACTAACTCCTTACCTCTCCCCTCCAGCTCTCCCTCCTCCTGTGGTCACTGCATCATCTGGCAGCTCAATAGCTGGATCTGTGTACTCACTGGTGTGTACAGTGAAGGTGGTAGATGGACTGGTAGTTGTCCCTGATGTGGTGTGGATGAAGGATGGAAGAGTACTTGTGAATGGGACTAATAGGATTATATCAGGAGGAAATAGTACATTAACTATGACCTTCAACCCTCTCCTCACATCTCGTGGAGGACAGTACATCTGTTTTGCCAATATTTCTATTCAACAGCTATCTCTGCAGACTGTCACTAATACATCAGTTAACATATCTGTGCAGAGTAAGTTTGTTTTACATTGTTATTTATTGTGGTTTTAAAAGTTATTCTCTCCACAGTACCAACACCAAATGCTACTGTTACTTTTGTGCCTCTCAGTAACATGTTCTACTCTGGGACTCAGATAAGCATGCAGTGTGTCTTTACAATCCCATCAGTAGTGGATACCCCAGTGATGGTGAACATGGTGTGGATTGGACCACAGGGATCTGTGTACAATGGAACTAGGAGCACAGTCATCACTTCAAAGTCTGCCATGTACTACAGCACAACACTCCAAACCAACCCTCTTAACACAAGTGACAATGGCACATATTGGTGCATAGGCAATATCTTTTCAAACAGCAGTTATATTGCTCCTTCCAATAATGCATCAACAAATATTTCATTGACTGTACAAGGTGAGGATAACTATGATGACCAGTCCTCTGATACTCACTCCTTACCTCTCCCCTCCAGCTCTCCCTCCTCCTGTGGTCACTGCATCATCTGGCAGCTCAATAGCTGGATCTGTGTACTCACTGGTGTGTACAGTGAAGGTGGTAGAAAGACTGGTAGTTGTCCCTGATGTGGTGTGGATGAAGGATGGAAGAGTACTTGTGAATGGGACTAATACCCCACTTAATAGGACCGTATCAGGAGGAAACAGTACCCTAAATCTGACCTTCAACCCTCTCCTCACATCTCATAGAGGACAGTACATCTGTGTTGTCACCATTTCCATACAACAGCTATCTCTGCAGACTGTCACTAATACATCAGTTAACATATCTGTGCAGAGTAAGTTTGTTGATAGTGCTATTTTTTAATCTTAGATGTTCTTCTCTTCGCAGTACCACCACCAAATGCTACTATTACATTTGTGCCTCTCAGTAACATGTTCTTCTCTGGGACTCAGACAAGCATGCAGTGTGTCTTTACAATCCCATCAGTAGTGGATGGTACCCCAGTGATGGTGAACATGGTGTGGATTGGAACACAGGGACCTGTGTACAATGGAACTAGGAGCACAGTCATCACTTCACAGTCTGCCATGTACTACAACACAACACTCCAAATCAGCCCTCTTAACACAAGTGACACTGGCACATATTGGTGCATAGGCAATGTCTTTTCAAACAGCAGTTACATTGCTCCTTCTAATAATGTATCAACAAATATATCATTAACTGTACAAGGTGAGGATACCTATGATGACCAGTCCTCTGATACTAACTCCTTACCTCTCCCCTCAAGCTCTCCCTCCTCCTGTGGTCACTACATCATCTGGCAGCTCAATAGCTGGATCTGTGTACTCACTGGTGTGTACAGTGAAGGTGGTAGATGGACTGGTAGTTGTCCCTGATGTGGTGTGGATGAAGGATGGAAGAGTACTTGTGAATGGGACTAATTCCACACTGAATAGGACTGTATCAGGAGGAAACAGTACCCTATATCTGACCTTCAACCCTCTCCTCACATCTCATGGAGGACAATATATCTGTGTTGCCAATATTTCCATACAACAATTATCTCTGCAGACTGTCACTAATAGATCAGTTAACATATCTGTGCAGAGTAAGTTTGTTGATAGTGCTATTTTTTAATTTTAGATGTTCTTCTCTTCGCAGTACCACCACTAAATGCTACTGTTACATTTGTGCCTCTCAGTACCATGTTCTACTCTGGGACTCAAATAAGCATGCAGTGTGTCTTTACAATCCCATCAGTAGTGGATACCCCAGTGATGGTGAACATGGTGTGGATTGGACTACAGGGACCTGTGTACAATGGAACTAGGAGCACAGTCATTACTTCACAGTCTGCCATGTACTACAACACAACACTCCAAATCAGCCCTCTTAACACAAGTGACACTGGTTCTTATCTGTGTGTAGGGAATTTGTCTTCAGGCAACAGTTTCATCGTACCCTCGATCAATGTTTCAGCTGGCATTTCATTAATAGTTCAAGGTGGGGTATTTTGGAATGTATGTAATGTGTAATTTATAACTAATTCCCCTACGTTTTCAGCGCTTTCTCTTCCTGTGATCATTACATCATCTGGCAGCTCAATAGCTGGATCTGTGTACTCACTTGTGTGTACAGTGAAGGTGGTAGATGGACTGGTAGTTGTCCCTGATGTGGCGTGGATGAAGGATGGAAGAGTACTAGGGAATGGGACTAACCCTACTCTGACTAGGACTGGAATCGATACTCTAAATCTCACCTTTAATCCTCTCCTTACATCCCATGTAGGGCAGTACTTGTGTATGCCCAGTACTACAAATTTATCCAGTATCACAAATTCAACAGCTGTAAATATTGTTGCCAGTAGTAAGTCAATATTCAGTGTGGAGACATTACTATATATACCACTTCTCTTATACTTTAGTCCCTCAACCTGGTATAAGTGTTGGAGTTTCACAATTTAGTGGTCCATACTATTCTGGGACTTCTGTAATTCTATTGTGTGCACTTACAATCACATCAGCAGTGGACACTCCAGTGATGGCGTACTTGATGTGGATTGGACCACAAGGACCAATTTACAGTGGAAATAGAAGTACTGTTACTATTTCACCAGCAATTTACTACAACACAACACTCCAAATCAACCCTCTTAACACAAGTGATAATGGCACATATTGGTGCATAGGCAATATCTTTTCAAACAGCAGTTATATTGCTGCTTCTAATAATGTATCAACAAATATTTCATTGACTGTACAAGGTGAGGATAACTATGATGACCAGTCCTCTGATACTAACTCCTTACCTCTCCCCTCCAGCTCTCCCCCCTCCTGTGGTCACTGCATCATCTGGCAGCTCAATAGCTGGATCTGTGTACTCACTGGTGTGTACAGTGAAGGTGGTAGATGGACTGGTAGTTGTCCCTGATGTGGTGTGGATGAAGGATGGAAGAGTACTTGTGAATGGGACTAATACCACACTGACTAGGACTGTATCAGGAGGAAACAGTACCCTAAATCTGACCTTCAACCCTCTCCTCACATCTCATGGAGGAAAGTACATCTGTGTTGCCAATATTTCTATTCAACAGCTATCTCTGCAGACTGTAACTAATACATCAGTTAACATATCTGTGCAGAGTGAGTTTGTTTTACATTGTTATTTATTGTGGTTTAAAAAGTTATTCTCTCCACAGTACCAACACCAAATGCTACTGTTACATTTGTGCCTCTCAGTAACATGTTCTACTCTGGGACTCTGACAAGCATGCAGTGTGTCTTTATAATCCCATCAGTAGTGGATACCCCAGTGATAGTGAACATGGTGTGGATTGGACCACAGGGACCTGTGTACAATGGAACTAGGAGCACAGTCATCACTTCACAGTCTGCCATTTACTACAACACAACACTCCAAATCAGCCCTCTTAACACAAGTGACACTGGTCCTTATCAGTGTGTAGGGAATTTATTTTCATGGAATAGTTACATTTTACCCTCTTACAACATTTCTGGATATATTGCATTAACAGTTCAAGGTGGGTATTTTTGAATGTACTAGGTGATAAATATCTAGTTGCTAACTAGCTCCCCTTCCCCTTCAGCTCTCTCTCTTCCTGTGATCATTACATCATCTGGCAGCTCAACAGCTGGATCTGTGTACTCACTGGTGTGTACAGTGAAGGTGGTAGATGGACTGGTAGTTGTCCCTGATGTGGTGTGGATGAAGGATGGAAGAGTACTTGTGAATGGGACTAATACCACACTGACTAGGACTGGAATCAATACTCTAAATCTCACCTTTAATCCTCTCCTTACATCCCATGGAGGGCAGTACCTGTGTATGCCCAGTACTACCAGGTTCTCTCTTACTAGTATGACGAATTCCACATTGATGAATATCATTGTCAGCAGTAAGTCAAGATTCAGGATATTTGTATATTAATGAATTATTTATATTTCATTATAGTACCTCAACCAGGTATAAGTGTTGGAGTTTCACAATTGAATAGTCCATACTATTCTGGGACTTCAGTAAATGTACCATGTGCACTTACAATCCCATCAATAGTGGACACTCCAGTGATGGCGTACTTGCTGTGGATGGGACCACAGGGACCTGTGTACAATGGAATTAGAAGTACTTTTACTATTTCACCAACAATTTACTATAACACAACACTTCAAATCAACCCTCTTAACACAAGTGACAATGGCACATATTGGTGCATAGGCAACATCTTTTCAAACAGCAGTTATATTGCTCCTTCTAATAACGCATCAACAAATATTTCATTGACTGTACAAGGTGAGGATAACTATGATGACCAGTCCTCTGATACTCACTCCTTACCTCTCCCCTCCAGCTCTCCCTCCTCCTGTGGTCACTGCATCATCTGGCAGCTCAATAGCTGGATCTGTGTACTCACTGGTGTGTACAGTGAAGGTGGTAGATGGACTGGTAGTTGTCCCTGATGTGGTGTGGATGAAGGATGGAAGAGTACTTGTGAATGGGACTAATACCACACTTACTAGGACTGTATCAGGAGGAAACAGTACCCTAAATCTGACCTTCAACCCTCTCCTCACATCTCATGGCGGACAGTACATCTGTGTTGCCAATATTTCTATTCAACAGCTATCTCTGCAGACTATCACTAATACATCAGTTAACATATCTGTGCAAAGTGAGTTTGTTTTACATTGTTATTTATTGTGGTTTTAAAAATTATTCTCTCCACAGTACCAACACCAAAAGCTACTCTTACATTTGTGCCTCTCAGTAACATGTTCTACTCTGGGACTCAGACAATCATGCAGTGTGTCTTTACAATCCCATCAGTAGTGGATACCCCAGTGATGGTGAACATGGTGTGGATTGGACCTGAGGGACCTGTGCTTAATGGAAATAGAAGCACCGTCATTACTTCATCGTCTGCCAGTTATTACAACACAATGCTCCAAATCAGCCCTCTTAACGCAAGTGACAATGGCACATATTGGTGCATAGGCAATATCTTTTCAAGCAGCAGTTATATTGCTCCTTCTAATAATGTATCAACAAATATTTCATTGACTGTACAAGGTGAGGATAACTATGATGACCAGTCCTCTGATACTCACTCCTTACCTCTCCCCTCCAGCTCTCCCTCCTCCTGTGGTCACTGCATCATCTGGCAGCTCAATAGCTGGATCTGTGTACTCACTGGTGTGTACAGTGAAGGTGGTAGATGGACTGGTAGTTGTCCCTGATGTGGTGTGGATGAAGGATGGAAGAGTACTTGTGAATGGGACTAATACCACACTGACTAGGACTGTATCAGGAGGAAACAGTACACTAACCATGACCTTCAACCCTCTCCTCACATCTCATGGAGGACAGTACATCTGTGTTGCCAATATTTCCATACAACAGCTATCTCTGCAGTCTGTCACTAATAGATCAGTTAACATATCTGTGCAGAGTAAGTTTGTTGATAGTGCTATTTTTTAATTTTAAATGTTCTTCTCTCCGCAGTACCACTACCAAATGCTACTGTTACATTTGTGCCTCTCAGTAAAATTTTCTACTCTGGGACGCGGAAAAGCATGCAGTGTGTCTTTACAATCCCATCAGTAGTGGATACTTCAGTGATGGTGAACATGGTGTGGATTGGACCACAGGGACCTGTGTATAATGGAACTAGGAGCACAGTCTCACAGTCTGCCATTTACTTCAACACGACACTCCAAATCAGTCCTCTTAACACAAGTGACACTGGCACATATTGGTGCATAGGCAATATCTTTTCAAGCAGCAGTTATATTGCTCCTTCTAATAATGTATCAACAAATATTTCATTGTCTGTACAAGGTGAGGATGACTTTGATGACCAGTCCTAACTCCTTACCTCTCCCCTCCAGCTCTCCCTTCTCCTGTGGTCACTGCATCATCTGGCAGCTCAATAGCTGGATCTGTGTACTCACTGGTGTGTACAGTGAAGGTGGTAGATGGACTGGTAGTTGTCCCTGATGTGGTGTGGATGAATAATGGAAGTGTACTTGTGAATGGGACTAATACCACACTGACTAGGATGGATGTATCAGGAGGAAACAGTACCCTAAAACTGACCTTCAACCCTCTCCTCACATCTTATGGAGGACAGTACTCATGCATAGCCAGTATCTTCATACCACAGTTTTTTCTAAATAGATCACAATCATCAAATGTTTCTTTGGCTGTTCAAAGTAAGTATTTGAGTGATGTTGATCTTTTTTTTTTTTTCACATTAGAACTTGCCCTTCAGTTCCTCCACCTTCAGTGTCCATATCTTCTGATGGTTCATACGTTGCTGGCACTATAGTTAATATAATGTGTTCGATTTTCTTCTCCTCATTTGTTGACACTCAAATTGAGGTTAATATAACATGGATGAAGAAAGGTGGTGTGCTTGGGCTCTTTGGTGACAACTTCACATCTTTGATTGTCAACAACCACACGAGCACTGTTAAATTTAATCCAGTTGGATACATGGATAGTGGAGCTTACATGTGTGCTTTTGGTTATCATAATACTTCATATACATCAATATCCTCAATCACTCCCATCAATGTCAGTGTTATGATCATTGGTATGTAACTGATTATTGTTGGAATAGTGTGATTACACAGTCATGCTTTCTATTTCAGCGATATCTATTCTTAATGTTACTGTTTTCCCAGATACACTTTCGGTTAATGCTTCTCTGATTTGCCAAGTCACAGTCACTAACGGTGTTGTCGTGCCTATCATTCTTACATTGATTAAGGTCAATGGATTGGATTCAACCATACTTTCAAAAACTGTTGGGAATGCTAGCACCTATGCATTGGGTGATTTGAGTCAGGAGGACTCTGCAGAATACATCTGTGTGGCTAACATATCACTTCCATCTAAAGGCATTAGCAACAGCAGTTCAGACACTACTGAAATATGCCTGATTCGTAAGTTGCCTATTGCGTCTCATTTATGAAATGAGGATTGTTTTAAAAATAACATTGCAGCTCCAGAATCTGTTGTTGGTGCAGAAATAAACATCACCTCAGAACAAAATGTGTGGGCACAATGGAACAGTCCTCAGCACACAAATGGAATTCTTAGGGGCTACAGAGTAACCTGCACTGTTCTAGAAGACTACAACAAACCCTTGTATCTGAAAAATGACACCAATGTGACAAATAATGCCCCGTTAGAGATTACAGGATTGAGTGAGCTGAGTAGTGCTTGCCTGGATTTGAAAATATTGAGCCTCTAACATCTCACAGGTGCTGGGGTCCCATATAAAGTTTGTGTCAATGCATACAATAGTGCTGGTGCTGGGACAGGATGGTGTAGTGTGCTCTTCACAGACGTGCTCTGTGAGTACTGATTGTTTATTGTGTGGTGGTTGTTCATGTATTCTCTTTAGTGCCAGTTGAAGCCCCTCAGGGAGTCACGGTATCTCGATCATCAGATGGGCGAAGCATGACTGTTAGTTGGGTACCGCTAACACTGATGAAGGCCAGGGGGTTCCCCTTCTACATCATAATGTACACCTCCAATGGTGCCATACGTATTAGGCGTGATACCCCAGTACAGGTTATTGTATATGATGCAGACTCTGTGCTAATATCTGGATTGGATCCATTTACTGACTATTCTGTGTCAGTAACTGTGTCAAGTTATGGAAACAGGACTGGGATGGTCACTGGGGAGAGTGCTGGGATGACAAGCGTTGCTGTGAAATCAGAATCAATGGCATACACTATCACCTTCTATGGTAGGATTCCCCCCCCCCCCCCCCCCCCCACCACCATGAATATATCACATTGATATTGCTGTGCACATGGTACTCTGCAGGAGTGGCTGCAGCAGTAGCAGCTGTGGCTGTGATAACACTACTGTGCTGCTGCTGTGTGTGCTGGTGAGCTCAATCCTTCAGTAGACACACTGCCCATCTTCTCACTGTGCCATGCTGTCCACACACATAGCTGCTGCATCCGGTGCAGGGTCAAGGCTAAACGCCACGAAATCTATGAGCTGAAGGAGCTGGAGAGCAAAGAGGTTAAGCCAAAGGTGGACATTTGCAATACAGATGTGACGCAGCAGGATAAGCCACACCCAGCTGGACATGGTAAGCCGTAGTAAATCAGGTGATCCAACAAGCAAATAACAGCGACATTACAGATGTTGACAAGAGGGTGCCAGTTAGTCTGACCAGCTTCAGGGACCATGTGGAGAAGTTGCATGCAGATGAAAACAAAGAATTTCAGCTAGAGTTTGAGGTAGCTGTACATCTAAATGTCTCTGTGCTTGATTGTGTGCACCATTCCTGCAGTTACTGAAGTCAGAACCAGACCAATCGGACCACCTTACCTTTGGTCAGATGCCGTTCAACGAGCAGAAAAACAGATTTTGCAATATTCTTCCCTGTGGGTAATATTCTGGTTTTGGCATGCTGAGTGACATAACTGGATCCTACAGTTGATGCTTCAAGAGTAATTTTGAAAGAGGTGAAAGGTGTAGCTGGTTCAGATTACATCAATGCCAGCTACATAGATGTGAGGATTGGGGTCATGATATTGCCCATATAAGTGGTAGGCAGTTTGCTTTTTCATGCTTCCTGAATCTGCACATAGGGCTGCAATGGTGAGAACATGTACATTGCCACCCAAGGTAAGTGCAAGACATTCAATGGTGACATTTTACTTATTGTCTGTGATCATAGGACCTACTGAGGGAACAGTTGATGACTTCTGGAGAATGATTTGGGAAAAGAAGCTGGATACAATCGTAATGCTTGCAAGATGCATTGAAGAGGGCAGGGTACAAATTGACATGTGTGTGCTGCACTATGCTAATTACCAGTTTAAAAACTGTCAGGAAAAATGTGCTCAATATTGGACTGAAGGCAATGGAAACAAGCGTGAAACAGCAGGATTTGTTGTTAAAACTGTCTCTACGGAACTGTTTACTGACCATAACATAACGTCTTTAGTAGTCTCTACTGTGAGAGGATACGTTAAACATGCACAATTAGTTTAAATTGTTGGCTTTGATCAACAGAAGGAAACACCTGAAGGGGAACAGTTGCATGTCAAGCACTACCATTACATTTCATGGCCTGACCATGGAGTGCCTAAAATTGCTTTCTCACTTGTGTACCTCATCCAACATATTCAGAAGAATCGTAAGTTTGTGTCTGGGAACCCGATGGTGGTCCATTGTAGTGCCGGTGTTGGACGCACTGGGACATTCATTGCCTTGAGCATTCTGTTGGAGAAGATCAAAACTGAAAGCGCAATCAATGTGTTTGAATGTGTGAACCAACTGAGAAAGAAGCGTCTGTTCATGGTTCAGGCACTGGTAGGAAGGTTCGATTTCCTTTCTATACTAATCTGACTTACCATTATGCCACCAGGACCAGTACATATTCATCCATGATACCATTTTAGAACAGATAATGTGTGGGGATACAGAAATTGATGCTGGCAATCTTCGAGCAAAGGTCAACAATATGTACAAGATTGCTGCTGGAAATGGAACAAATGTATTTGCACAGCAGTTTCAGGTATTTGCTGCCAAATGATCTTTAAAAAATTAAAATTGTATTACCCTGTGAATGAGATAATATAAACGTCAGTGCAATATCATGCATTTGACTTCATTTTTATTTTTGAAGGTACTTAATGAAGTCTGCAAAATACCGCTGAAAGAAGATTGTTCAGCTTCTTTGGAAAGCTCCAATGAGATGAAAAATCGCTACCGCAACAAGCCACACTGTATGTATTGTACAATGTCACCACCATTTCAGTTCTTCACTTTGGTCTAGACAACTGCTCACGGGTGATGCTGACGCAGGATGCCTCAAATTCCACCTACATCAACGCTAGTAGGATTCAAGTATGTGCTTCTTGCTATTTGGAATTTGATTTACTTTGTCATTCTGCCCCTCTGATATCCAAAGGGTTACCGGTTATCCTGCTCGTACATAGCTACTCAAGGTCCTTTAAGTAATACGGTGAACGATTTCTGGAAAATGATAATGGAGCAAAGAAGCAAGACCATTGTGATGCTGTGCCAGCTGATGGAGGAGGGGGAGGAGTCATCCACTTGCTACTGGACCACGGGGGACGAACCAGTGACTTATGGGACAGTTAGTGTGCTTCTGTTGTCTGCTGTTGTCGAGGACAGCATGATTGTTCGAAAGTTCAACATCAAAGAAGGCCCTGTAAGGAATTTTATCATTTTTTGACTCTGGTTTAAATAAATCCATTTTCTCTCTCAGAATGAGTTGTCAGTGACACAGTATTGCTACTCTGGGTGGCCACTGCATGGCAAACCAGCTAGTGTACCTTCCATGCTTGCACTGTTGGATACGCTTAACAAAGGTCGGATAGCTTCTGAGAAGGACATCATCACTGTTGTCTGCAAGTATGTTAAATCTGCATCTGCCTATATGATGTAATTATGTGTCTATACAATAGTGATGGGTGTGGTCGCACTGGATCATTCATCTGCATTCACTCTGAGCTAGAATGCCTCAAGGCTGAGGGAGCTGTAAACATTTTGCAATGTGTTAACAGAATGAGGGCATTTCGTCCTGGCATGATCCAGGAAGTGGTAAGATTTGGTAGAAGTGCCATCTGAAGGGTTAATCATTGTGCTCACTTGTAGGACCAGTACGCTTATTGCCATGATGTCTTGGCTGGCTTTGTTGATGGCATGTCAACGTATTCTAATTTCAACACCAGTGCCAATACAATATAATGTTACTGCTTTTGAATAGCAAGTGTGGAAGATGAACATTTTTCTTTGCAATGTACACATGTATGTAGTTGAGTGTTTTTTGACGTATTAGTCCTTAGAAATACCATAGAAAAAGTAAATGCATTGATTTAAGTCTGTACATGCTGATATGACTTATGAAAAGTATAATATTGATATTTTAAAAGTTGCTGCAACCTACACAACCAGATATAGAACCTGTCCTTTTTGCTGCTTAGCACTAAATTACATTGTTGCACTATTTTTTGTATGCCTGGCAGTTGAATGATTTCATTACATAGACACAATCATGCAAACATTGGGAGAAGGTGGCTCTAAATGGTGCTTCAACGTCTTAATTTTATGAAAATCACGCATTAATTGTCCGGACTATCATAGCACTTAATGTATTCTTTCCCATCGGAAGATACGGAAACATACTCAGTATTTGTCTCCCTGTATGTACATGCAGTACAAAAACTCTCCCCCCCCCCTCCCCCCCCCCCCCAACAAATTTGGCATTGATAATAGAGTACTTGTAAATATTGATTCCCGCATGCAACAGGCAGTTACTAATCATTCTCTTATTTTTATTTCAAGGTGCACTTCAAAAAGTGTATTACAGCACATATCATAATGTATAGTATACATGTGTAGTAAGCTTCCTGAGGTAGAAGTTTGAATTTAAGGATTTGAATTTATGCTTCTCCCCCAATTAAGTGGGTAACAGTCCAAGTATTGATTAATATCGTCATGCATAATAATTATGATAACAATGGTTTATGTGCACATAAATATACACAAAGGCAAGTAATGACATATGTAAATGCACTGATATACGGCCCAGTACTAAAAAGGAAGCATCTGCAAAAAGGAGACAAGTGCATGATGTGCCATTGAAGTTCCAAATGGGGCATGGTGTCAGGCAGAGCTTGGGCTGAAATTTGGTGGTCTAGGCCTTCGCTCTGTCTCACTTCATGCTGCTGCTGCCTTCATTGCATCCCTATCATCCTCCGGCTTTGGCAGTGCTGACTATATCCATCTTCAACAGGCAGTGCATGTAGTGGCATTTAACTCCAAGGTCTCACTTCCCAATACCATCTCAGTTATATCCGTTCTGGCCTCTCCCACCCCTACCCAGAAGGTTTTGTCTTGAATGATCGAGGACCTACTTTTCTCCACCTTGTTGGAGTCTTCCTCTCATGCCAACAGAGCTGGTCTCCTGTCAGTGGCAGCCCATCATTCTTCCTCTTGGCTATCAGTGGTCCCTTCACCTGGTTTGGGAATGAGTACCAAATGGCCATAAAGTGGTGGCTGGGACTGGACACTTCAGGTCGATCTATGTGTCCATTCTGCCCTGATACGGCCCTTGATCCTCTTGGTCATCATGCTGTGACTTGCAGACATGGAGGAGATGTTGTGATACACCACAATCGCTTGCGGGATGATATCTTTAACCTCTGCCGTCATGCCCACCTAAGTGTTAGATTGGAGAAAGGGCACTGGACATCACCATCACATCACCCCTCTGCCCGGCCATCTTAGATGAGTCATGTCAACAAGCTGGTGCTGCAATCCTTGCAGCAGAGACCCGTAAACTACACTCCAATGGACCCAAATGCCAGGAGTTAGGTTAGTCCTGCATTCCATATATTGGCAGTGGAGACATATGGAAATTGGGGCAAAGAAGCCCAGGATACCATCTCCAGGCTGGCATCTCACTTGGCCATTCACCAGTCATCCCCCAAGTCATCAGTGGTGGCTGAGATTTATGGGCGATTGAATATGACCCTGGTCCGGTCCATCGCCAGAGCCATATTGGCCAGGGAGCTCCCACCCTCCTCCCCATCCTGGCCAGGGAGCTCCCACCCTCCTAACTGTTTATGTTTGTGTTTAATGTAAAGTATATTCTTCGCTTATAGTCTAGTTGTATATGTTTATATATCAGTGTAATTGTAATAATTGCAATGGTCTTACCTGCAAAGAGTGGTACCAAATTGTGAATTCTACTTTGAAAACCTGAGCAATGCATTGAACGACATCTTTTGACCAGCTTTATTCCAGGGAACTGTAAGTGACTCTGAAAAGAAACTGTTTTCACTTCCAGCCCATCATAGAGGACTGGGAATTCGAGATCCTCTATCAACAGCTGTATCTTCCTTTGCAAGTTCAAGAAAATGTACAGCTCATATCGTTGATGCAATCAAGTGTAATTCATCCTTCTCAGTATTTAATCACATAGACCACCTTTCGAAGCTACACAAGGAATTAAATCATGACATTGAAATCCAATACCAGAACCTTCTGAATTCAGTTCTACAAACCTTTGACAACAACAAGAAGAGAGCTATACAACGAGGAATTGATGGAAAGACCTCAGCATGGTTGACAGTGATACCAATGGCATACCATCATTTTGATCTATCTGCCACTGAATTTCAGGACTCACTGGCACTGAGATATCACCGACCATTACTACGATTGCCAGCTCTGTGTGATGGTTGTGGTGGTCAGTTCAGCACTGGACATGCCCTTGATTGTAGAAAGGGAGGTTTAGTCATCCAAAGACATAATGAGATTAGGGATGCCCTTGGTGACTTGGCTTCAATTGCATACAAAGATGTTGTGAGAGACCCTGTTGTAAGAGAACCCAACGACCATGAAAAGGTTCCTGCTTTGGTTGCTGATCTTTCTGTTCATGGTGTATGGCAGCCTCAAGCTATTACTTTTTTTGACGTTCGAGTAGTAGATTCCGATGTGAATTCTTACTTGCATCGTGATGTGGGTGCAGTTCTTTCCTCGATTGAACACACTAAGAAACACAAATACTCACAAGCTGCTGAAACAATCTATGCTTCTTTTACACCATTTGTTGTGACACTGGGTCTTGAGGCAAAGACATTTATATGTCATTTGGCTGAAAAAATAGCTGCAATTTGGCACAAGTCTTACAGTGAAGTGCTGGGCTATGTGCGTGCAAGAATGCTTTTTGCTGTCCTTCGTGCTACAAATCTGTGCATTCGCGGCAGTAGAGTGAAATGGAGGAGAAGGATGTAGATTGAAGATGGAGCTGGGCTTCCATACCTGCCAGAATGAATTTCAGCACCGTTTCTCATGTTTCTTTGTATATAATATATATTTAGTAGCTTCTGTAGTAGTTTGTGTGTGTTTTGTGTGTTATTATAATCATTGTTATTATTTAAAAAAAAAAAAAAAAAATTATAGCAGTATATAAATAATAATGGTGTACAATACAGAAGGCAAAACAAACATAGGTAGGTGATAAGTTTTGACAAGAGAGAACTGAGCACACACATACACACACATATAAACTTATTCTTGTATGCTGGGAAGTCCTATGCCATCAACCATGTCCAGTGCACTCCTCCATTTTACACATGAACCTCGAAGACATCAATTTGTGGCTCTGATGATGGCGAATGTTAAACTAGCCCTCATCCACCCCATCACTTCTCCATAAGACTTTCCCCATTTAAGGCAAATGTGTTCAGAAAGATGCTTAAGATAATAGGTTGCTTCAAGTTCCAAAGCACCATCAATGGAAACCACAAATGGTGTAAATGAGGCTCATCGAGCATCAGCACCATTGTTGTCTTCTTTTCTACTTCTGCTGATGCTAGAATCGCCGCTACACTTCTGTTAACATGAGATGGTGCATCTGTCTATAACACGTATGTCGAAGGGCCAAACTCCTTGTACACCAAGGTCAGCAACTAAGGAGGGTTCATCTGCGACTTCACGTGCCTGAGAACTGTGTGTAGACTGGGCTGTTCAAGTATGTTCATATTTTGTTCATAGAACCAGGCTATATACAAGGTATATTGATGAGTCAGTGTGCATGTTAATGATGTTACTAGTATAGGCAATGAGGTTATTAATGCATACAGCGCTTGTAAATTTTAATGGTGATATCATAGCAGTTATAGAATTTCCTTTCCTTGCGTACTTGTATTACTACTTTAACGCCAATGGTTACATTAACGTAACCGGAAAGTATACGTAAATGCGTGCATGTGCGGTGACTGACATCATAACAAATTAAAGTCGCAAGCGAAAAGACGAGGTTTGTGCGTGGCATCCATTATTTGCAACCAACAACGTCGCTAATCCCCCCATCAGGTGCCGAATTACAACAGGCAGTGTTCATACGCTTAGGCTACGTTAGCCATTCTTTACTCACTGGTGGACAAAGGTTTGACGTTGAATATGTACTAGTGTATTTTATATTCTTTCTTTGTTGTATCTAAGGGAGTGAGGGTAAAACAAGCTTTGAATGCACAGATTCACATGCATAGAACTCGCATGCACATACACGTACCCCCCACATGCACGCTCACACAAATTCACAACGTTACGTAGGGCCTACACAACTCCACGCACACGCACACACACGCACACACACACGCAAACATCACACACGCAAACATCACACAAGTACACACACCCGCAAATACCAATTAGTACGTACAACACGAACATCATCTATAGTCTCCAGTTACGCAGGAATGCAATTAGACAGGGCGTTGTTATGTTTCGTTGTGTGTCGGTTGTGTGTGATTGCAACTAGAATCTAAAATGCATACACCCCTTTAAGGTGTCAGCAGCTGGTAATCTATAAAAACGCAGGGGTTAAAACTATACAGTTGGTTTCCCTATAGATCTGATAACGAAGGTTAAAAATTCCCGGAACCCTACGCTTCCACTCTTTTAGATTTGATAACGATGAGTTGTTTGTTGAATCAGGGATAAGCACAGTAGCGTTTTAAGGCTTACTATCCAATTGACTGTGAGTTTACTGCATTTATTTAGTAAGGGTGACTAAGTTTTCCTTGTGCAGTGCAGTGCTTGTATTCTTTTCTGGTGCAAACTACACATCTACGTTTCTTCATATGGACTCCTATTATTTTAGCATGTAGCAACGTGTGCACTAAGACCCTGCACACATTAGGCAATATTGCTGGCTACTAGTCCACAGCAATATTGCTGTGGTTTTTTTTAGGTTGGGGTACAGACAGCTGACTAGTCACTAGCAGGTGTATAACAACTGGAACCCAACTGAATAAACCTGATTGGTGTGTAAAACAAACCAATGTGTCCTGTTGTCTTGGGTTGCTGCAATATTGTGAGGGATTGCAAGTATGTCAGTCTTGCCCATCTGGATGTGTCGATGAAAGATGGTGAGGTGAAGGGTTTGTCATTTATGTGTGACAGGAATGAAACATAAACCCCATGATACTTTTGCTAAATATTGGCAAGTACACATAAATCTTTGCCATCAACCTTATATGGTCAATACAAATTAGGCTGTCATTCAAATCGCTCTTTTAGCCACATCATAGGCTCCAAGGCTACTTACTCAATTCCTCTCGTGATCGTTTTTTTTTATGTTTGAGAAATTGATAAGTTGCATGGTGTGTTCCTGCTGCCATTCATTCTGATGTAGTGAACTGTATGGCAGACTTACCAGCTGTGATATAGCGTTCTTCCATTATGATATTTTAAACCATTAGTTCCTGATCCTGCACTCCTACAATCTGTGACTGGCAGTGACATACATATGTCATGAATAGTGAATAGTTACCATACATATGTGTGGTGAATGGTCACCATACTGGTTCATACATCTACCTTCCCCCCCCCCCCCCCCCCCCCCCTGTTTGTGGGGTATGGTATTGGAGGATACAAACCAATAAGAACACATTCATTTGTATTGCATACACAGCATCTAAAAAGGACATCTGTCAACAAAGCTGCTGGCACTAGTGTGCTTCATACAGCTATTTATAAATTAGCAACGTAGTACATGTAGTATGGTGCTTGCCCACGCTTACCCACCAATGGCATGTACATGTACATGTACATGTACATGTATACATATTGGTTTTGTTATGGTTTAAGCCAAAGTTTCAATTATATTCATATTAGTGTGGGTGGTGTGGGAGAGTCTGTGGTTTGATGTTGTCCACCTTTGTAGCATCAGGAATAGGGCGGGCTTCCTGGCAAACTTCACATGTAAACAATAAGTTGTTTTAGAGTAAAGTCCTACATGTTAACTGTTTCACTATTATTATTTACCATAAATGTGTCTACATTTGCTTGCTTTGGTTGCTACGGGTACATGCCTGTCAACATGTAATAAGACAGTGCGAAACAATAATGAAAGTGTGTGGTTACAATATTATGCAGTAAAGGTAACTAAATGTTAAACTTTGAAGACAAGATTTGGATTGCTGTTACATTAGCCCTCACTACAAGTGAGATAGCACAGCCACCTTTGGTAAGGCGGGGGGCAAGCTATGTCCCTTCCCTCGGGCACCACAAGAGAACCACTCCAAATAATATTTCTTCAGATGAGAGTGTTGTTATCAAATATTAATATCTGTACATACATGTATAAAATCATCAAAACTAGTCATAGCTTATATTTCAAGACATCGTTGGATACTTATCTTTTATTGCCGCAATTAACTTTGTCATCTGTGTTTGTGGCATCATCTACAAGGAGACGCATGACAGCTGGTGTATGCTTGGGTGTAAAAAATGTTGGCTTCTAGTTGTTGGAATGTAATGCAACACAGGAAACTACTGTAATGAAATAAAGGGATGTTTGCTGTACATACTCAGAGTCATGTGCTTTAGTGTACTGATGCAAGGTCCCCAACGGTACAGTTGAAGCAACATGCATGCATCTTGGAGGGTAGGCCATCATGGAGGGTAGGCCATCATGGAGGGTAGGCCATCATGGAGGTTAGGCCATCATGGAGGTTAGGCCATCATGGAGGGTAGGCCATCATGGAGGTTAGGCCATCATGGAGGGTAGGCCATCATGGAGGGTAGGTCATCATGGAGGGTAGGCCATCATGGAGGTTAGGCCATCATGGAGGTTAGGCCATCATGGAGGGTAGGCCATCATGGAGGGTAGGCCATCATGGAGGGTAGGCCATCATGGAGGGTAGGCCATCAGGGAGGGTAGGCCATCAGGGAGGGTAGGCCATCAGGGAGGGTAGGCCATCAGGGAGGGTAGGCCATCATGGAGGGTAGGCCATCATGGAGGGTAGGCCATCAGGGAGGGTAGGCCATCAGGGAGGGTAGGCCATCAGGGAGGGTAGGCCATCATGGAGGTTAGGCCATCATGGAGGTTAGGCCATCATGGAGGGTAGGCCATCATGGAGGGTAGGCCATCATGGAGGGTAGGCCATCATGGAGGGTAGGCCATCATGGAGGGTAGGCGATCAGGGAGGGTAGGCCATCAGGGAGGGTAGGCCATCAGGGAGGGTAGGCCATCAGGGAGGGTAGGCCATCAGGGAGGGTAGGCAACAACTGCAGTTGGGCTTGCATGAACTCTGGCTGTGGGGCCAATGGACTGGGCACCTGTTAAGTTGGCATGAAGGTCATGGGTTACATGTAGGCCCAAAGGTGATGATCTGTGAAGAGGAGGGTGATGATCTATGAAGAGGAGGGTGATGATATGTGAAGAGGATGCTGGTCTGTGAGGGTCTGGGGAGGAAATGCTGGTCTGTGGGGGGAGGTATACTAGCACCTACACCCTCCACACAGGCAGTACCTCCTCTCCACAGACCCCTCACATACAAGCAGCTACACCCACAGCACCCTCATTCTCACATACCAGCACCTCTACACCCTCCTCACACACTATTAGTAGCACCTCTACACCCTCCTCACATACCAGCACCTCCTCACATACCAGCACCTACACCCTCCTCACATACCAGCACCTACACCCTCCTCACATACCAGCACCTACACCCTCCTCACATACCAGCACCTACACCCTCCTCACATACCAGCACCTACACCCTCCTCACATACCAGCACCTACACCCTCCTCACATACCAGCACCTCTACACCCTCCTCACATACCAGCACCTACACCCTCCTCACATACCAGCACCTCTACACCCTCCTCACATACCAGCACCTCTACACCCTCCTCACATACCAGCACCTCTACACCCTCCTCACATACCAGCACCTCTACACCCTCCTCACATACCAGCACCTCTACACCCTCCTCACATACAGTGCCGTCCACCCACAAGTTCACACTTGCATGTGAGCGACTCACAATTACTCGCACTTGATCCGTGTACTACATTGAGCGAGTGGAATGTATATTTGGAGAAAAAAAAGTCTATTTGTCAAATTTTTAAATATAGCCAAGCGCTTCAAATGAATTGCTCACTAGAAACTACTTATAGTAATAGACGTAACAGCACTTTGAACCACCAGGCCGCTGTGTACTATAGCATACCAAAGCCATGTATATTATAATTATAATTATATATAGTCACGTTCCGTCTTACTGTGACGATCATAGCAGTAAGATTATATGTTGTGCATGGCTAATAATAATATGAAATCAAATATGATTTTAGGAGGAGGGGCCCTTCAAAGGGGAGGAGCAATTGGGAGAAGGGGTGCAGCAATTGGGAGAAGGGGTGAGATTCAGACTATCATGTGGAGTTTAGAGACACTAAAAAGTGGATGAAGGGGTGCAGGTGGCCATAAATGGGGAGGAGCGTTCAAAATATGCCCTTCCATATACAATGTATGGGCTTCAAAACAATTCATGTACACGTACATTGTAGACATCTACAAGGCCATACCAGCTGCTACACTCCACACCTCACTCACTGGCCACACCCATGAGCCCTCTTAGCCTCAGAGTACATTAACCCCACGACTTCTCACTCACTGGCCACACCCATGAGCCCTCTTAATGGCAGTCATTAACCCCATGACTTCTCACTCACTGGCCACACCCATGAGCCCTCTTAATGGCAGTCATTAACCCCATGACTTCTCACTCACTGGCCACACCCATGAGCCCTCTCATATAGGATTTGACCCAATTATGAATGTTGTTAGTGCCATTTTGTTTTTCTTTCTTTATTTGTAAAAAAAACTCTAGGAAGGACCCGTTTCAAAGAACGCGAATGGCACCAATATGTTCAGAATTTCATGCGGTAGTGCCCTTTTGGGTCAGATACATGTGGATCTTATTGGGCATCGAACAGATATCAGAAATAGCTTTGCTTGATATACTTTGCTTGAAAAAAAATCAACATAGGATCCGTTTCATAGGACGTAAATGACATTAATGGTCCAGGATTTCAACCAGTATCCTTCATAGTGAGGAGATAAACATGGATCACTTGCTACAGTAGAAATGTTGTGTTTCAAACCATATGGCCATGCATTAATAAAGCCACACCTATAGTCGAGCTTTAAATAGGATCGTTCGCTTTTGTTATTAGAGCCTTCACGTCAGAAAAAAGAAGGGAGCCACATACAACGAGCAAAACACCTTGAAGCTCGAGATGATGTTTTAGATTCAGCCCGAGCAAGCTACAGAGCAGAGCTTGATGGCTTCTCAAAGTATATAGCAGAGCCTGAAAAGGAACGGGCTTCTAAAAGACAATGTATGATATTGGCAGAGTCCAGATTGAGAACGTGCTAGCTCGGAGGAAAGAGTGTGTTTAATACGGGGAGGCTTAGCATACGTATAGAGGGGAGTGGAATACAATAGTCACCCATAGGCCTACATGTACAATACCTTCTAGTGCTGGCCGTGGCCGGGTACACACAGCTTCAGCTTACTAAATGAAGGCTTCGCGATCTAATTATCTGTATACATTGAAATTCTTTTTGACAAGTAAAAATCTTTGGGGGTGGTGGGGCCTTAGAAACAACTATTGTTGTACCAACCATTAATTACTTTTAGTTTTTAAAGTACGCAAATGATGTACTTTAATTATATTTAGTGATAAGGGGTGTATGGGAAATTTTCAATCACATTATTCAAGATGGAGAAAACTGTCAATAATTTATAGCTATTCGATGTCAGAGGTATGCAATTTTGCAATAGCCTCTTAATTTTTTAATCTATCCTGATTATTAAGATTATGTTCGGATCTTGAATATGTGGGTATTTATTTCAAAATTACAAGGAAACCTGTGTAGGCTGTATTAGAACAACTTAACGAAACACCTTAAAAATATCGCACTGTGCTACAAAAATTGCAACAGCATGGATTTTGACTGCAATATATTAATAATAATAATTTTTAATGTAAAGTATAGTTCATTAATAGTTGGTACCAATATGGAACATTTGGCCTTATTGTTCATATCTGTTACATGTACATGTACACATGTACTATATGTTCCTACGGGAGAAACCTTTGAAAGATGCTAGTAATAATTGTATACCATTATAGGTAATTTTGAATACCACTGATAAATAGAGAATGGTTTTGTTTACTTTCCTGGCTATTTATTTATTTCACAATGTTATCCATTAAGCATCTGTGTATGTCTTGGACTGTTGTTGTCCCTTTCAATGGTATTTGATATCTGATTTATTAATAATAAGGAATGGTGATTTCATGAGAAGTTAATGATGGGGATGATATTACATCATGAGAAAAAGATAAAAGTCACATAAGTGTAAACAGTAAGTCCTAGATGTAGGACATGAGCCATGAGGCTAAGCAGATGGGCACAAGTTGTTATCAGCATTACGAGCACAAAACTTCATATACATGTACTTGCCATACTGATCATATTACTAGTTGGAATCAAATATGCATGAATGGTCATGACTATATAAGCAGATATTTTGTCAATAATGTAGGTTGACTACTGTTATCCTTAGCAGTAACCTGTGATCCTGCATCATTCTTTGATGCCATTTAAAAAAATAACAGACTATTGTGATGATCAATCAAACTACAAAAATATAGCTACAAAAACGTTAGGTAAGCCTTAGTTTGATATACCTAACATTTGTACGTATTCCTCTCAATAGCCAATGAATGGTTGACTTAATATTTGGGCAGTAAATTTTTGTGTCTAAACGCATTGGTAAACTATGTTTGAGAAAGCCAATACAATCTCTTGGGCATTGGAATGGCTCAAATATCGTTCTGTTTACCTACAAAATGTATAGATTACCAAAGCCCAGAACTTGTAGATTAAGAATTCATAGCCATTTCATTGTACATGTACACATGTAAATGATACAAAATGCATACTTGTAGTTCACACATGTGCATTTATTACTAAACTGCTTTTCCTTGTTTTAATGTAGGAACATTTCCATAATGCTCTACCAATATTGGCCCATCTGTATTTTCCTCATTACGTCACTGCTCTACCACAGTATAGCAGGTGAGTACTCTATAATGTCTTAATACACAAACCAATGTATTTCAGATGGTAAGCAAACTCATTTTATTGTTAAATGTGCTCCACTAGTTAGTATCACTACCTTGGGCAGCAGAGTAAACCATGCATGCACAGCACTGTATTGATTACAGTGTTTTAGAAATTTAGATCATTTAAAGTGTCACAACACTTTTTGTTAAAGTCGCAACTGTTACATTTGAAGATACATGAATGCATTTTTGAGGGTGCTCAATGGTAGCAAAATTTCAGACAACATTTTTGTCTTTCTGAAGCCATTCTTGAATTATTGCCCATGCTGTATTTGATACTCAGAGGCCTACATAGTGTACCTGTTTAGCAAGCATCCCATAATACATACATGTATATTGTAGTTTTTCAAAGTAACCCAACTGCAGAATAAAAATAGTTTTGTGCAATGGTTATACAGTCCGCATTTGTACCTTGCACCTCTACCATATAAGGATGCAGCCTTGAAGCTAAGTAATCTTTTGCTCATCTTCCTGGCTGACAATTGTAATTGTATAATTCAGCCCTTGAATTTCAAGGAATAATCGCAGCTTAAACAGGAAGATGAGCAAAATTTTCTTCAGCTTCAAGGCTCCCCACTTAGATAGTTGTGGTGCCTGCTACAGCATGAGATGTTGCATTGCCCAATAGCACCAGGTTTCTGTGTTTTTGTAAGCAAACAATTAGTAAACATCTGCATGCCAGAAAGTGCATCTGGATCAATACATATATGCATATACATGTACATGTTACTAGCAGTAAATGTATTTTGCATGTGTGGCCATATTTCTTTACCTAATTTTACATCCACGTTTTGCTGTTCCTATGATACATACGGGTCATTCCATTATCTCTTTGTATAGACCTTATTCGACCGCAATATGAATATATAAATGTCACACGCTCGTCCCAATATTGGTTCAATTACTCACGCGACACATCCAATATTGGTTCAATTACATCACGCGACACGAAGTTCTCTAAAG
The DNA here is from genome assembly GCA_949361645.1 of Spongilla lacustris. Lineage (NCBI taxonomy): Eukaryota > Metazoa > Porifera > Demospongiae > Spongillida > Spongillidae > Spongilla > Spongilla lacustris. Next base: position 4,912,527 of record OX442436.1, read on the forward strand.
GCGAGTGAGTTCAGGAACTATCAGTGATCACTTTTCAAGGCCTAAAACTTTCATACAAGGTTATTTCCATTCTTTTCTATCGATTTGGTGATCCGCGTGGTGCGAGGCTATAGTTTGCCGTCCCTGTATTGAAAACAATCTTGTAATCCCTCTGGCCCTCCGTGAAAAGGGTAAAAAGGAACACCAGTGACATAAATAAGCTCTCTATCATACCGTGGGTGTAATAGGACTGATTTGACTTCACCTCGTTTTTTTAAATTTATAACATAATCAAGACAAGGCAATTTAATGACTTGTACTGTGAGCCAATTTTTGTAAAGATAGAACACGGAACGGTAGCGCCAAGCAGAATCCACGTGTAGTGATGTCTAGTGGGTGTATTGTGATATAAAGCATGTTAACACGGTGTAGGGTTGTTGAGCTGTCATGATTTACACAACCCTTGTGATATGCCTCGAAGAAAACACTTAGTGGGCCGGCCAAACGTCTCTTGAAGTACTGTATGGATCTGTGGTTACCCCTAGCATACCAAGCTTCTCTTTATAGCGTAACTTTCCCACCGTATCAAGTTGCTTAAACGAATCCGACAGTTCAGAGTATCTCATTCAGGGTTGCCAAAAGTCAGGCCGGGGTCCGGCCTGTGACTGGCCGGCCTGCCAGGTCGGATAAATTGATGTTATTAAACAATTTATTAAAAATTCATGGCTAACCACAAAACATTATGATATTATTAAACAATTTATTAAAGATTCATACTTCAGCTCCGTCCGAGCGGGTGTTTTCGCGAGCTAAGCTGATTCAACAGCGCCAGAGATGGAACCTTCTCCCTCAACGTTTGGAGGCGTGTGTCATGCTGAAGCACAATGCATGGTTAATTACAAGTATTTAGATAGCAAGTGCACTGTTTGCATCACTGCATGTTATGTATCTCAGACTCATGATCAGTTTCTGTATCTGTAGGAGTAATCAAATTGCTTCAAATTCGGTTTGTAGGTCGAGAGGTCCTATATCTATCGATTTATTCTGTTCGTTAATCTTTATGTCATCCATTACGGAGATGCACCAGCTACATGTCGGTCTATAAACGACTCGCGTATGTTTTACTATAGTATTAGTACTTTTAGTTTGTTTAGCTCTATAGCTATGGTAATATAAACCTGAAAAGACGATCGATCGCGCGATTAAATACCAATTAACCACACATGCGAAATTAAATTTTGTTAATAGATAGATTTAGTTACATCGATCTAGATCCTGCTTGGCTAGAACAATGTGCAAACTTACAAATCCAAGGATGGTAACATGCAGAACGCTGCATAGATTACAGTATGCATTACGTCATTCTTATGCATTACGTCATTCTTCATATAGGAAAGGGGGGTCCGGACCCCCTGGACCCCCCCCCCCCCCCCCCTAAATCCGCCCTGTAACGGATGGCATAAAAATTAACGAACAGAACAAATCGATAGATATAGGACCTCTCTACCTACAAACCGAATTTGAAGCGATTTGATTACTCCTACAGAAAGTTATGTTGGGTTTGAACCTGGTGGGGTATCGAATGTTGCAATGATGGTACTGAGCAAGTGCAAGACACAAAAATGTATTTTACCCTAGGGCAATGGTGTAGTATGAAGTGTTGAAAATAGGAAGTCGATAGCCTTTATTGTTCGGCAGATACAGCAATTCAAATGTTATAACCCTTATAATGTTATAAAACATAGGAAGTTATCTCGGAAACTGTCCCATATATAGCTATAGACATCGCGAAATGAATTAATAATTTATTAAAATAAGTGGGTGGATCCCGGCCTGCCGGCCTGTGAGGTCACGGTCCGGCCTGCCAGGCCAAGCTAAATGTCCGGACTGGCAGGCCGACCTGGCAGGCCGGACTGGCCTTCGGCAACCCTGATCTCATTAACGGCGACGCCTTTCCAATTAACGGCGACGCCTTTCCAATTATGTCACATGCATATCACACAAGAATGTATTCATATTTGCGGTCGAATAAGGTCTATAGGAGCATGCTTTATTTGTTTGTCTTTGGATGAATCATACCTGTACCATTTAGCAAGTTAATAACCTTAATGGTTTACGAAATATATTGCACTGAATAATTAATTGTTTCAGCTAATTTGCAACTTGGCAGACTCATTAAAACTATATGTCTGGTGGTGACTTGTTTGGCACCAAATTGAAGCTTAATCTATGTACAATCAAAATATGTTAATAGCTTTTGTTGGTGGTGAAAGCGTTAAATACACATCATCGTAATAGCACAGCTCTAAGCACCACATCGAGTTTTACGAGTGATCGCCATCTTTAATGTTATGCATTCATTTTAGCACTAAGTGTTTGTTGATACACCACAAACCACAAATTGGTAGTAGTGTGTAAAAATACATTAACAGCACGAGAGCTAGAGAATGGGCATGCTGCTCAGCTAAGTACTGTAAGCTCGTCTATGATGCTCGAATAGAAAATTGCTTCATTCTTGTTGCAAGTAAAAAGTAACAACCAGCTGTGGCCCCTGATGCCACGGTCCATGCTGCTGGAGAGCCACTCACACCTGCAGCGATCATTCCTGCTGTAAAAAGAGAGGAGGCCCTCATTTGCCAGCTGCTGTTTCGACAGCTGGCAATGGCCCTTCCCCCTCATGACGAACCAGCGGCTCGTCTCCAAGGTACTGACATAGCCAGTCCCACGATGCACAGTATGGGTTAAAAAAAGTGGCTACGTCAGTACCTCTAGGACGAGCTGCTAGTTCATCACGAGGGGGAGGGGCCGTTGCCGGCTTTGAAACAGCAGCTGGCAAATGAGGGCCTCCTCTCTTTTTACAGCAGGAATGATCGCTGCAGGTGTGAGTGGCTCTCCAGCAGCATGGACCGTGGCATCAGGGGCCACAGCTGGTTGTTACTTTTTACTTGCAACAAGAATGAAGCAATTTTCTATTCGAGCATCATAGACGAGCTTACAGTACTTAGCTGAGCAGCATGCCCATTCTCTAGCTCTAGCGCTTTTAATAAAAAAATGTATATTTCAAGAGCCTTCTATCAACTAGGGTACTTTAAAATACATATCATGATACTAGAGACATGTACTCTCATAATACATACACATGTACAGCGTTTAATCATAGATTGACGGTGGTATTGTGACTTAAGTCGACTGACAAAAAAATCTTAGTTACTAGCAATTGTATTCACCCCGGGGTCTGTCAAAACTTAGTTACCTTTCATGTGGCAGATTATGTACACTGATGTATGCCTACAAAATCTATGAATGCTACTAAACCTATCAATCACTACAGGACTGTCCCCTTCATCACTACATGTATGGACATAGCATTGCATGACCTTGCTCTGTGCATGCTATCAACTACACATACGCACCACATGAAATTAAAACGTCAATTCAATCTCTTCACGTCTGATGCAGCTTATTTGGAGGTGTGCATATGTGAGTGAACACATTTTTTAATGACATTGTTGCCAAGCAAAGATACTAAACATATTGCAACTACAATAAGTACATGTATCTGCAGTACATTACTTACTGGCATCCATTCACCAATCAGCACAAGACTGATTACATTCCTTAAGGTGTCCATGTAAGCCACTCCCCATATGATTTTTTTAGCCCGTCAGAGGTGGATTTAGGCATCGCTATTTTGCCTGAGTCAGAATAGTTAATGGGGCACATTTATCCAAGCATGCAGGTATTCCCAAACACCACCCCCTCTTCACTCTCTAACACCACCCCCTCTTCCCTCACTAACACCACCCCTCTTCCCACACTAACACCACCCCTCTTCCCTCTATAACACCACCCCCTCTTCCCTCAAACACCACCCCTCTTCCCACACTAACACCACCCCTCTTCCCTCTCTAACACCACCCCTGTCTTCCCTCACTAACACCACCCCCTCTTCCCTCCCAGTTAGCCTTCAGTGCATGCTGCACACTCTCACTAAAATGCACAACGTGCACATGTACTGGAGTGATGCATATACGCCTACAATGCTCCCCCAAGTTTCCTGGATCACTCCATACAGCTCTTTTGTTGTAAACAGCCTTCCAAACGTCCGTTTCGCTGGCTTTTCCCCCAGGACCTTGTTTGTATTTCATAATACATGATCCCACGCCTCCAAATAAGCTGCATCAGATGTGAAGGGACTGAATTTTGTGTGGTGCATATGTGTGGTTGAAAGCATGCACAGAGCAAGGTCATGCAATGCTATGTCCATACATGTAGTGATGAAGGGAACAGTCCTGTCTTGATTAATAGGTTTAGTAGCATTCATAGATTTTGTAGCCATTGTATCAGTGTACATAATCTGCCACATGAAAGGTAACTAAGTTTTGACAGACTGGGTGAATACAATTGCTAGTAACTAAGATTTGTGACTTAAGTCAGTCGACTTAATGTCTATTGTCCTGAATGTCCACCCGGGGGTACAATTGGACACCCGGGGATACAATTGGACACCCGGGGATACAATTGGACACCCGGGTGGACAGCAAAAAAAGTTTTTGCCGTTCGGTCACGGAAGGGACCTGGCTGCATTTAACGGTACTGGCTTACAGAAAAGGTCTTTTCAGGATTGGGCCGAGATAAGTAAGGTTTAAATCTTTTCAGTACTCGTAAAATGACCCGTGCTAGCGGACCTATCCATTACGCTCCGACCGATCCGCACGGTGCGTAATTGATGGGTCCACTAGCACAGCTCGTTCTACATGTACCAAAAGGATTTAAGCCTTGCTTATCTCGGCCCAATCCTGAAAATACTTGTACTATAAGCCAGTACCGTTAAATGCCGCTAGGTCCGAATGGCAAAAACTTTTTTTGCTGTCCACCCGGGCATACAATTGTACCCCCGGGTGGACATTCAGGACAATAGACATTAAGTCACAATACCACCGTCAATCTATGATTAAACTGCCTGGAATTACATCATGTAGAAGTTACAAAGACGTTTTCCCTTCCAATCCTCTAATGTGTATCACGGACCAAAAACATTTTCTATGAGGACTTTTTATACATCAAATTGAACGCAAATGCATTTAGATTTGTACTGTGCTAATAAATTTGCTTAGATTTGTACGTCCAATTGTCTAAACAATAGACTTTCTATGTAACCGTGGTGTGAGCAGTATAGTTATTGAAGAACGCCCCTCTTTCGGACTAGCTATAGCGATGGAGTTTTCTGTTGTAGACCGGGTATTTTGTATAGCAGACAAAGTTATAGGCAATAAGCCAGCCAAGCAGAGGTACAGAAGGCTGTTCCGAAAGGAAATCCAGCCAAAGTGTTGTTCACGGAACAGAGGGAAGTGGACGGAGCAAGAAGTACACATACATGGTGTGTTTTGATGAACAATTCAAAGGGCAAGCCCTTTACCCTTTGAAGCTTGAAACAGTTAGCAGTAGTAGAGAATGACGAGGCCTGTATGCAAAACATTTCACCTGGAGGTTCAAAAATAAGTTGTTCGATGCTATTTGATGGACAGTACTACATGTACTTTAAGCCTGGTGATTCAGAGTGATTGTCTGTCTTTCTCCTCCATGTTGCATACATGTACTGTTTGAGGTGTTGCTACATATACATAATAGATTGCACACTATTTGCAAAAGTCCTTTCAAGTACATGTACCTTTGTTAAGTCTGTTCGGACACATCCAAGGGGACATATTGTTGCATTATGCGGTCTAAAGTCAGAGATTGAAAGGTTGCTGCATATGCATTTCTGTGCAGCAATGACTGTATTCAAGTGTATTCATTCAATTTGTAGCATTGCTCTCTATGTAAACAATCCGCCACATCACTGGAGTTTGTTTATATAAAGTGTTTGAATTTGATTATAGAATTGTGGCTAATCTAAGTCCCACAATCTAATATTAACCACTAAGCAATGGATTTCCATTCTGGTTTGAAGCTTTTGATGAGGAAGTCTTGTGTACTGGGCCTTCAACCTTTGCTTTCGGTGCCCTGGCGTGGCAGCCTGTGTTATAGAAGGGTGTGTGTTTTCATTATGCACATGCAGCAAATATGCTACAGTTGAGAACATCACACTTGGCCTAAAATTTTTTTTCATGTGTTCTCTCTTTGATTGTGATTATATCACCAACTGTAAAAGCTGAAGATAAAAAATTATGCACTTGTATTAAATATATACTTAGCAATGTGAACTTGAAAAATGAAATTATTTATTGATGTATGTTATTAGATAATAAACTATTTAGTGACACCCCTCCAAAACAACTTCCTCGTTGATTTTCTTCCTGAAAATGGAATGGTTTTCAACAAAATTAGGTTTATAGATACTTCATCACTGTCTTTAGCTTTTCAGTCTTACGCGTCCATCTTTCGATCAATTGTTACAGTTTAAAGCACCAAAATGTAGCATTTTCGTTACCTTTTTTGTTCGTCAATTTGTGCTCTCCAGCAAGTGCGGAATCACTCCAAATTTTCAATATATAGCGAGCGATACATTTGATATAGAATCAGCCTCCTTAGGTGCTTGTACCGTTCAACGCAACATACAAAAACAACTCAAAGTTGAAAGCAGCTTGGCAACGTCGCCATTTTGAGATATTTACTATGAATATAATCAATTAGTTAATAAATTATCGATGCTATTATGGCTGAGGGCGGTGCAGACGACGTTGTTTTGGACGGTGGGAATGGTTCTTTTCTGCTCACTTTGTCCTGAGCTTGAACTCCAGGTAATACGTACGCAAAGCAAGGATCTTTGCATCGGAGTCGGTAAGATCAGACATAAATTCAGACAAGGCATCCAGTTGATCTGTAGATGCATCTTTTATAGTCAACTTGCTCCTTCTCTTCCTTTTCTCTGCCCGCTGGTCTTTGGTAATTCCGGTTGTGCAATTTTCTCGCGGAGATTTCCTTTTCTTCTTAAGTTCTGCCCACGCAGATATAGCTTCCACACTAGCGCGCCTAGAGCTGCGCTTGCTACTTGAAGCTTCCTCTGATTGGTTCTGAAAAGAACCGTTCTCACCGTACAAAACAACGTCGTCTGCACCGCCCTCAGCCACAATAGCATCGATAATTTATTAACTAATTGATTATATTCATAGTAAATATCTCAAAATGGCGACGTTTGCCAAGCTGCTTTCAACTTTGAGTTGTTTTTGTATGTTGCGTTGAACGGTACAAGTACCTAAGGAGGCTGATTCTATATCAAATGTATCGCTCGCTATATATTGAAAATTTGGAGTGATTCTGCACTTGCTGGAGAGCACAAATTGACGAACAAAAAAGGTAACGAAAATGCTACATTTTGGTGCTTTAAACTGTAACAATTGATCGAAAGTTGGATGCGTAAGACTGAAAAGCTAAAGACAGTGATGAAGTATCTATAAACCTAATTTTGTTGAAAACCATTCCATTTTCAGGAAGAAAATCAACGAAGAAGTTGTTTTGGAGGGGTGTCACTAAATAGTTTATTATCTAATAACATACATCAATAAATAATTTCATTTTTCAAGTTCACATTGCTAAGTATATACAAGTGCATAATTTTTTTATCTTCAGCTTTTATAGTTGGTGATATAATCACCATCAAAGAGATAACACATGAAAAAATTTTTTAGGCCAAGTGTTATGTTCTCAACTGTAGGTCTATTATTTCACAAGCGTGATGGTCAGATGGCTCTAGATCTGTTCTAGCGTGTATGTCTCTGTATAGCTATATTTTTCAGTCATCACATCTAAACAATAAGTATTTTGTTTACTTTTTTTCTCCACAATATTTAGTACTTTTGTAGTCAAACAAAATATGCAGTAGAACAACATAGTGACATACCAATATGCAATTAAGCACGCCATATTAAGGATTCCTGCCTGCTGAGCAGGTCAGGTCAATGGCAGATCCAATGGGAAGCTTGCGGCTCGATGGTATGATGATCTTGAGCCACGAAGACACATTATTGCAGAATGTAGCAAGGAAGAGCTCAATTTGGCACGAAGCCAAAAAAGGGTTAGGCTGTATGGCTGATTGTGCTTTTCTGCAATACATGTAAGTGATGCAAGTCTCTTATAGAAGGTTTTAGCAGCAGGACCTAATCCACCAGACGTAGAAAAAACTAGTGGTGTGAAACATCCAAGTTCTACTTCACGAATTCTGGCTTCATAGTATTTTCTTTACTGCATGGCATTTTGGTGAATGAAGATGATCCTTTATTGTTAAGAACTCTGTGCCTATAACAAGGGTAGATTGTATTGTTTAAATTGTCTACTTGCATTAGTGAGCTCCAAAATTTTTGTTTCTTTTTTGCTTTGATTCAGGTATCACTGACTGTAAAATACAGAACGGCAACTGTTCACAAATATGTACCAACACCAGTGGATGTTCATGTAGCCCTGGCTATGTATTAGGTGACAATAATATGACATGCAATGGTGAGTCTGCATACGATGTGCATGTTTATTATATAGTTGGGTTATAGACATCAATGAATGTACAACATACAATGGAAACTGTTCGCAAAATTGCAACAATACCAATGGAAGCTATTTTTGCTCATGTTACAGTGGGTATATGATCAATGCTGATAACAGAACCTGTATTGGTAAGCTCATTTTGATTTCATATACTATTATTTTGGATGTACTATATATTTATTACATAGACATCAATGAATATGTTAATTTCAGATATCAATGAGTGTTCTGTCAATACTGGAAACTGTTCTCAAACATTTACCAACACCAATGGAAGCGTCTACTGTTCATGCAGTCCTGGCTATATATTAGGTGGCAATAACATGACATGCAATGGTGAGCTTCATTTGGACAGTAATGATGTGATGATCTGTTTCCTGCTATAGACATCAATGAGTGTGCAACACTAAATGGAAACTGTTCTCAAACATGCACCAACACCAATGGAAGCTACTACTGTTCATGCAGTCCTGGCTATATATTAGGTGGCAATAACATGACATGCAATGGTGAGCTTCATTTGGACAGTAATGATGTGATGATCTGTTTCCTGCTATAGACATCAATGAGTGTGCAACACTAAATGGAAACTGTTCTCAAACATGCACCAACACCAATGGAAGCTACTACTGTTCATGCAGTCCTGGCTATATATTAGGTGGCAATAACATGACATGCAATGGTGAGCTTCATTTGGACAGTAATGATGTGATGATCTGTTTCCTGCTATAGACATCAATGAGTGTGCAACATTGAATGGAAACTGCTCTCAAACATGTACCAACACCAATGGAAGCTACTACTGTTCATGCGGCCCTGGCTATATGTTAGATGGCAATAACAGGACATGCAATGGTGAGCTACCATTCGACCCAAATGGTCAATTGATATATTCTATTTATAGATATCAATGAATGCTCTAGTAATAATGGCAACTGTTCTCAAACATGCATCAACACCAATGGAAGCTACTACTGTTCATGTGTCAGTGGCTATCAAATAAATAATAATAGCAGAACGTGCAATGGTAAGTATATGTGAGCTGTCATGCAGTGTTAAGAATATGCGGTATCGCATTGCAAATTGTGATTTAATATTTGTTCATTGCAACACAAATATATAGCGATGTTTGCGATGCAATACTATTCAATTTAAATCTTACAACATGCGATGCAATACTGTTCAATTTAAATCTTACAACATTTGCACGTGTTTAGGATCATCAAATCGTTTAACACTTTGAGTTGTTACCACTTGCCGTTATTCTGAACCATCACCACTGTAACGCTGCCATTCGAGATAGATAGTAGTGTTGCTGTTGTTAGAGATCGAAACATTACCATTGTTAGAGATCGAAACATTACCATTGTTAGAGATCATTATATAATGTGGGAGATCGTAACATTGCCGTTGTTGGAGATCGTAACGTTGCTGTTCGAGATCATAACATTGCCGTTTGAGATCTTAGCTTTGCTGTTTGAGATTGTAGCATTGCCGTTGTTAGAGATCACAATGTTGTCTTTGTCAACCGCCGTGTAATAAACTCGCGCTGCCCACTCAAACTACATGTACATGTATACTGCTGATTAGTGAGAGAATAATTGTAGTGGCTGATATTATTGTAAAGAGTGGGCAAGTTTAGTGTGTTTCCTGTCTTCTTTCTGCTAAACACCATGACAAATTGCAGTGTGTACATACTTTTAGTGACTCGTTTGTAAAAAGGTTTAAAAGACAGCATTCTTCAACACTTAAATTCCAACTGTGCAAAAATGGGGCCTAATTTTGCCAAAGACATCAGTGGAGTTGTTTATGCCAAGAAACCTAGACTCCAAATGGTTGAATCTTAATGTCTATTGTCCTGAATGTCCACCCGGGGGTACAATTGGATTCCCGGGTGGACAGCAAAAAAAGTTTTTGCCATTCGGTCACGGAAGGGACCTGGCAGCATTTAACGGTACTGGCTTATAGATCAAGTCTTTTCAGGATCGGGCCGAGATAAGTAAGGCTTAAATCCTTTTGGTACTCGTAAAATGTCCTGTGCTAGCGGACCTATCCATTACGCTCCAACTGATTTGCACGGAGTGTAATGGATAGGTCCGCTAGCACAGCTTGTTCTACATGTACCAAAAGGATTTAAGCCTTGCTTATCTCGGCCCAATCTTGAAAAGACTTGTACTATAAGCCAGTACCGTTAAATGCCACTAGGTCCCTTCTGAGACCGAACGGCAATAACTTTTTTTTGCTGTCCACCCAGGTATACAATTGTACCCCCGGGTGGACATTCAGTACAATAGACATTAAGTAGTACCATTCATTTGCCTAAACACTCTAGAACTGTTGTACAAATACAATGATGTGAACCTGCGGAGAATTAGTTCAGTGTTAGATATTATTGATACCCAAGATGTGCAATTGCTAATCTATCATATATGTGCATTGCAACTCACTATTCATCAGTATTTTTAACACTGGTTATGGTGTTGTTAAGAGCGTGTGGACATCACATATCAGCCAAGATGATCAATGTACATGTAATTGCTTATTTTTCAACACTATAGATATAAATGAATGCTCCACCAATAATGGAAACTGTTCACAAATGTGTACCAATACCAATGGAAGCTATCTTTGTTCATGTTACTCTGGTTATCTGCTTAGTTCAGATAACAAAACATGCAATGGTGAGCTATAATCCATGTACCGGGTGTCCACAAATGAACGCAACATTTTTATATGAATATAATCTTTAATGGGATTATCACTCTAAATGAATTTATGAATATACAGTGACTAAGGTAGGCAAATATGAACTGAATTATAAAAATTCTATACCTTTAATAGTTATAACTTGCAATTATAAATGTGACACAATAATGTACGACAACTTTTTATTCATTGCGAGATTTATAAACTGCAGATAAATTTTGATGGAAGTTAGAAAAAGTATGAAATTTCATTGGCGTTTTATTATTAATATTGAAAACAAATGAAACTTGAAAATGCTAATAGACCACTACAATTTTAATGAACTTTGAGTTTTAATAACTCACCACTACATAATTCAATACCAAATAAACAGTGTTTCCTACTTCCTTTAGTAATAGAATAATTAGTGGTGGTGATTAAAATTAGCAGCTTTGTAGGTCTTAAATGATAATAACCAACAATGCTGTTCCATTGCATATTCAGATCTTTCCTTACTTATTAATGGTTATTAGAATCAATTATCTCTAACCTTAATCTTGAATAATGTTGATAATCGAGGGTTTTGAATATTTTGATAATCAAGGGTTTTGATACAATTACTTAACTGCTTAGAATACTAATTGAATTGTTAGTATTTGTCAAAGTACTGTAATGTATGTTAAAAAAATCAAATGGTTAATTAACTTTAATCCTCAGTTATAGTGATTTAAAAGCGTTACATTCATGTGTGGACACCCGGTATCTGTACTTCTGAAGGCACTTAAATTGTACTAAATTCTGCTTTAGACATTAATGAATGTATGTTGCAAAATGGCAACTGTTCTCAAACATGTACCAACACCAATGGAAGCTACTACTGTTCATGTAGCCCTGGCTATATATTAGGTGGCAATAACATGACATGCAATGGTGAGCTTGCATTCAATCTGTATGGTCAATTGATAGGTTTCTATTTTTGAAATAGATATCAATGAATGCTCCACCAATAATGGCAACTGTTTGCAAATATGCACCAACACCAATGGAAGCTTCTACTGTTCGTGTAACAATGGTTATCAACTAGCCGTTAATAACAGAACATGCAATGGTAAGTGTATGTGAGTTGTCATGGTGTTGACGTTAAGAGCTTGTTAAACATCATAGCCAAGACTTTGATCAATGTGATTACTTATTTTTCAACACTAGATATAAATGAATGCTCTACCAATAATGGAAACTGCTCTCAGACATGTACCAACACCAATGGAAGCTACTACTGTTCATGCAGCCCTGGCTATATATTAGGTGGCAATAACATGACATGCAATGGTGAGCTTCCATTCAATCTGTATGGTCAATTGATAGGCTTCTATATTTGAAATAGATATCAATGAATGCTCCACCAATAATGGCAACTGTTCACAAATGTGTACCAACACCAATGGTAGCTACTACTGTTCATGTAACAATGGCTATCAACTAGCCGTTAATAACAGAACATGCAATGGTAAGTGTATGTGAGTTGTCATGGTGTTGACGTTAAGAGCTTGTTAACATAATAATAATAATAATAATAATAATAATTTCATGTGCATGTAATATACACATAGGCAAGTAATGGCATAAATTAGATATGCACTTGTATACTGCCCCTAAAATGCGTAGCATTTACAAAAAATAGATAAATCAACATTGTTCAGCATTAACCTAAACGTTCTTTCTGAGGATGATTTAACAACAGTGTCACGCAGTGAGTTCCAAATCGGTATGATTCTAACTGAAAAGAAATTTGCACGGTAATTGTGAACATCATAGCCAAGACTTTGATCAATGTGACTGCTTATTTTTCAACGCTAGATATAAATGAATGCTCCACCAATAATGGAAACTGTTCACAAATGTGTACCAACACCAATGGTAGCTACTACTGTTCATGTAACAATGGCTATCAACTAGCCGTTAATAACAGAACATGCAATGGTAAGTATATGTGAGTTGTCATGGTGTTGACGTTAAGAGCTTGTTAACATCATAGCCAAGACTTTGATCAATGTGACTGCTTATTTTTCAACGCTAGATATAAATGAATGCTCCACCAATAATGGAAACTGTTCACAAATGTGTACCAACACCAATGGTAGCTACTACTGTTCATGTAACAATGGCTATCAACTAGCCGTTAATAACAGAACATGCAATGGTAAGTGTATGTGAGTTGTCATGGTGTTGACGTTAAGAGCTTGTTAACATCATAGCCAAGACTTTGATCAATGTGACTGCTTATTTTTCAACGCTAGATATAAATGAATGCTCCACCAATAATGGAAACTGTTCACAAATGTGTACCAACACCAATGGTAGCTACTACTGTTCATGTAGCAATGGCTATCAACTAGCCGTTAATAACAGAACATGCAATGGTAAGTGTATGTGAGTTGTCATGGTGTTGACGTTAAGAGCTTGTTAACATCATAGCCAAGACTTTGATCAATGTGACTGCTTATTTTTCAACGCTAGATATAAATGAATGCTCCACCAATAATGGAAACTGTTCACAAATGTGTACCAACACCAATGGTAGCTACTACTGTTCATGTAGCAATGGCTATCAACTAGCCGTTAATAACAGAACATGCAATGGTAAGTGTATGTGAGTTGTCATGGTGTTGACGTTAAGAGCTTGTTAACATCATAGCCAAGACTTTGATCAATGTGACTGCTTATTTTTCAACGCTAGATATAAATGAATGCTCCACCAATAATGGAAACTGTTCACAAATGTGTACCAACACCAATGGAAGCTATCTTTGTTCATGTTACTCTGGTTATCTATAATCCATATATCTTTAGGCACTTAAGAAATTAATGAATGTTTGGTGCAATATGGAAACTATTCACCAATCTTCACCAACACTAATGTCCTGTCCTGCCAGACCAATATTGGTTCGACGTACAGAGGCGTAGGAATGTATTAAAAAGTGGGGGGGGGGGGGGGGGGGGGGGAGGCGGAAGGGGAGGCTGAAGTCAACTTTTCTTTTAAGGGGGCTTGGTGGCATAGTGTGGTTGTTGGGCGCTCCTTTCTCATCCTGCAATTGATGAGAGTGATCAACAGCATGCATCCCCACTCCCCACCCCCCTCTCTGTCCCCCTATGACTGATGATGCCCCCTCTCTGTCCCCCTATGACTGATGATGCCCCCTCTCTGTCCCCCTATGACTGATGATGCCCCATCTCTGTCCCCCTATGACTGATGATGCCCCCTCTCTGTCTCCCTATGATCTTTGAATCTCTCCATGTGGACACATCCCTTCAATAAGGGTGGATGGGTGGGTGTGGCATGGGGCGTGCACCTTGTTTGGTATTTGACTTGAGTCTACTGGCATAACTTGGAGGTGACGTTGAAATCTTTGATTGGAAGCTGCTCAGAATAATTAAAACAATCAAACCCTTACCCCAACTGAAAGGGAGCTGTCCACATGGTGCACCCTCCCCAGAAATATGGGTGGGGTGCTTCCTCGATTGCATTTAGCCAAATAAGACTACGAGGGGTAGGGGTCCCCCTCGCATTTATCCAAATAAGACTAAAGGGGGTGGGGGTGGAGGGGGGTCCCTCGCGTTTGGCCAAATATGATTTGTGTGCAGATGATTATCATATCAAGACCATGAGGCACCTGTTTGCGATTACACATAATCAACTTTGGTACATTTTGGTGCCCCCTCACCCCTGTGCCCGTGGACATACACTTGTATGTCACCCCTTAACCTCCTATTCCTCCTGCAAAATTTTAAGACAGGGATAAGTGTCTGATACTTGCTTTTGCTTTTTTGCCATGTTTTGATAAAGCACATGTCATATTCTATACCGCAATTATTTAATTATTCATACTCAATTAGAGAAAGGGCCAGGGGGCATAGCCCCCACACTTTGAAAAGTGTGTTGCCCCCCCTTCCTATGCTGATGAGGTAGACAAAAATGGTTCTGGGATAAAATTTAGACCTGCACAGTGAGGAATCAGCAATGGATTTCTGCTCTAATAAATCTGCTAAGAATCAAATAATATAAGGATAGCAGATTGAGACATCCTCTGTAAATCTTTTCCTGATTTGGCATGCATTTTTCACTATATATGCTTTCATTGCTGTGGACACTGCCAGCATTTATTGCAGCCGAGTGGGTAGCGCTGATACAAGTAATATTAATATGTGGGAGGCAATAGGATAGAGGTAGTAAATAAGCGTGTACTGCATGTACAACTGTACATATAGTACTTTCTTCCTGTCCCAGACCTCATCTAGACCTCATGTTGTATTATAAGAACTCATGGGCTTGCCATTCAGTCGTTCCATGTATCAAATGCATGCAGGTCCTCTGATGCTCCTTACTGTACCTCTTCCCTTCAGCTCTTTTTCCTATTGCTTCATCATCTGGCAGCTCAGTAGCTGGATATGTGTACTCACTGTTTTGTACAGTGAAAGCAGTAGTAGGACTAGTGTGGATGAAGGATGGAAGAGTACTTGTAAATGGGACTACTGTATCAGGAGGAAACAGTACCCTAAATCTGACCTTCAACCCTCTCCTCACATCTCATGGAGGACAGTACATCTGCGTAGCCAATATTTCAAACATCATAAATTCGTCAATTAATATATCAGTACAGAGTGAGTTTATTTATACTGTTATTCATGTTTTTAAATTTAAATTGTTCTCTCCACAGTACCACCACCAAATGCTACTGTTACATTTGTGCCTCTCAGTAACATGTTCTACTCTGGGACTCAGATAAACATGCAGTGTGTCTTTACAATCCCATCAGTAGTGGATACCCAAGTGATGGTGAATATGGTGTGGATGAGACCACAGGGACCCATCTACAATTCAGGGAGCACAGTCAAAAACATGTCTTCTGCCATTTTCCATAGCACAACACTCCAAATCAGCCCTCTTAACACAAGTGACACTGGCACATATTGGTGCATAGGCAATATCTTTTCAAACAGCAGTTACATTGCTCCTTCTAATAATGTATCAACAAATATTTCATTGACTGTACAAGGTGAGGATAACTATGATGACCAGTCCTCTGATACTAACTCCTTACCTCTCCCCTCCAGCTCTCCCTCCTCCTGTGGTCACTGCATCATCTGGCAGCTCAACAGCTGGATCTGTGTACTCACTTGTGTGTACAGTGAAGGTGGTAGATAGACTGGTAGTTGACCCTGATGTGGTGTGGATGAAGGGTGGAAGAGTACTTGTGAATGGGACTAATACCACACTGACTAAGACTGTATCAGGAGGAAACAGTACCCTAAATCTGACCTTCAACCCTCTCCTCACATTTCATAGAGGACAGTACATCTGTGTTGCCAATGTTTCTATTCAACAGCTGTCTATCAATATCTCAAATTCAAGCATGGGGAATGTGACAGTTCAGAGTAAGTGTTGAGAGCCATGATGAGGTTGATACTAACACTATTTCCTTAGTCCCACCTCCGTCTGTTCTCATATACCTGTCACCTGCTGCTTCAAATAACTCCTACTTTGCGGGCACAATGGTTACTATTACTTGTTCTGTTCTTTTCGTCTCATCTGTTGATACTGAGGTTATGGTTAATGTGACTTGGATGAAGAATAGTACTGGTGCAGTGGTTGATAGTAATAGTACTCTGTCCGTGCCTTATCATCAGTCCAATTACACAAGCTCTATTATATTTAGTCCTGTTGGCACTGGAGACAGTGGTGTTTATACGTGTGGTGTCACTCTAGAATGTGCTGCTCAATACATAACACTCAATGTTTCTTCTATCAGCAATTCCAGTGATTATCTTCACATTAATTGTGTGTGGTAATTTGCAGCCAATCATTGTGTGTACATCTGACGATCAATGTCTTTCTATTGCAGCTCTTCCTGATCTCATTGTCACCATCACCAACTCCTCATACATGTACTCCATTAATACCCCATATGAACTAACCTGTCATGCCATGGACATTGGCAATCTTGTGGTGCCCATTAATCTCACTTGGACAAAGGTCAATGGAAGGGATGTAGAGGTGCTTAATGCCACTACTGGCAATGTTAGCACCCTCATATTCAGTTCACTCAGCCCGAATGACTCAGCAGCATATGTGTGTACTGCTAACATATCCTTTCCACTCAAGAATATCTCCAATCATGGTCTTGCATTTACTGATATTTCACTAATACGTAAGTGCATAAGGTCGGGATGTAACTGTGAAGTTATGTTTGTATTTGCAGCACCTGATGTGGTAACATTTGCTGGAAGAAGTGTCATTTCAGAAAGTGCAGTTCGTATTCAATGGAGACCTCCTGTGTACCCAAACGGTGTTATAAAAAGCTACAGTGTTGAATTTTTACAGCTTGACGACTACGAGACATTTAAAAATAAAAACTTTTTTCTATTGAATAGTAGTACTCTCATGTTCAATATTACCGGGTTGAGTAAGTTGCAGATTATTCCAATCAGTCCAGCTGTTGATGATTTATTTACTGCATAGGTGCCGGTATTCCATATATGGTTTGTGTGAATGCTAGCAACTCTTTTGGATCAGGAAAACTTTGGTGTGATGTGTTCTTCACAAAAGAATTGCGTAAGTAGTGTACTTGGTTTCTTGTTACATAACATTTAGTGCATGTTTGTATTTTCAGAAGCTACTACTGTTCCCAAAGATGTAGTTGTAGTCCGCTCACCTGATGGACTTCGCATGAATGCCAGCTGGACTCCTTTGTCCCTGTCACAGGCCAGGGGCTTTCCCTTGTATGTCATATCCTATGGTCCACTGAATTCTCTTAAGCGTGCTGAAACAATGCAAGCAGTCACCAATGGAAGTCATATTATCATCACTGGACTGGATCCCCTCCAGTCCTATAGTGTTTCACTTAGTGTTCAAACATTGGGAGGATCTATATCTAACAACCAGACCGTGACCTCTGCATCACCCATTGCATCTGGTCCTTCAAGTATCGTGTATGGTCAGTATTTTTGCTCAGTACACTTGTCTGGTCCTGTGTGCTCACCGCACTTTTGTTCACAGCTGTCATTGGGGCTGTTGTTGCCGGTGTTGCTGTGTTCACAGTGATGCTGATTATAATAATAATCTATTGTGTTGTGCAGTAAGTAATATCATTGATGCAGGAATTTTTGTGATGAAGCGGTTACATTTACAGCTTCAGAAATCAGCACAGGCTAGTTATTACTGGCGGCAATAAAGATATTTATGAGCTAGATGAGAAAGAGCCTGCTGAAAAGATTAAGTGGACTGATGAGCCTTTTGTAGACAGTGGCGCTTCGTCTAAAGCTCTTGCATCCCAGTGTGATGTTAATGTCTCTCAAGGTAAGCTTTGGAAGTCATTGTACCCATTCTGAACATCCTTCTGTATTTCCAGATCATGAAAGAATGAATCCAATCAGTCTAATTAGTTTCCGGGACCATGTGATGCAGATGCATATGGAACGTGATAAAGCGTTTGAGCGAGAATATCAGGTACAGTTTCCTTGGTGTGTAACCCTCTTGTGCTTACTGCTGTTGTAATGTAGTCATTAGATGCTGATGTAGGCATGGTAGGGCCTCAGTCCACTGCCTCACGTTCGTGTAATGCAATGAAGAACAGGTTTAATAATATACTTCCATGTGAGTTGTTTCGTAGTGAGTGTCAGGTTATGAATTGCCATTGTGCTTCTTTCATAAGATGATGCAAACCGCGTTGTGCTTGAAGAAATTCCTGGTGTGGATGGCTCTGACTACATCAATGCTAGCTATATTGATGTGAGCCAGCATTTGTGATGTATAAATGTGTAATATATACTGCTACTTCAGGGCTACCACCAGCAAAAATGCTACATTGCTACTCAAGGTAAGTACAATTCTCTCATTTTACTTACACTGACTTGTAGCCACATGTACAATCACTACATGGACAAGTCTCACTATTTTCCTCTCAGGTCCTATGGAAGGCACTTTGGATGACTTCTGGCGGATGGTTTGGGAGCAGCGTATTCAAACTGTCGTAATTCTGACAAAGTGCTTTGAGGATGGGAAGGTATTTGAAGGTTGTATGTACTAGCTATGACATTTTCCAGTTGAATGGAATATAAATGTATGCATGAAAGATACAGCATAGCACACATTCCATGTGTTTGGTTTGATCAGTGGCAGATGTGGAAGGGGCAGTCTGGCATGTAAAAACAACAGGGTTTTACAAGTTTAGAAATAATAAATTTGCCAAGCTTCTGTGGGGTCTGATGGAAATTACAGCACTCCTAGCTGGGTGTGTGTGTGGGGGGGGGGGGGGGGGGGGGTACCTCTATGCCCACCCCCTCTCCACCAAGACCTTGATTCGGTGCTTGTGTTTGATGCATGCATGCATGCATTAGAACTACATTGTTTGTGGCTGCTGACTGCCCTATGTCTTCTATTCCATTCCCCCCTCCTCCCCCTTTTCCTTCAAGCGCAAATGTGATCAGTACTGGGCAGATGATATTGGCCAAGACTTTGTCACTGCTAGCTTCACTGTCACAACCACCGCCACTGACTCTTTTTCAGACTTTGTTGTGAGGACGTTTACACTGAAACACGTAAGGGTTCTGTGCTTGCAAATTTATTGTATCGCATCAACTCTATTGCCTGTGAATTTACTTGTTTACTGTATTGTAAACAGCCTCCCGATGCACTGCTTACATGTCCTGTCTGTCATCATGTTGTGCCATTGGGTGACAGTGTACAAGCAAAAAGGTTTAGCCGTTGTTCAAATGAAGGGACCTAGTTACATTTATCAGCTAGGATTGGGTGATGTGTAGAACAAGCCATTCTAGCAGAACAATTCAATACACTAGAGCTGCATGAAGTTTTAAAATTAGTTCTACTTGTAAAGCACATTTTATGTGTATCAAAACAATATCCTTATTTATCTTAAAAGATTGTTCAATGTAACTAGGTCCCTTTGTTGATCGAATTGCAAAAACCGTTTGTTGATGTACATCCAGATGTGCAATTGTACCCCTGATATGCACATAAAATGGTAAGAACCTGGTGGTTTAGAAAATAACCAGTTCTAACAAGTAAAAGGTTAATAATTTTTAGAATCTGTCAGTCAAGGCTGTTAATTCAGTTTGTTCTGGAAAAGGAATTGCTGAGATGATGAAGTATTTGTACCTAAGCAATCATTGTGTAATTTTAGCTTGTTAGGACCCAAATCAATGGCGACAATCTTAGGCTTTGCCATACGTGATACTATTGTCCAGTCTGTCATCCAGTTGTGTTGGATAAAACAGATGGTACTGAGGGAGTAATTACAGTGGTTTGATTGTTTGAAGAGTACTCGACAACATCTTGAAAATATTATATGTACAATCTGAACTAATAGCCTCCAAGTGCTCCAAATGTGTGGCATCACATAGAACAGAGATCTAACAGTCAATTAATTTCAGATTTTCAAAAACTGCCATTAATTTCATCTGAATACTATAGTTTCATTGATTACATGAACTGGATGAGGTTGTACCATAGAGCAAAGTTAATGAGCTTTGCAGATCCTTCACAGTAAAAAGGAGAGGATTTGGTCACCTTTGTCTGCAGATCATTTTTAGCCCCTTTTTCTATCTCCTTTGCTGTTGGAACTATGTGGTAGATTCCAACGTGATAGGTCCTTTTGAGGATTACTCTGAAAGACTCATTGCCCCATAAGAAATGTGACAACGTGTGCATGACCTTTATGTATAATATCCATTGAAAAATTAAGGGTATTTGGGATTTGATACTCATTTATCGGTTTCCACTGTACATATAATTCAACACCATTATTACTTGCACAGAGGTTAATAAACCATTGTCTCAGGGACATCTTTCCTGTTCTCACAGAATACTGCAAGATCTGCACCCCACTTGCCTGTCACCCAGTACCACTTCACTGCCTGGCCAGACCACGGAGTGCCAAAGAACGGCTCAGCTCTCGTGTCTTTCATACAGAGAATTCAGAAGTGTCACGGCAAGAAGAAAGGTGTCCCGATGCTTGTGCACTGCAGCGCAGGTGTGGGGCGCACAGGGACATTCATACTCTTGGACACCTTGCTGGAGAAGATGAAGGCAGAGGATTGCATAGACGTCTATGCAGCGTTGTGTAAGATGCGGCAGAGTCGGGTGAAGATGGTCCAAACACTGGTATACAATACACCTATTTAGACATGATAAAAGTGGATGTATTTTTGTGTTTAAAGGACCAGTATGTATTCATCCATGATGCCCTCCTGGACTATATCACTTGCGGGGACACAACCATGAGTGCATCAAGCCTGCGTAGCAGGGTCAATAAAATGAGCAAGGTGATACCAGGAAAAGCATTGAACGTATATGATCAGCAGTTCGAGGTACAGTCTGAGCATTTCCCCTAGCTGTTCTGGCATGTTGCTTTCCCTTCTAGCTTATCGAACGTATCAGCCAACAGACAAGCCTAGACTGCTCTGATGGATCAAAACATTACAATGTTGACAAGAATCGCTACCCTGACAAGCTTCCTTGTATGCAAGCATTGTCAGACTATCGCTCCTTGCATGGTAATTTTGTTTGCTATCTATCACAGATAACATGAAACGTGTTTATCTGAGGCAGAGTACGTTGGAAGGGTCAGACTACATAAATGCCAGTATTGTGCCTGTAAGTATGCGATGGTTTGTGCATTACAGCTGCCATAAGCATAAATGGTCATGTATTAGGGATACAAGCGGTCCAAAACCTACATTGCAGTTCAGGCCCCACTTCAGAAGACAGTCAATGACTTTTGGAGGCTCATGCTGG
Organism: Spongilla lacustris; assembly: GCA_949361645.1. Classification (NCBI taxonomy): domain Eukaryota; kingdom Metazoa; phylum Porifera; class Demospongiae; order Spongillida; family Spongillidae; genus Spongilla; species Spongilla lacustris. The sequence continues at coordinate 4,934,482 of OX442436.1, forward strand.
AATTCAAGAGCAAAACCATTGTGATGTTATGCCAGCTGTCCGAGGAAGGGGAGGAGTCCTCGTACTGCTACTGGCCCACAGCGGAGCAGGCAGTTGTGAATTATGGGCCTGTGTCTGTCTCACTGTTGTCAACTTCTGTCTGTGATGGTTTTGTGATACGAAAGTTTGACATTCAAGAAGAAAAGGTAATAAACTGAGTGCAAAGAGGTACACATTTTCCTGGTTATTATTATTGATTAATAATTGCGCAGGCCAAAAAACAAGAGTTTATTGTGACACAGTTTCATTTCACTGAGTGGCCTATTCATGGAAAGCCGACCTGCAGCACGTCTATGCTCATGATGCTGGACATGGTCAACAAGGCAAAGATTAGTAACGGCAACACGCCCGTAACTGTCACTTGCAAGTATGTTTGCATGATGTGTGCAGCATGATTAGTTCTCGAACCGAATTTGAACACTGTGTGTTATGGTGCGTTATGTGTCTGTGCCTTCCAGTGATGGCATGGGCCGCACCGGTGCTTTCATGTGTATTGACTGTGAATTGGAGCGCCTTAAGACGGAAGCTGTTGTGGATGTCTTCCAGTTTGTCAAGTCTTCTCGATGTTCTCGTCCTTACTTAGTGGAGAATGTGGTAAGAGGACACTCCGCAGTGGTGTGTAGTTGTTAAACCCTCCTTTTGATAAACTCTCTCTCCTCATCCATATTGTCTTTTGTCTTTAGACTCAGTACGCATACTGCCATGAGATCTTGGCTGATTATGTGGAGAGTATGGACACGTATTCTAACTTCTGATTAAATAGATTTATTTGGAAGAGCACAAATTTTGGTTCTTGGTTTATGGTGCGCTGTATTTGACTGATTTGATAAGCAGTACAATTGTTTTTGTGCGTGTGTATTGTATTTGTACATGTATTTCCTGCATTAAACGCATATTATTTCACATGATTTCAGATACTAACTATAATATTACAGTTTTTAAAAAGCACAGGTTCTTTTATTACAAGAAAAGGCCAAGGCTATTATAAGAATATACAGTTAAGTCGTATGGATCAATTGATCCCGTGGGTCAAATCAAAGATACACTTGATCCATATACAAGATATAAAAATTTAATTAAAATAAAATTGGTGATGTAGGATTTGTAGACAGCAATTGACTAAAAAGTAGGGAAACAAGGAATTACGGATATTATGCATTCATCAAATTATAAATATTACATACCTACATTTAGCACAGAATTTCAGGCAGGTAATTTGTTAAATAATGTAGGTATGTAATATTTATAATTTAATGAATGCATAATATCCGTAATTCCTTGTTTCCCTAAATTGCTGTCTACAAATCCTACATCACCAATTTAAATTTTTATATCTTGTTTCACTCCTTTTTTTTCCCTGGCGGGTTCCTACTTACATGTTGCATGCATGAGAGCAAACAAAGAAAGAAGGGCAATCTTGGAATATAATATAGTGCATCACATCACAGCAGTATAGGACTATTTGATCTGCTCACTTGCTATCATCATTAAATATCACACAATAATAAAAAAATGTCTTTCTTTTAAACAGCTAAGTGGCATGTGAGCAACACCCAGTCTCTCAGCCAGGTTATTTTGAAAGGCGAGGGGACCCCTATAAAAGAAGTGGTAATGGAGGAGAGGAGGTATTAGTAGTGAAGGAACAACATTATATTACCCAGAGCGTCATGATATTTATGCCATTTCTAATGCCTAGCCTAACACGCTTTTCATTAAACCACTATGGATTACCAGCTACCAAAATTGGTTTATCAGGATCAACCGAAGCATAGCCCTCCCCCCCCCCACCGTCTTGAAACTATCCTCACATGATTCAAAGCCCTCTTCTCTTGACTGAAGGTACGCATGCGTTCTCCAAAGCCAGTAGCAAAGGCATCAGGATTAATCACCTTAAATGTCTGTCCTTGATGTGAGTATGTATATGATTAAAGCAATTGGCCATTCACACCAAAGATGCTTACCAGATTGCTTGCCATTTTCATAAGTGGTGTGCAAAAGCACCAACAATGAGTACAGCACAGAATAGGTCTACCATCATGGCCAAACTGTATCCATGATATCCAGCTGTGTTGGGGCAAACAGGTGGAGAAGGAAGTGATTCGTGAAGGAGGGGAAGGAAGTGGAGAGGAAGAGGAGAGAGGAATGGAAGGGAAGGGAGAAGGGGGATGGGAGGGGAAGGGAGGATGGGAGGGGAAGGGAGGATGGGAGGGGAAGGGAGGATGGGAGGTGAAGGAGGAGGGGAAGGGAGGATGGAAGGGGAAGGGAGGATGGGAGGTGAAGGGAGGATGGGAGGTGAAGGGAGGAGGGGAAGGGAGGATGGGAGGGGAAGGGAGGATGGGAGGGGAAGGGAGGATGGGAGGGGATGGGAGGGGAAGGGAGGATGGGAGGGGAAGGGAGGATGGGAGGGGAAGGGAGGATGGGAGGTGAAGGGAGGATGGGAGGGGAAGGGAGGATGGGAGGGGAAGGGAGGATGGGAGGGGAAGGGAGGATGGGAGGGGAAGGGAGGATGGGAAGTGAAGGGAGGATGGGAGGGGAAGGGAGGATGGGAGGTGAAGGGAGGATGGAGGTGAAGGGAGGATGGGAGGTGAAGGGAGGATGGGAGGTGAAGGGAGGATGGGAGGTGAAGGGAGGATGGGAGGTGAAGGGAGAATGGGACAGAGGATGGGACGTGAAGGGAGGGGGAAGGGAGAAGAGAAAGGGGGAGGAGGGGAATGGAGAAGGGAAGGGGGAGAGGGGAAGGGAGAAGGGTAGGGAGATAGGGGAAGGGATCGGAGAAGAGAGGATGAGACAGGAGGGAAGAGGACGAGCAAAGGAGGGGATAGCAAGCCCAACATCACACCTGTACAGATAACTCGTCAACATATCCGTGGGACATAGCACACACAAACATACACATACACCCACCCTTCCAGAGTGTTCCATGCACTCCTCATCCTAGTGGGATGGTGTTCCCTTTCCTCTTCTCCATCTCCACCTAATAACATTGGCCAAGAACAGCTCACAACTGGCAGACACACATATTTGAATGAAAAGAATATACCTTCCCCTGAGCAGCAGTGCTTGTGGCCATGTCAAGAACAAAGCTTTGTAGCAACTACTATATGGGGTTAGTTCCAAGGATGCTCTGTCATGGGAGAGACATGAGTTATGGGGTTACCAGTGCAGCTTGAATGAACATGCAGCACCTAGCTGATTTGCTCTGGTCAGTCTGGTGGGGACCACCAGTGGACACGCATTTGTGAAGGATATTCCCGTTAATAAAGTAGCAACCATGCACTGAACAGAACTCACTTATGAATGGTCGGACCATTCATAAGTGAGTTCTGTTCAGTGCATGGTTGCTACTTTATTAACGGGAATATCCTTCACAAATGCGTGTCCACTGGTGGTCCCCACCAGACTGACCAGAGCAAATCAGCTAGGTGCTGCATGTTCATTCAAGCTGCACTGGTCTACCAGCAGGCCATCGGCCAGATTGCATAGCGTACTGAGCTTACATGGGGGGCGGGGGGGGGGGGGGGGGGGGGGGGGGGGGGGATGCAAATAACATTGTAAATCGCAGACGACTTGCAAGAACACACGCAAAGGATATACCGTTCCCTTGCGCGCGAATAAACTTGGATATTGCACCCAAAAGATATACTCCTACCTCGTAGGATTTCTTTTCCTTTGGATTTGCCTGATATTGAGCTTGTTTGGAGGCTAAAATCAGTTCTCGATTTTGATCGTAGTAGGCCTTCACGCTCCTTCTTACGTTCCGGATCAAGCCAGTATTGCGCCTTCGTGCTATCCTTCTTACTTTCAAAATCGGCTTTGTAGCGCTTCCTGTCGCAAGCCTTCTTTGTTTCATGCGCTTCTTGAATACTGTCACGCTCCTCACATTCATCTTGCGACTCGTCAAAAAACAGCTTCTACTATTATTATGTCTGTACACATGTACGGGCTAGTCTCGTACCCAGACCCAGATTTTCACAGTTGCGCGGATGGATTACATCACCGCTACGTGAAAAGTGGGTCTGGTAAAGTCCTATACTCATTTCTGTCCAGCTTCCCCAGAATGTTGGGGAACCAATCAGATTCGAGGTATGCGGTAATTGCATACCTCTGTTATAATCGTGCGATCAATTAGCAATTACCGACGCAAATGGAGTGAGCAATCGAATCCGCGTGCATACGTTTGGGGTACTCGAAGTTCAAAGAAGAGCAGCTAAGAAGCGTAGTACATGTTTTGAGTGGGCGCGATGCATTTGTCAGTTTTCCAACGGGCTACGGCGAGTCGTTATGTTACACCGTTCTACCGTTGGCTTTTGATGAACTAATATTGCACCAGAAGGTTCATCGCTTTAATTGTGTAGTTGGTGTGTGTATAGTCTGCCTGAACCGTAGGAATACAAACTTCCAGCATCTGAGCACTCTAAGTGCCTCTTGATAAAAAAGCCCAAGGGACAGTAACCCTTTTGCATACTCTTGGACACGATCCAAGATCTTCCTGTGCTTATGTTTCTTTGTGGACTGTATTCTATGTCCACAAACGCACGCACAATGATGTCAGCAGCTGCTTTGACCCATCTATAGGTCATGTGTCGGATGATAATCAACACTCCACTCCATATATGGCATCATTATGCATTCCTCCCGACGTATTATATAATCACTGGACAGAAATGAGTACAGGACTTTACCAGACCCACTTTTCACGTAGCGGTGATGTAATCCATCCGCGCAACTGTGAAAATCTGGGTCTGGGTACGAGACTATAATAGGGCCAGGGAGCTTTGGAATAGCACTTCAGTGGCTTTTGGCCATTACCTCCATATAAGGCATCAGAAGCTGATAAAATCTGTTGTGGGCTATGTGTTAACATAACTAAGTTTGCTAAAGATCGAAATTGTGTTCAGTACAACTTAAAATAGGAAATTAATAGTACCAAACAAATTCGGCAGAAAGTTTCTAACTTATCTCCTACAGTTCCTTTTGATAACCGCAAACATTACGCTTCAATCGTGACAAAGATACAATGCAATAAACCTCTTATCCGAGCGAATCTTATCTTATCAGATCCGGAAGAAGAAGAAGGAATCGTGTTTTCCCATGTTTTCAGGTTCTAGTGTGGGAACGAGTGAGCGTTATCTCTGTTGTCTGAGCTTTCTAAGCGTCGGCAGTTTTACTACATTGTAGATAATCGTTGGCTGTATCCAAATACGCTCGCTAAATTCCAACTGATTCTACGGTGCATCGGCAATAATGGAATTTGGTGTTTTGCTAATCGTATTCATGACACTTCAAATCCTACATAGGACCTACTAACGTAGGTCCCGATATGCATGGGTGACATGACATGAGATTTTGGCTAGGTGTTCAAAGTCTGCATGCAGGGCGAGCTATAGCACTTCTGCATCCCATGGCCAACACCCATAAGTCTCGCGCGACTGCTATAGGTGACCATGCAGCCAAGTTCTAATCATTAATTTGGCATCATTGGAATTGTACGTGCTTGCACACCTCAGCTGTAAGAGCTGCAGATCGATCCACTCATCACACTGCTTTCATTAAGGTACATACTTGAGTTAACATTAATATCAACATATAGACATGATAGTCAGATCAAATTAATTCCAACGAGGGATAAGGATTTCTAGTCTCATGCCCCATACCATTTCCCACTTCAAACTATAGCTAGGACTCACTCAAGTCAAGGCATGGGATCTGATGTGCAGAAAGCTAGGGCATGCAAAGATCTATTGTAGATAACAGCATGCGCAACCACGTCACTTAAAAGCAGTGATGATTTCGGTGAGAACCCGCGCGTCACGTGAGAGTCATGTGAATTCTTTATGGAGGGCAAAACATTATTGAGACGTATGGTAAATCGTGATGGATCGGCAGATTTCAAGCGAATTAAAGGAGCGTTACAAACAAAAACTGGAGTCGGTGGGTGGGGCTGACACCAAGCGATGACCTTTTCATGAGGGGTAATGGTCGTCGTTTCGGCGATGCTATGTCATTGTGGCAGCATAGATTGTATTATACTATCTATGGTGGCAGCGTATAGAGTATGGCAATATATTTGGCTATTTTATCGATCGCCCGGGAACTTGAAGCCTACAACTAGTTTCAATCGGACTCTGTGAGGACTGTGTTTGTGGTGTGTTTCGGCCAAGGCAACCAAAAGTGCAGACCAGGCCCACGAAGCGTGGATTAGGGCCTATTGCACGGTCATCTGGCTTGATCGTTGCCGACTGCACTAGTTAAGCTTATTTTTAAAAGAATGCACGGTGTACATGTCTACAGACCTATCTGTAATCGATAAGCTAGGTCCATACATGTAGCAAGTAGGCTTATAGCAATCGATCAGCAACAGACATCTTTGTCCTCCGTCTTGTAGGCCTATAGCTTTTGTAGGCTGTAGCCAAAGGCAAAGCAGGGCAGCATGACAGCACACATGCTCATCATCGTTGCTAAGACATAAGCAGATCCAGCTATTGGTGCAGATGGGGTGGCTATTCCAGACATGGGGGCTGCATCCCTAACCTCCCATACTGATGATTTCTGTCTCTGTTGCGAGTCCTGCGTGAACTAGTAAACGGCCTTCTACAGCTGAAGCAGAGATAATATAAAGCACACCTCTTCTTTTCTTCTTTGCCCCTCTTTCGTCTGCCGCGCTTTCACTGCCATCATTTTTACTTCCTCTTGCATGCCATCCTTGAAAGAGAATCGTGAAGGGACATAGCCACATCACTGCGTTCGTCAACAGGCTTGCCTACAATAAAAACAAATGACTCCCTCACTCAATTGTGACTTCCTCACTCAATTGTGACTTCCACACTACTAACTAACATGACACAAAATGGTCGCCACAGATTCGCGAGTACTTCGAAGGCTGCCAATCCTCTCTACGGACCGCTTGAATCCACCTTCGTAGTCTGCCTTCATTTTTGAATGGAAACCGATAGAAACCTAGGCCCAAACGCTGACCGCCAAGATTTCTACAGCCAAAAGCACAACACCTACATACATCAATTATTCATCGTTTAGGTCACGCGTTTCCAGGGAAACGACTTCTCACCCACGGCTGTTTCAGGCCCATTCAACGTTGGACAATAAGACCTACGCCCTGAAATATTGAAACGATTACATCATCAAACATGACCTCAACAAGGACTTTGTATCTTCGAGCTATATAAGGACTGCACTTGTAGTCCCGCCATTTAAAAGCCATTTTAGCGTACACATACCATTTTTCTATCCTTCGTGTGAATTGCAAGGCACAACTCTGTACCGTCTGTTAGCTATAGCGCTCGCCACGAGAGTACCGCGATTAGATATCCTTCACAAAGATCGGAACACTAGACTACCGCCAATTTTCCTGGATGAAAACAAGACGTGGATAAATGGTGGAGAGCGGAGGCTACCTTGAAAGCCAAACAACTAAGTGCGGCCTGCAGAAATGACAGCGCTACAAGTCATCAAACATAGGTGATTTGACTCATATTAAAAGTGATTTTTCATACCATGTATAGCATAGGTGATACATATTTGCGTCTTTTTGTTACTACTGGTATTGCTGCGATATTTTGTGATATTCCTACATTACACACTGGTAATACTGCAACTTTTCCTGTATTGATGCATATGTCCTTGGCTGCCGGTGCATTGAATTTGACATGTATATGGATTTGCTCCTTGTTTTCCAAGGAGACCAAATCCAACATACCACTTATGTACCCAAGCAACATTGTGGTCGTCAAGAAAATGCATTAATACTGGGATAGTGGCTTTGGGAAATAACGTGTGTGTGTGTGTGTGTGTGTGTGTGTGTGTGTGTGTGTGTGTGTGTGTGTGTGTGTGTGTGTATGTGTGTGTGTATGTGTGTGTGTGCATGTGTGTGTGTATGTGTGTGTGTGTGTGTGTGTGTGTGAATGTCTTATGACTTCTCTGTATGTGATGTCATCCTGTCAGTGATAATCATGTGCACGTGCTCTTCCTTGTGTTGGACAGGTTCTAAGAACTTGTTGATGACATGCGTCTCAGGACATCTACCATCTCCTCTCCTCAGTAGAAGATGGTTTTCCTAGATGTCCCTGGAACAGGCTGCAATATATTGCCCGAGATGTTCAATCCCAAGGTGGAAGCAGGGTTATGATGCAGCTGTGCTGTGTCATAACAACAGGGACACTGTACCTCTGCTGACACACTGTGCAGGGGCAGGTTGAGAACGTTCAGGCACAGAGATCTGACAAATTCAAAACAGCGCTTACAGCGGGTAGGGGGTAAATGATGTCAGTGTACTAGCACCACCATCTTTAGCTGTGTGAATGATATTGGATGGCCTTCCCACTTGCTGAGTGGATATGAAGTGTTCATACCTTATATATGTATGAATTTAAATACATTTTAATTTGAATGCCATCATATTGGGTCCGGGTGCAAACATCTCACCATGCAAGATTAACTCCTATGTGTTTGCCACTGAAATGCAGTCACACATGGTACAGCTGCCTTTTAAAGGGAATCCTTGCAGGAGCTACAAAAGCTTTGTGGGTACACCATTGCATCCTCCTCAGTTCAAAATGCCATACTAAACACCTTCTGCAAGGCCTGAGTATATGCCTCACACTGTTATGTGGTGTCCTTTTAGTTTCCCCTTCAGTCATGCACCCTCTGCAGTGCAACTGACCTTGGTGGTGGTGGGAATCCATTCAACCTATACAACTCCGCATCATTATTCATAGAAAACAAGCAGACTGTTTAGGCCGAAAAGTGCCGGCCGCACTTAGTTAATGACATACACCTTTCACCTGAAGTGTTAACATTGCCTCTATGTCGAATTTAACAGAGGGAAAATTGGCGGCTCGATGCAACTCGCGCTTTTTTAACACATGCTCGAGATGACGTAACGGCGTATGCTTATGAAAACGAGGCCAGTGTATTATTGGAAAGCGTAGTATTAATAGTTCACATGTGTGTGTTATAGAGAAATGATTGCTGGTACTAATGCATCAGCGTATAATAGCACCAGGTGTAAGCTTCAAGCAAGCCATGCTGTTAAACATTGCATAGCGATAATGAGGCTATCCGCCATCATTTGTAAATCATATACCGTAACGCTCTAATTATCAAACTAATTGTCCAGCTCGAAACAGCCGTGCACCGAAATCATCTATAGCCGGTTCAAAATGGAGATTGCGCAAAGAATAACTCAGTGGCGTAGCTACGGTAGGGCCTGGTAGGGCCTAGGCCCTACCAACCAAGGTGCTTAATAATAAAAATAATAACAATCACCCTCGAAGTAATTATTACTAGTATCCGCTCGATCTGGCATTACCGCGTACCGGTATATAATTTTAAAAATGAATATTAGTACTCATCCGGATGTAATATCGGAAGAATGCGTAAACAGCTCCCTATTGATCTTAATCCAAAAGTCCAATCAGCTTGCCCTAAAGTATCAGATGATATTGAGCACTCCATACAAAACGGCCTGTTACTAGTATACTGTTACAGTTTGTCGTCTGCTTGGCGGTTCTGACTTGTTTCCAAATGTGAACAGACCTTCACTTTAAGAACTAGATTTTGTACTGTCTATACCGGCTCTATAAGCATGGTACATGTAGCTGCTGTGCTCACAGACAATCAGATTCAGTTCTATGTATCAATTCATGGAATCAATATACAAATAATTCACAACTTTTAATCATCTGCACTGAAAAAAGCGTTGCTAGATGGGTATGGGGAGCTTCCAGCGCTCCCCATACCCCCCTAGCTGCATGAGCAGGAGAGGTGCCACCCTCCCGCACCCTCTCCGGGCTTTCTCAACTTCAGAAAAATCCTGCAATCTAGCTGCCAGTGTGTGCCCTACCATACATATTATCCTGGCTACACCACTGAATAACTGAGAGCCAAGCAGCTGCTTCTGGTGAAGACCTTGCAAAAGTTGCAATTGTCAAGTAACTCTCCTAGCTTGTCTGGCAAAATTGAAGATCACTATCAGTAGCTATAGTGATCTTCAAATTTTGCCAGACAAGCTAGATCTCACAACACCAATTGCAAAATGATCCAATACCAGTGCCGTTGAGAGAGGGGGGGGGGGGGGGGGGGGGGGGGGGGGGGGGCAGGGGGGTAAGCTACCCCGGGCCCCGCGGCAAAAGGGGGGCCCCGCGATCCCTAAGAAAAAATTTGTTCGACAATTTTTCAATTCGGACTGCCAATGAAATCCTTTTCATGTTTCATGTTGACGCGCTTTTCACGCACAATTGCAAAAAAAATTCGTAGTGAAAATTTTATACTTTTAAATGGCTTTTGGCGATAAATAGAATTCCGGCATAGTCCTGAGTCAGGGAAGCCAGTCAGGGCCACTTGTGAGATCCTGCATGGTCAGCATGAAAGTGTGAACGAGCAAGCAAAAGCCTGCCCCTATACACAGCAAAAGTTATAATCTGATACTGCTGAACATGTATGTAACATGTTTGCATTAAGTCTGTTACATATATGTTCAGCAGTAACATCCTGTACCAGACAAATAACTTTTGGCTGTGTATGCTATTAGCAAATGAAAAAATGCGTCGATACGAAAGTGGTGCTGCAAAACGAAAGAAACTTACTGCTGCTAAAACTGAGATCGCGAAGTTAACAAAACTCGATTCTTTCTTTCAAGCATCCGAATCAGTTACATCTACCCAAAATCAAACTGACGATGCTACTCGGACTGTTCTGCCTGAGGCAGCGATGGTATCAGATCTGGATACTATAGTACATGTGCATGTACATGTACAGGCGGTTCTTCTTCTCATGTTGACACTGTACATAGAGGCGATGAGGCCTTAAGTAACTGGCCTGCTCCTGCAGACACGAGTGAGCAGTCTGCGAGTAAGGCTGATCCTGCAATAGATGGCAACAGCTCTGAATCCTCTGATCGCAACAAAGAAAGTGTTGCTGGCTTTGACCTTGCCAAACTGTGCGATAATGTCAGGATCCCTCAGTCAAAGCGTGATGAAGCGATCATGTTGGGTATCCCTCAACATCCAAAACACTTTCCAGTCGACAAGACTGGCACCGAGTTTCCAGTTACAGTGCTTAGGCACACTAGCAGAAATGGCGAATCATGCATTCGTGACTACTTGTCATGGAGCGAACAACTCCAGGCTTTGTTTTGTTTCCCATGTCGTCTCTTCAGTACCAACGACAGTTTGATAAAGTCTTCCCTGGCATCCCCAAGAGGTTGGTCAGCTAATTGCGGACCAAAGTGGAAGAAGCTGTATGACCGTTTGACAGAACACGAAAATAGTGCTAGCCATCAACAGTGCTATTTATCGTGGCGCGACGTACAACGAAGTCTGACAAATGAGTCTGCAGTTGATGTGATGCTGGATAGTCAGATTCTCCAGAACAGAGACCACTGGCGAACGATTTTGAAAAGGCTGATACACGTAGTTTTCTTTCTGTCCGAAAGAGGTCTCCCTTTCAGAGGAGACTCATGTAGGATTGGCGACAAGCACAACGGCCTTTTTCTAGGAGTCCTTGAGGTAATAGCAAGTTATGATAGCACTCTGAAAGGTCATCTAGATAAAGTGCGATTGAGCCAGGAAGACAACACAAGGCAGCAAGTTCATTACTTGTCACCACAGTCACAAAACGAATTCATAAAAGAGTGCAGTGAGAAAGTCAGTTCTGGCTAAAATCAAACTTGAAATTAGTTATGCAAAGTACTACGCCATGATATTGGATTCTACGCCAGATGCATCACATAAGGAACAGACCACGTTCATTCTGCGCTACGTCTCAGCCGTTCCTAGAATAGTTGACACCGTTCGTGTCTTCGAAATTCAAGAACGTTTTATGACATTCATGGATTTTTCTCAGAAGAAAGGCGAAGATATAGCTCGGAATGCATTGAAGCAGTTGAATGATTGGAACATTCCCTTTAGCGACTGCAGAGGTCAGGGTTACGACAACGGCAGCAATATGTCGGGAATTCACAACGGCGTACAGACAGTGATGCGACGTGATAACGAGGCAGCACTGTACTCGCCCTGCGCCTGTCACAGTTTGAATATTTGTGGCAGTAATGCTGCGCAATGCTGCCCGGAGGTAATAACATTCTTCGGGATGGTTCAGAAGCTTTATGTTTTCTTCAGTGCCAGTCCACAACGTTGGGAAATCTTGCAGGAACAACTTGGAAGCTCTTTACACGGTATGTCAGGAACAAGATGGTCGGAACGCGTTACTGCAGTCAGACCAGTCGCAGCTCACAGTGATTTAATTTTGAAATCCATTGAAGCAGTTGGTGAACCGCTGACTCTCACGCCTGAAGCTACCATAGAATTGACATCAATGCAAGGTTATTTCTCATCCTTTGTCAGTGTTTTGATGAGCAGTATCTGGATTAAAGTGTTATCTGCAATTGATGAAAGAAACAAAATCCTGCAGACACGAGCAGGCACTGTGGATGTGGAAGTGCAGAATCTGCGAGATTTGCTATGTGACTTGCAGTCAATTCGTGATCAGTGGATTAAAATTTGGGGCGAATCCGTGCTTGTTGCCAAAGGACTCCAAATGCCAATAAAATTGCCAAAAGCCGAAAAGCGCCAAGTTAAACGAAAACGCTTTTTTGACGAGGGTCCAGAACAAGTTCAACAACGGCCGCAGCTACAACAAACTGGTGATCCTGCTGATGAACACGCAGAAGTCGGTGAATTTCGCATTAATGTCTTTTACCGTTTGATCGATGCGGTCATACTGGGACTGAGCACAAGATTTGAGGCTGCTAAACACATTGACAGCCTGTTTGGTTTCCTGTATAAATTCCAGTCGTTGTCGGATGAAGACTTGACTTCGGCTGTCACAACTCACAAGTTTCTGCGCAATGTACAAGAATGACGTGTATCCAAAGAAATGGTGGAAGAGATGATGTTGTTAAAGAAGATCAGGCATGCCAATCTTGGAGACGTACAGATGTCCCCTTTGCAGTTGCTGAACAAGCTGCATGACGCGCGCCTGGAATCCTTGTTCCCTATAACGTTTGCATCAGCCTGCGGATATTTTGCACCTTGCCAGTCACCGTGGCATCTGCAGAAAGGAGTTTTAGTCAATTGAAGCGAATAAAATCATACAGCAGATCAACAATGGCTCAGGAACGACTACAAGGCTTAGCCCTGCTTTGCATTGAATCCGAGTTAGCAAAGACAATAGATTACGATTCAATCATTGCCACATTTGCGTCCAGGAAGGATAGAAAAGCGGCACTGTGAGTCTGTGCCGAGTGTGCATGGTGACATCGCCGATTCGTTCATTGTAGTTATGATTCATTGAACATTATGCCATTGAACAGTCCATAGCATTCAAGCTATTTATACTATTGATTGGACCTTAATTTATTCATGTACTGTAATCGTATCACTGCAATTTCATTTGTCGATTGATCAAAATTCATAGCCAGACGAAATTTAATCGCTAACATGCAGATAAGTAATTTTAGTCCATTAATATTATTTATTTATTTAAAACAGTGTTAACCGATTACATGTATGTCCTGTAGCCGCAAATTCGCGTCAAATAGTTGTCACCGACGTATTTTGGGGGACATGACCACAAACCACAGAAAGATAATACCAATTTGAAATCTTTCTTGAACACGGCTTCAGCGGGTATCATTGGATTACCTCTTCCTGCCACAAAACATTTTTGTGACCACATTTAAGATCAAATAACCTCTACATAACAAACCATATTTAGGCCTTAATCGGTTAAGGAGGGGGCCTCTCGTGAGTATCATTACCCGGGCCCCAACCTGGCTCTCAACGGGCCTGTCCAATACTAAGGCATCATCACACCAGAGCATCAACTGCAGCATGCTTCTAAACCCACCAAACTTGGTGACACAAAGATCTCCAATTGGAGCCCCAAGATTTGATAGGAGCTACAATACGGATTGCCCAAGCCAAACAATTTCTGCATTAATTGCTAAAAAGACCGAGTGGAAGACTGTATATAATAATTATAAATAATAATAGCTGAGTCCTAATAGAGGAGGCCTGGGTCTTCGCAGTCTTTACCACCATTCAAGTGCTTGCTTCATCGCGTCCATTAGCCAGTCAGGAATCGCCCTGGGAGCGAACCACCATTTGGAGCAGTCCATCGATGACCTCAACCATATCATTGGGGACTCCGATGCTGTAAGTGTCCAGGACATCCTTGATGCCCCACCACGCCAGAGGATCTTGTCATCCAAGATTGAGGACCAGCAGCTGAGGATGTTGTTTGACCTGGCGTCATCACCGGCACAGCATGCCCGTCTCCTCTCTGTGTCATCCCCCCATGCTTCAGCTTGGCTCTCAGTCATGCCCACACCCCAGCTCAACTTGCACCTGGAGCCGCCTGAATTCCAGGTGGCTCTTAAATGGTGGCTAGGATTGGACACCTCCCAAAACGCCCGTTGTTCCCTCTGTCCTTCACATGCCTTAGATCCCCTGGGTCATCACGCTCTCACGTGTAAAAGTGGTGGGGATCTAATTGTAAGGCACAATGCTCTGCGCGACACATTTTGGGAATCTTGCAAGCTGGCATGTATCGGGGGTCAACTTGAAGCAGGCAGTAGCCTAGACGAAGAGGGTAGGCAAACTCGCCCAGCAGACATCCTGGTCCAGAACTGGGAGTTCGGCAAACCGGCAGCATTGGATTTCACTGTCACATCACCGCTAAATCCCACTACTTTAAATGAAGCGAGTGTGACGGCTGGATCCGCTGCGTCGGCTGCTGAAGCCCGCAAACATGCCACCAACGATGCAAAATGCAACCGTTTGGGCTGGGTCTGCATCCCTTTAGCCGTGGAGACGTACGGGTGTTGGGGAGACGAAGCCATTAAGTGTCTTGACAGACTTGCTGCACGTATCGCTACTCGCACGGCTCGTTCCAAGTCTTCGGCTGCATCGGCTCTGTACGGAAGGCTCAGCATCGTCCTTGTGAGAGCCAATGCAAGGGCCATATTAGCTAGGTCATCCACAGTTTTTTGACTCCTATTGTCTTAATTAAGGTTTGCGATATAGTTCATGATTATTATTATTAATATTATGTATAAGAATAATAATTATAATAATTAATGAAGCATACATATAGGTATATATATAATACAATACAGATAAACAAGCGCATAACCTACCACCTAGACTAAATAATATATCAGTAGCCTGTGTCTGAGATGGCCCTTGAAAGAAGAGCCCTCACATTTGCCCTAACAAGGGTCATGCTCAACCTCTGATATAGGGCTGTGATAGCTGCAGACTTTGGGCAGTTCTGACTTGTGGCCAAGCGAGAGGCTAGCTGCGATAGTGCCCACTTTGCTTCAGTGCCCCAACACCCATAGGTCTCCACAGCTATTGGGATGCATACCCAACCCAGTTCTGCACATTTGGAGTCATTGGCCTTATGCTTCCTCTCCTCTGCTGCAATAGCTGCAGACCCTGCTGTCACACTCGCTTCAGGTAAATTACTTGAGGTTAGCGGTGATGTGACAGTAAAGTCAAATGCAGCAGGCTTTCCCATCATCCAGTTTGCTGCCAGGACATCAGCTGGTCGCGTGTGGCGCTCCTCAGATGTAAAGCCATACCCAACCTCCACCTGAGCACTTATGCAGGCTCTCCTACATGACTCTGCAAATACATCCCGGAGCCTGTTGTGACGAATGACTACATCGCCCCCATGCTTGCATGTCAAAGCATGATGGCCTAAAGGGTCCAAAGAATGGGCTGGACAGTGAGGACATGTGGCACCCTGAGAGCCTGAGATACTAACACCAAGCCACCATTGTATGGCTGCTTGGAACTCAGAAGGCTCCAACTGCAGATTGAGACCAGGAGAAGGAGCTGTGGAAAGCCATGCAGCAGCATGGGGAGATGAAACTGATAAAAGGCGAGCTCTGTCAGGCAATGATGATTTTGAAAAAAGCTGTGCAAACAGGCTGTCTTCCAATTTGTTCGAAAGCACCTTTTGGCGGCATGGTGTCTCCCTGATAGCTTCCAATGTAACCGTCTCCTCATTAGAAACATGTTTATTAAACTTATCGATGGCATTCAACAGGTGCTGATTGGTCTCAGAGCACATGCCAGCCATGCTTAGAGATGCTATATAACAGGCAGATGAATGTTCTGAAAGCCGACGAAGCCCTAAACCACCTCTGCTAAGGCTGAGTTGTGCCTGTTTCCAAGCACTGTTTGTGGTGTCTACAGCTGTGGCTAGAGCAAAGCAGTGACGAACATCATTATCGAAGTACTCCAGTCCTTCGGCAATGAGAGAAGGGGGTGTTGATCTTGCCAGGTGCACAAGCTTACAAAATCCGCCACACTGTCGTAACAGAAGCAGAGCAACTTGGGGGTCCACAGAACCAACCTCTTCCAGTTGGGAGAGTAACTTGGAGGCCGTAGCACACTTCTGGGATACAACTTTGGCACAAAAAATTGCATCCCCAATAGGAGCTCCCAGGATCTCCAAATGAGGTACACTAGATCTCTTCATTTCTGGTGGGAACATGCTGAGATCACTAAGACTGAAGAGTTTACATTTTGCTGCATTAATAAACAGACCCAATGGAGGGCCAAGCTCTTGGATGATGGTAAGTGCACGTGAAACTGCATGCTTAGGACCAGCAACCACACCATCATCTTGGTACCATGCATGAAACAGCAAACTGGAGCAATTTTCATCTGATACAATAGCAGACACAATCTTATGTAGTACTAGGCAAAAGAACATTGGACTTAAAGGGTCTCCTTGCTGGACACCCACCTCTGAGCTTATAGTACCCAATGCATGCTGCAATACTGGGTGTTGGCCATAGCACCATGATGCCCATGGGAGCAACTCTGGGAATTGAATGCTGCACTCATCCAAGAGGGCCTGACGAGACACAAGATTGTATGCATTACGCATGTCTATTTTCAGCACTGTGAA
The DNA here is from genome assembly GCA_949361645.1 of Spongilla lacustris. Classification (NCBI taxonomy): domain Eukaryota; kingdom Metazoa; phylum Porifera; class Demospongiae; order Spongillida; family Spongillidae; genus Spongilla; species Spongilla lacustris. The sequence goes on from OX442436.1 coordinate 4,951,462, forward strand.
GTTCTCATCTGTCCAGTGATCATCCATGCAAGACCTGAGACCATGGATAACCCTTTCTGCTCCTGCTGCACAAGCCACTCCAAACTGGTAGGGGGCAAAGAAGTCACTGGCTTTGGACTTTTCAACTGCACAAACACATTTTCCCACCAGGCGACGTAAAGCTTCACCTACTGCAATGGGGCGAATATCAAGTGGCAAATCCTCTTCACTTTTCACCAGCGCAGTGAGACTACCTCCAGCTAAATGTTTAGAGACAACCACTGGGACTTCACCAGAAGCTAGTAGGTTGATGATATCCCTAAGAGAAGAGCATATGGGAACCTGCAAATGTATCTCCGCTGCATCTATGAGATGTTGAATTCGAAGGCCTGAAGGTCCACATGCATTAGTCTTTGGGAAAGACCGCAGAATGGCCCCTACATTGAAATCCTTTGGAAGAATAGCTGTCCATGAACTACCAGCAGTGGGTGGAGTTGGAGGAGGGCCCTTGGGATGTTTAGACTGCAGGAGTTCCCAGGTGTCATTATTGTGAGGTGCTAGACCCGATGAAGTTAGGACTTGACAGGCCTTCCCATACAGTCCTTCTCTGGCTAGAGCAACTGAGGTGTGGATCCTTCTGTCAGTATCATTGTGCCTTGAATGAGAAGGTCTTGAAGTAGTCTGACCAATAGCACGCTGCCAAAGTGTTCCGTATTGACCTTTCAACCACAAACCACAGAGGTACTCAATGGAAATAGGCTTATGGTGACGTCCTCTACGTTTTGGGGTAAGAAGCAAACATTTAGGCAACATGAATAGCTTTAACCATGAGTCCTCAGTGTTCTCTAACAAAGCTGATCTTAGAGCAGCAGATAGGGCACATGCAAATGCAGGTCTAGCTTTGGTAGGCACACGTCTTAGAGTGTAACCAGGCAGTTGGCATATGTCTTCAAATGTAGGCAACACAGACGTCTCATCAATGCTGGCAGACATTGGCAAATTCATACCTAACGTTTCCACCACTGCATGTGCAGTGCGTGCGCATTTAGTCCGATGGGATATAGGCTGTGGGAATTAGCTACCAGCACCTGGCAGTCAGGGCAAATAAACAGACCGTGTTCCTTCAGCCAGGTGTCAGGCACATTACCTGGAAGCAACCTCTGGGCATGTAATGTCATGTGGTGTCGCCACATTGTGGGAGCAACTAGTTCAGGGCAACCCTCTACAGCGCATTGTTTCCTGTTCGAGGTGTAAGAAAGGGAAGGAGAGGGACAGAATGATGAGGAAAGCGTGGAGGTGGCTGTGTAAGAATCATGTGCCTGTGCAGAAGAAGGCAGGATATATCCTGGGGAGGGAAGCTCAGGTGGAGGTTGAATGGGGCCTTCCGATGTCGATTGGGAGCACGAATGGTTAGAAGATGGAGAGGACCCCTGTTCCGGTGATATACTAATAGGTGCAGGGGCTATTGTTAGCAGATGGGTTTGAGCATGCAAATGCTGGATAAATACAGATGGCGGAAGGTCCGTGGATACTATTGGAGGATCAGACAGCGCTGGCACTGCCGAAGAGGAAGGTGTGAATGAAGTGCTAGGAGAGGGCTGGGGTGATGATGGTGTCCCATGCGAAACCGACGATCGGGATGGCTCAGGAGACGACGTATTAAAACATAAAGGTGGCTCGGAGGGCTGTAGCGAACTACCAACTAACGAACCGCTATTATTGTTATTTGAAAACAAGGACTCACAGCTGCTGCCATTGGACTTGGAAGAATGGCGGCTGTCATTCAAGCAGGACGTGCAACGGGTCCGCTTAATGGTAACAAGGACTAATTTGCAACCCACGCAAGCGGTGAAACCTGCTTCGTGAAGTAAGTCCGCCGAGATTCCAGGGTCGTTTTTCGAAAAGTGTCCCTGCAGGTGTTTTTTAAAAGCATCCTTCGTCCCTAAAGAAGAGGAACAACCAGGTAAGAGACATTCAAACCTACCTGCAGAAGCGCTCTGACGATTGTGTTCCAGAGGCTGTGAATCCGATTGTGGGATAGAACTATGCGGGAGGCCTCTTGAAACGCGCTTACCACGCGCCATGCAATATTATATAAATATTAAAAAAATAAAAATAATTATTATTGTATATACTTTTGTCACACCAGGCCCCGGCCGGCCCCCCATTGCGGGTTTACGCAAGCGCTAGCGCTACACACGATGAGGTAAAGCTCAGATTTACTCATATTTACTTATGTTTACAACGAAGCAAACCTGATGTTTACGCTTTACACTTCCTCCTAAAAGTCAGATCTATATTCAGCGCTATTGAGTGTGACAGCTTTTATTTTAAAATCTGCAGCTAGCTGCTCTTCATTTTAATTCATAACTTCAAATTGGTTAGCGTGCGCCTTTGCTAGCATGCTCCATTGTTAGGCGGTTTAATGTGGTCCGCGAAGCGGACTCGGGATTCGGCCGTTCGATTTATGTTACGGGTGCCCTGGTGCAGCACCGCGGGTGCAATTTGACACCGGATTCAGAGTCGGCATCATCGGCGCTGCGCTCCTCATGCCCTAACCCCTAACCCTAAGCCCTAAAGCCCTAACTTTATCCGGCTCCTGTTGTTCATAAGCCTTCGGCTATAGATTATAGGATTGGATACCAAGGTGAGCCTGCAAGGGCAGGATGTGTTTATCAGCCTACCTAAAAGGGAAGTCGTAGGTATTTTTCGACCAGCTTGATAAGACGATGACGTCATTTTAGTATTTTACGCCATACTTCACCCCACTATATATTTTATAGCATTAATTTTTATCATCAAGTTATGTACTGTATAATAATTATTATAGCAACAATATAATACCAAAAATAATAGAGAGGGGTCTGGGTGCGAAACTAATACCTTACGTATATGCTCCCATTTGGAGTTTTGGACTGGGTTGCACACAAAAATTTCCCAACCATGCTTTGATCACCCACTACACAAGAACAAATATCTGGAAGAATTGTGCAGGAGAATCAAGTCATCCCTGTTTGGAGAAGCGTCCATTCTTACTGCTAATTATTATATCTCTCCTAAATGCACTTTGGATCATGTTGATCACCGTGAAATTAAATTTATTTGCATTACATAGATATACAGGATAAATGGACATGCACAAATACACTGATATATAAACATATACAACCAGACTAAACACAATGTACACAAAATGCTAACTATATATCTACCCTACATCACTTTGACTGATGCTACGGGACAGGATGGCAATGGCATTAGCTCGTACCAGGTGAAGGTTCAGCCGCCCGTAGAGTTCGGTAAGAACCACAGACTCTGTCTTGGACGAGCAAGTGGCTAGTCGAGAGGCTAGCTGAGAGATGGACTCCAAAGCCTCTTTTCCCCAGGCTCCATACGACTCCACCACCAATGGTACACAGACCCAATCAAGTTCCTTACATTTGGTGTCATTGGAGGAGTGCTTTCTCAGCTCAGTGGTCAGTGCAGCTACTCCTGTTGTCACACTCGCTTCCAAAAGAGTTGTAGGATTAAGCGGAGATGTGACAGACAGGTCAAAAGCTGCTGCCTTGCCCAAGACCCAGTTTGGAACTAAAAGGTCAGCTGGACGGGTGTGGCTGTGATTGGTGAGATTATTACTATTATTATTATTATTATTATTATCGCGGCTAGCAATCACCTGCTCCAAGCCAAAGTCTGTCGTCATTCATGACCTGTATGGCAGACTTAACACCTGCCTTGTAAAATCAGTGGCATCGGCCATCCTTAGTAGGATCGAGCCCCTTTGAACTGTTTTTGTGTTACATGCTTGCTATATTATGTATCTGCTATATATATCATTATTGTATTATTATGATTTTTTTTTTTTTTTTTATTATAAACAGTTTGCCCACCTTTTTTTTTTATTATAAACAGTTTGCCCACCTTTGTCTAAATCCTCCCTCCGCAAGGCTAGGCGATACGGTCCCAAGAGCACAGAAGAGGCTGGCTGAGAAGTGGGGAAACGATAGCTAGTGTAGGGGTAGTGTATATGTATTAATATAATTTATAATTATATAGATAGGACTCTACATGTAGCTCTGTGCTTGTCATGTATCTATGTATGCCATAATGCAATCGTTTATTATGATTATTATTATTATTATTATTATTATTTTATATTTATAATATATGCAAATTTTTACATACACTGTACAGCACACCAACAAAATTAAAGTCACAGAAGCAACCACCCCACACCCACACACCTCAACCCCCCTCCTCTGAATGCCGAAAACTTGCACGGGAGAGCAAGGCTCTAGCATTGGCTCTCACAAGCAAAAGGCTTAGCCTCTGGTACACGATGGTGGTAGCCTGTGATTTGTTGCATCCCATTTGGATGGCTAGATGAGCCGCAAGCCGCAAGAAGGATTGTTGTGCTTCCATGCCCCAGCATCCATATGACTCCACAGCTAGGGGAATGCACACCCATCCACGCTCAGCACACTTGGAATCATTGGCATTATGCTTTCTTGCCTCAGCAACCAGAGCAGAAGACCCACATCTCACCCCCGCTTCAGTCAAAGTGGTTGGGTTAAGCGGTGAAGTGATAGTGAAGTCTAAAGCAGCAGGTTTGCCAAGATGCCAGTTGTTGACAAGTACGTCAGCAGGACGAGAGTGCAGTCTGTCAAGACCGAGACCACTTCCAACTTCGACCTGACCTCCTAAGCAGGCCCTATGACAGAACTCCACAAAAACATCACGAAGGCTGTTGTGACGCAAGACCACATCACCCCCGTGTTTGCACGTCAATGCATGGTGACCAAGCGGGTCCAGCCTGTGGTTAGGACAATACGGACAGCATGAGTCAAAAGAAACATCCATACCAAGCCACCACTTGATGGCAACCTGAAATTCATTATTATTATTATTATTATTATTATACAAATACATGAACGAATGAACATAACATCACATAACTAATATTATGGTTAAGCCAATGAAATGTTACTAAATGCATAAAACCTTGGAACTGAACCTAAAAGAGAGGCACTTCAGGCCTTACAGTCAAGTTACCCTGGACAGGATGGCTCGGCAGTTGGCTCTCACTAAGGCTAGGCCTAGGCAGCTGTATATTCCAAAGATGGTCCTGGACTTGGATTGGTTTAGCCTGGTGGATAGACTTCCAGCAAGCTTAGAAAAAGCAACCACTGCTGCAGCACCCCAACACCCATAGGTCTCGGCCACAAGTGAGATGCAGACCCAACCCAGTTCCTCACACTTCCTGCCATTGCTGATGTGCTTTCTGTTCTCAGCTGCAAGGGTTGCCGAACCTGCCGTCATGCTCGCTTCTAGCAAGACACTTGAATGTAGGTGGACGTGACGGACAAGTCAAAGGCAGCAGGTTTGCCAAGGCCCCAGTTAGGGACAATAACATTTGCTGGACAGGATTGTGTATTGGTAAACCCAGCCCCGCAGCCCATCTCTAGACGTGGACCCAGGCTAGCACGTTGGCAGAGTCTGAAAAATTGTCCCGGAGCTTTTTATGGCGAGATACCACATCCCCTCCATGCTTACAACTGAGGGCGTGATGGCTAAAGTCATCCAATGCAAAGGAAGGACAGTGAGGGCAACTTTGGCCTTGGACAACCGGGATACCCAACCACCACTTCAGTGCCACTTGAAATTCTGCAGGATCCAGGTGGAGGTTAAGTCGAGGGGAGGGATTGACTGACAGCCAAGCAGAGGCATGAGGGGAGGTTGCACTTTGAAAAAGGTTATTGAACTGTTGGTCTTCAAGCTTGGAAGGTAAGATCTTCTGTGAGAGATGGGAATTTTGTACCGACTCAAGGGTAAGGAAATCCTGGGGGTCTACAAGACTGTTATAAAGGTCGACTGAAGAGGACAGATACTTATATGACAACGAGGAGAGGCCTGAAGACCGAAATGAAGCTATGTATGCTGCGGGGGAATGTCAAGATAGGTGCCGAAGCCCTAAGCCCCCCCCCCCCCCCCCCCCCCCCCTTTAAGCTCAGTTGTGCCTGCTAAATATTTATAATTATGTTGTATTAATAGTAACATTAGTGTTAGGTGTAGTTTAGGGGTGTTATGTGTAGACTTAATATTGTAATAGTTTTAATAATGATGTCCATAATTAAGGCCAACTCAAGAGCGATGTTGAGCATTGTAGATTTAGATATATGGTGTAGTTAGTTGTGTATTATTGGACTTATAATTTAGATATTATGGATAACACATGTATAATAATAATAATAATAATTATTATTATTATTATATCCCCAGGCCTACATGTATTTATATGTTTTGATAAAGATGATTTTAATACGAAACTAGCCAATATCCTTATCCCGTCCCTATATAATTAACTCGGATTTGGGCAAGCCTGCAGAAATCACATCTACGAAACCCATCAAGTAGCATGTGTGATGCCTGCTGGAGTGGTGCTGAGCAATCTGATGACAAGAGTTTGCATCCCTCTGGGCTCTGGTGGTAGATCTAGAGTGTTTTGGATTTTGGGGGCCACTATACAAAATATTTAGACTACTTGTCGAACTGTGAGTTATCAGTGAGTACTGCATAGTGTATGAATGAATCACGTGAGTGGTTTCTGTCATATGACACTGCTAAATCCAGTCTCTTTACCACAAGCGAGTCATCCCACCATGCTGTATTCCGGCCGCGGGCTAAAATGTTTATTAATAAGGCTCAAAACACGATTATTGATTGCATGGTTTGCTACTACATTACGTAATGGCTAGGTCTTACAAGCAGACAATTGTTAATGATGTAAGAATTCCAGAGAAATGACACTTATGCATCTAGTTTGGCTTTAGTAGTAAACTATAATCCTTTGGCACTACCACTTGAGCGGATACCCTTCCGTTGCATATGATATTAATGCTCGCCAGTACGGCTTGATAAACAAATTAAACTAGAAATATTGTATCAACACCGTTCCTAATTAAATCACCCAAGGGCCCATATTCCCCCCGACACGCCAGCGTTTCCCTTCCTGCTAGGGTCGCGACCTATATAAATACCACTACAGCGCGCCATTATTTTAAGCACCCTTTCAACTCATTTGTAGAAGGCCGTGAGTCATAATCTTTATGTGCGTGTGTGTGTGTGTGTGTGTGTGTGTGTGTGTGTGTGCGTGTGCGTGTGCGTGTGCGTGTGCGCGTGTGCGTGTGCGTGTGCGTGTGCGTGTGCGTGTGCGTGTGCGTGTGCGTGTGCGTGTGCGTGTGCGTGTGTGTGTGTGTGTGTGTGTGTATGTGTGTGTGTGTGTGTGCGTGCGCGTGTTGATATATTATCTCCAGTGTTACGAGAGATAATATCAGAGATAATCTATATCATGATATTATCTTTGATAATACATTATCTCCGGTGTTACTTAACGTTTCAAACAAAAAGGGCGGGTCCTAAGTGGTGGATCGATCACAGTAAGGGATAGCCTCATTCCCCCCAGTATCAAATACTGATGCGGCAACGTGTGAGCGATTGCTTCGGATCAAAAATAGAGATTGCAGCAGAACAAAAACAAATTTGCGGCAGAACTGTTCTTGCAATCGCTAAAAGTGTTTATGCAATCCCTAAATTTGTTCTTTGTTCTGGTATGTTTTGTAGCAATCGCGCCGAGCATGCACGCATGTACTACGTACATGGTAGACTAATAATTGGATGATGTAACCTGATGATGTAATCTGCTGATGTCGACTCGCGGTTGATTTTCGTAATGAGGAGTCGGTCCGTTTTCACAGCAGGGTTTTATATCAGTATGTAAGCTGCCTTAGAAGTGCTACCTAAAATTGAGCTGGTATGCACAGGTTATCGATGTCGGCATGGAAATGAAGTGGTCGTATACTACAGTCTACAGGGCCGTAGCATCCAGTCCGCATTTGAAGTTATTTATAATTGTTGCCTATTGGAAACGATCGACAACGATGACTGAATGTGCAACCACCTGCAATCGGCTCATGCTTGAATGAATTTGGCACGAGAACGTATAGTACGCCATGCCAAGTTAAAAGCATTATTATTCACGCGCTTGTTGTGGGCGCTATTCATTTCCTGCGACTAGTAGCAATAACGAATATATACCGAGTCTCGGCCCCAGACCCAACGGACGCAGCTGCGGATGGATTACATGTACTGACGCGTAGCGCTGATGTCGCGTAACAGTATGCACTTTTTGTGTAGTTTTTGTGTGTAGGTTTTACGTATCAACCCCCCCCCCCCCCCCCCCCCCCCCCCCCCCTAGCTGAGCTGGAGGGGTGCCCCCTCCCCAGGACTTTCTACAGCTGTAGGAATAAAGATACGAGATGACCCACGCATTACTATTATTATTACTTCTTTGCAACGTGCATAAGATTCATTTGCCATTGGGGACATGGCAGAGTTGCAAATAGAGTAGACGTTGAAGTATATAGAGCGTAGGAGTTGTAAGTAGGTTTTAGACTAATAGCCTGTAAAGGGAGGGGCACATTATGGGTCTACGGTCGTGCTGAATTAGAGAACATTTTATGTACTGATGATGAGGATTGAGGATATATAATAGACAACACTAAAAATAATAACGTACAGCATGTATATGATTTAAGACAATGGTTTTCTTGTCCTATGATCGTGATTTGTTACACATAATCCATCATAACAATGAAAATGTTATTACGTAACAGCAAATGTAGGCAAATTACCTATTATCTTCAATGCGACAATACAATTAGCATATGGAAATCACAACACCACATTTATCCTATATGTACATCTATTGAAAAGTATTTCTATTAGTAGTTCATCAATTTCATTAAACGTTTGGACAATATTTGTGATTCAGTTATTTTATTTGTTCTAAATTTCACTTTCTGCATCCTCATATGATTTTACGGGGTCTTCTGTGGGCATCAGTTGGGTTAATGAAATGCATTGTAACACTACATTCCCTGCCTCATAAATATTCACTCGTGTTATTCATGTATTCTTCTCTATACCATTGCTGCTCAATTCCTAATGATGATATGCTCAATCCACTTTACTGTTACAGACTTTTGGTTGGTGGATGTTAGGACTTAAAATTATTCATTGCCAGTCAGTGTAAAATGCACCAGTAGAAAATAACATGAAATACATGTACACCTCCTATATAGTTCAACAACTAACAAATGACAAAATGTTTCAACTGTGGCATGCTGCTCAGATTGTAAAAGGTGAGAGACAGATTTGTTTCAAGAAATAATATGTATCTAAATTCCTATGATAGCAAGAATCCATGGAAAATCATTTGCAATTCTGATGTGTTTGTGTGGAATATTTTTACATCAAGGTAAAAATAATTTTCATTTCTTCCTCCAATTTTTTAATGCATATATATGTACACAAAGCAGTAACAGCAGCATAAGGAAGGCAGTTTAACTCTTTAGTCTACAGTTTGCAAGTGTGTCCTTGGGTGCAGTGTATTGAGGAAAGAATGTATCAATGGAAGATAGCGATTTCTTAATGCATTCACATTGTGTACTAGATAAAAGTATAGACATTGGCTTATAAAATCGGTTCGTACAACACTGTTAAATTTTTTAAACATTATATTTTAAGAGTATGCTAGGATTAGGCATAACTATGGGGGAAATGTTCAGTATCAGTGAGGGGAACTTCCAACCATAAGCCATAAGTTAAGAGTTGTGTAGGTTTATTGAGGTTAATGTGTGGGTAAGCTTCAAGGCAGATGGTAGATGATCATGATAAATGTTAGGTGTATTCCATACCTTTGTTCCTTTCCAGCTTCCAGTTCCAGTCAAGTGTGCCAAAACAATTACACCATTTCCTCTGGCGAAACAATCATTGTTACTAAAAATGCTTCAGTGTGCCTGATATGCCCCCAGAATAAGAGCAATCAGTGGACTATTGCTCAAGTCCAATACACCCCTACTTCGGCACCTTATGTACTCAGTGTGCCTGCACCTCTAACAACACTGAATGCTGTGCCAGTTATGTGTTCACGCACACCAATAATCCAGAGTGCAGGTTAGTCCACCATCTGATGCTTCTATCTTGATTCTCACTAAATTCTCTCTCTCGCAGTATACATCGCAATTCCAGTGTACCCTCCTGTTGTGACATATGTGAATGAGACTAGCCCCCTATCCCTGTTATGCAGTAGTGTGATTACTGTTAGTGCCATAGCTGTTACTAATGAGCAGTGGCTGGATCCTAACGGAAACATAGTTTCATCATTCGCAAATTATGATGTAAACTCAGTGAATCGCACAAATGCTGGCACTTATACATGCATCGCTTCGCTTGTGTCCAATGTGGGAGGGCTAACCATGGTGAATGCCTCCATCCAAGTGGTGGTAAACTGTATGTCCATCATGCCCAAGGGCTAGGTGCTCCTTATACACACATTTTTCTCTCATTTAGACCCTCCTAAAATACTGACTTCAGAGGCCACAGTGTTTGTTGTCCAAGGCTTAAGTGTGCAGTTACAGTGTACATTTGATGGGTTCCCTGTTCCCTCCATTACATGGGACTTTTTAGATGGAGATGCCACAGTTCCGGAGACTAATTTTGTATACATTAATAACCTCACCACCCTGACCTTATCAGCTCTCACTGGAGGGGATAATGGCTACTATACATGTAGTGCATCCAATCTTTTAGGAATTTCAGCAAGCGTAATTCAGCTATTTGTTCAAGGTAGGTAGTACCTGGAAAGTACACATGTGATTGTTGCAAGAATTTTTGTAAACTATCACCCACACTGTTTGACATGTGCTTATATTTTTTATTTATTAATACACCAATTTTCATTTCAATATGTGGCTCTTTACCATTACCCCACAAAGACTTTCTATTAATATCCATTCAGAAAAGATTGCTTGGTACCTTACAATTCAGCATGGTGGCATGCAGTGAATAAAGTTAGTGGGCATTGCTGTGTTCAGTAGTAAAGTAATGGGCCCTAAAAGGAAATGTCATTTATGGGTGGAGTTTTATTGTGACACTCTTTTTGTACTGTGGAAAGATTTATTTGAAGGGTGGGTGAAAAATGTTTTTGCATTCCAATTTCTATAAGTTGTATTCATTTTATGTGCTCTAAATGGCAGTCTGTATTGAACCACTGTAGAATTATGCCAGTATGAATCATATGTTTGTTATGATATTAAGTATTGCAGTTGGGACTGTCAAATTGGATTGGTGTGAATGAAAGTTTCTATACCCTGTAGTGTTACTTACATATATTATTTCCATTCTATTCATGCAGTTCCTCCAGACTCTCCTACTGAACTGGTAGTGTCCCACATAGGCAATTCATCCATCTCCATCAACTGGAACAATGGGTTCGATGGATATTCCCCTCTGGTAGGTGTCAACATCAGCTATGCTTCAGATAGGTATCCCCAGGATGGGACCACAGAACTGGCACTCCCACTGGATACAGCAGCTACTCTCTCTAACCTCCATCCATACTCCAACTATTACATTACTGTCAGTCTGACAAATGCAGTTGGCCTGACCAGTAATCCTTCCATCATTACTGTAGCCACCCTTTCCTTAAGTGAGTTTGAATCACCTGTTTTGGAGTGCTGTCACTCTTACCATCTTATCTAATACAGGACCAACATCTCCTACCATCACTAGAATCATATCGATCACTGTTACCCAGCTGATGGTCACTTGGGTGGTGAGTATCAATATTTGCTGTATTGTGAATTAGTGCAAAACTAAGCTGCACACTCCACCAAACCATTGGTTGTATACACTGTCTGACAATTACAGGTGCGCTTCGTTAATTGATTATAACAAGTAAACTATTAAACGCATGAAGGCAAGAGTTGCACATACCTTAATGATATTTTGTGTGGGTTTGAAAATGTGCTCTAAACCTGAAATTTTGTTATTTTAAATATTCTTGTACAAATCATTTCATTAGTTCCAATTAGTTTGCTAATTTATGCATGTCTATAAATTTCCCCAGGTATCAGAATTACTAGGGTAATTGGATGCAAACAACTAAATTAATCTTGTTTGCTACTGGTGAATGAATCGACTTGTATGAGGTCCCATTGTGTTGAATGCTTTTCATCCGAAAGACATATTAAAAGAGCTTAGTTGGAGCTGTTGGGTGCAATTTTTATTTGTAATTTTTCAACATGTATTGGTACAAGCGCATACTAGTTTGAAAGAAATATTTTAATAATAATCACACACAAACATATTCTACCTCTCATGAATATGAACAGGAGATATAAAAGCACATTAATTAGTGCAGAATAAACTATAACGTACAACATGGCTGAACGTGAACACTAGATCACAGTGGCAATAAATCAAATCAAATAACTATGCTTGTGGTTCTGTTCATTACTAGAATGTACTGCTGGTTGTTCCCTCGCAGTCACCACCCATCAATAGTTCCACCACTGCTCCAGTGACCTCATGGACCATAACATATTCATGCACTTCTAGTGGAAATCCTGCATGTTCCTCTGGTGCCATCACATCCATCCCTTCCTCCTCCACCTCTTCATTCATCACTGGCCTGGTCAACAACACTAATTACACAGTTGCAGTGGCAGGGGTCAACAGTGGAGGTGTTGGGGACTTCTCTGTTCCTGTCATTGGCCTGACCACTGTTGATAGTACGTAAGAACATCATAAATAACTTTATTTTAGGCTGCTATTATAGACCAATTTTGGTTCACTACCATAGTAAATATGATACATAACATTTAATTACACAATATTTTTAATGGCATTAAATATTTTAAACTCTGCATAATGGTAACATTCACATCATGATGGCATTAGGTAGTACAGTTTGTACACATTGTCCAAAAATGATGCTGTAAGCAAATATTTACATTATTTTAAATACAAAAAGTGCTTAATGAGCTACATTTGCTTCTTGCAGTTCCATCACCACCTCAGAATTTTGCACTCGTGGTCATTGGTTCTTCAATATACCTCTCAGCCAACTGGTCTGCAACTAACACAAAGAATGGAATCATCACTGGATACACTGTGTACTGTAACACTTCTGCAAGTCAAGCATATCCTGAGCAAGTGATTGGTCCAAATATTCCCATCATCAGATCTGTAGTGAATGGGACAACACTGGCTGCAACATTCAACACAGGTCTCAACCCATACACACAATATAGCTGCTATGTGACTGCTAATACATCAGTGGGAGAAGGAAGCCCATCAGCCATTTCTAGTGCCAGAACAGGAGAAGGAGGTGAGTTATAAGTTATTTTTTAAAAACTTTGTCCATTGAAGTACTGAATAATAGTGTGTTGACAATATAATGTAACTATCTTTAACACTTCATTTTTTAGCTCCATCATCTCCTCTTTCTCTCATCTTGTCTTCAATTACTGGTTCTCCAACTAGTCTATCTGCTGTGTGGTCTGTACCCATACCAAGGAATGGAATAATCACTGGGTACACTGTGTACTGTAACACTTCTTCAAGTCAAACATATCCTGAACAAGTGATTGGCCCAAATATTCCCACCATCAGATCTGTAGTGAATGGGACAACACTGGCTGTAACATTCACCACAGGACTCAACCCATACACACAGTATAGTTGTTATGTGACTGCCAATACATCAGTAGGAGAAGGAAGTCCTTCTGTGATGGATACTGCCAGAACAGTTCAAGGAAGTGAGTTTGGTCTTCTATGCGTGACCCTTACAGTAATGAACTATCTAGACACTAAAGCTAGAATCTATGCAATCAATTGGCTTTGATTGTTTTTATCTATTTCAGCTCCATCTTCTCCTGTGAAAGTTTCTTTTTTTCCTGTTAATCAGACCACTCTCCTTGCTATGTGGTCAGAACCATTGCATAGTAATCTACCCATCACTGGATACACTGTGTACTGTAACACTTCTGCAAGTCAAGCATATCCTGAGCAGGTGATTGGTCCAAATATTCCCACCATCAGATCTGTAGTGAATGGGACAACACTGGCTGCAACATTCAGCACAGGACTCAACCCATACACACAGTATAGTTGTTATGTGACTGCTAATACATCAGCAGGAGAGGGAAACCATTCTGTTATGGTTTCAGTCAGGACATCTCAAGGGGGTGAGTATTGAATGCGAATGTTCCATTGAACAATGTTGCAATAGCTGCTATAATGTATTCACTTCATATCATCATGTACATGCATCATTGCTAAAAGGTGTTAAAAATCAAATAATACATTGCTCAGCAATCACTACAAAATGTACATCTATAGTTAATACCTGGCACAAAAATATATGTATCATCCATAAAGACAGGTGTATCTACCATGTTTTATGCCATATGTATATCGTTGCATATGGTAGCAGGTAGCATATAGGATTTTTCAACCCATGTTTAATTATGAATTGCGTTCTGAGAAACGTATACAATGTAGTTCAGCTATCAACCAGAAACAGAGGCAACAACGGCCATTTAAGAATTGTCCGACTGTTTGTTTGCTTTTCGAGAAAATAAAAAGTGGGGGTTCTTCATGTTCCCAGATCCATTTTTTATCCTCGGCGGAAAGTATAACTCGGGCCCGGGATAAGAACAGTTTTAAAGTGCTACAGGAGATGATGTCCCATAAACTGCCTTCTCACTTCGATCCAACATTTGCATGCTAGCTGTCATGATCAGACACTCGACTTTTTCAGGATCTGCTCTGTTGTTATCACGAGCGTGCTCAGTTTTGTTCAGGATCAGCATTCTATCAAACTCTAATTTGTCGTCTTACTTTTGGGGATATTCAAGTCTTTGACATGAAAGCATTTTGACAATACCAAGTTCGCTATCCAAAATGGGTGAATGAAACTACAATTGGAACTTGAATGAAATTGTAATTATTCAGGAACATTGCCATGAGTTCGAATACTTTAACCATAGATATTGGAATTCCAATATCTATGGTTTAACTATATTATGTCATGATAGTTTTATGGTTTATTTACATTGCTAGATGCGCGAGTTTTGTTCTTAAATAGCTGCAAAGATGGTTTATAGTATCTCCAATAACTTGCCCCTTCCTTTTTACACCACCATTGCCTTCATATCCTATATACCATGCGCTAACTTTCTTTGAGACAATTTTTTATATCTTGTAAGCTTAACGCATTGATGATTTTTGTTGAAAGAAAACAAGTTGAGAAATGAATCGTTTACAATGATTAAAGATAAATTGTTTTATACTATTAGAACAGTACTGGACACTTTCCAAAAATGTAATTCCAAATTAGAAGTACAGAATACATGTACATTGTGTATCAAACATTAAGAACAATGGTCAGGGAAGGAAACAAGGGGGCGAGTATAGTGAAAACATACATGTATGAAATGAATGTATTGTGCCTGTAATTATCTTTGTTCAGTGTCAACGTCACCTTTGAACTTCATATTATCCACTGCTCATGAGTTTTCACCTGCCCTCTTTGCTATGTGGTCTGTACCCATACCAAGGAATGGGATCATCACTGGTTATTCTGTGTACTGTAACACTTCTATCAACCAATCATTCCCTGAACAAGTGATTGGTCCAAATATTCCCACCATCAGATCTACAGTGAATGGGGCAACACTGGCTGTAACATTCACTGGACTAAAACCATACACACAGTACAGTTGTTATGTAACTGCTAATACATCAGCAGGAGAGGGAAGCCCTTCAATGTTAGTCACAGCACAAACTGGAAATGGAGGTGAGTAATTGTACACTTAACAAATTGTTACTATTAGTTTTATATATGATTTATTACTTAAAAACAAAAAATTCATTAGAAATGTTTAAAACAGCATCATCGTTGTTGATATCATCAAAGTGCATGCAGGCAGCTGGTAAGGATGGGTGTGGCATTTGTTCTCCCCAAATGCAAATGTTATGTGGTCATAATTCATGTTATTATAAAATTTGGTTAATTTTGGTATCTATCATGATTTAAAAAATAATAATAATAATAATAATAATAATAAAGAATAATGATAAAAATGGGTTCTCAGTGTTCCTTGTGCCCTGGGAGTGCACTCAACCATCTCAGCCATCATGCAGCCACGTATGCATGCAAGTATGGGGGGGATGTGGTCACCAGGCACAACAGACTTCGTGGCTGCATTATGGAAGTGTGTCACCATGCCCATATTGGAGAATGGGTAGAGGTTCGCAACATCCTTACCCCCAGCCACAGCAAGACCAGCCCAGCTCATATACTGATTCCCAACTGGGTCATGGGCAGGACAGCACACCTGGATGTGTCCGTCACCTCACCACTTATTCTTCAAATGTTATTGGAAGCTAGAGTGTGAGCCACTCACCACTGAAGCAAGAAAACATGAAGAAACAATCCTAAGTGTTTTGAGCTGGATTGGGTGTCCATTCCTCTAGTTACGGAGCAGGGGGGGGGGGAAGAAGCCATGAAACCATTTTACACAATTGCTGCAAGAATTGCCACCCTGAGCAGCGAACCTAAATCTGTCACCTTGAATGACATTTATGGCCGTTTTAACTTACAACTGGTTAGGGCAAATACCACATCCATCCTGGCTCAGATAATGTCCCCATCTTATTGATTTGTTGTATGTCTGGGCCTAGATGTTAATATATGTATGTGTAATCCTAATAACTATCGTATGTTTTTAAAACGGCTTTTGATCTCGCTGTTACATCACCGCTTAAACAAAGCATCCTCATTGAAGCGTGTACGACCATTTGCCCTGGATTCTAAACAGAGGAAGCATGCCTCCAATGATGTGAAGTGCTCAGAACTAGGCTGGCCATGCATACCATTGGCTGTTGAGACCTATGGCTGCTGGGGAGCTGAGGCTCACTTACATTTTTCTCGCCTTGCCTCGCACCTCGCAGTTAGACCAAACTGCACCAAATCTCATGCCACCTCATCACTGTAGGCTCAACTTGGTCCTTGTCAGAGCAAGTGCAAGGGCCCTGCTATCCCGAGCATATGGCATCAGCTTTGACATCACATTGTAACTACGGTGTATAGGATGACATTCAGCAGGGCGATCAAGGTTCTTGAGTATTTTGTGTGCACACATTTATTTATTAAATTTAGTAATAGCACGCATCATTTACTACTCTGAACATGTACATCATTATTATTATTAATATCAACATAATACAATACTGCTATATCATTAATGTTACTATTAATACAATAATGTCATTAAAGCAGATGACAACTCTGTATGTATAAAATAATAATGATATGTAATAATGTACATGTTCATGTATTCTTGCATCCTTGTATTCTCTGTTGTACATTTAAATCCTCGTGTATAATTTTAAAAAGTACAATAATAAAATGTGTTAGTTTTTCTTTTTTCTTGTGTGTTAGTTATTTATATTTGACATGTGGAATTATAAAAAATAATGATTGTATCAAGCTGCATTATGCAAGATTTTGTTGCATATGTGTGCTTGCATAGAACATAAAAAAATTTGGTTTACATACTAAAGTATGTGGTGTTTCATCTAGTTTCTCATTAACGCAGCTCGTCCATGTGGTGTGCTGTATGACTTTCCAGAGTTGACTCTTGTTCAAAATGGCTTTGTGAAGTGTTATGATCAACCATATAACTATACCACTACTGCAAAAGATCTTCTAATGTGTTCAGGAAGTATTATTTTTGTTGGAGCAAAATCACTGACCACTGCAATGGAATTTTCACTTGGAGCATTTGGAAACAGATCCAATGTATTTGCTCTATCCAGTTCTAAAACAACTGCTTACTACGACTCCGTAGGTGGTGCAAACTGGTACCTTTTGTCAAACAAAAGCTTTGGTTTTGCCAATGATTCAACTGTTAACCTGGATTCATGTGATTTTGGAAAGGGAAGCGCTGACTGCCAAAGTCGATTGTGTTGGCATTTAGATCAAGGCATAGGAGGCTACAGAGCTGGTTGTAATGTGTCGTTAAATAATGACCCTAACTGGAGGAAGGTGGTTTACACGATCAATTCAACCTACCAATGTGTGCCAGGTAGGATTTTTAATGTTTTTATCATGTCAGCATCATGCAATGCACCTTAGAGGAGATAGTGAGTGTGGAAAACCATTTTCATATCACCGGTAACAGTATTCAGGGGCGGATACAGGATTTTGTGTTAGGGGGGGCATATAGGCAGGGTTGCCGAAGGCCAGCCCGGCCTGACAGGTCGGCTTGCCAGGCCGGACTGTCCGCTTGGCCTGGCAGGCCGGACTCTCACCTGAAAGGCCGGGATCCGCCCACAAAGTGGGAGTAGATTGTCACACCAATGCATGCGCCAGCAATTACATGCATTGTGTTATCAGAGATCATATATAGATGCACAGCTTTGACTGATTTCAGGGTGCTCTGTCTCAGTTAGGAAGGATTACTGACTCTGCATGTGTGGCATTGGCAGTATTGGAAGTGCAAATAATACATACATGTACATAATGTCACATATAGTGATAAAGGATCGAGTGATAAAGGCCCAAGCATATTCCTGTGTCGAGTGTTCCACATAACATGTACATATATTATCAACCATTTTTATGGAGGTGAAGGGGGTGGGGTGGGGATGGGGGCGTTGGATGTACTGGACAGCTTCATTGAAGATTCCTGTTCCAAGTGATTAACATGTACATGATGCATTAGAGAAGTCATGCAAATAATGGAGTTCTTTAGCATGGTCAGTTGTGCACGAGAATGAGAAACTCACGTTGTCATTACCAAAAATGTACATGTACTTACATGTACAAGGTTGCAAGTGCAACTCATGCATGGAGTTGTGATCAACAGATGACATAAAATATGAGTGGTGCATGACACAGATAATGGGGGAACCTTCATTGTAAAATACTGTTCAAGTGGGGGCTTTTTAGCTTTGAGCAGCTAGAGTTCTTTCATATGAGAGATATATGGACTCTGTACACCTTGAAATGCGACCAAACAATGGAAGTAGAGTTAGCGTTTTGTTTTCTACTTAGTGGGAATTCCAATCTGACGAATACTTTAGAGTACCGCGATATATCCCCCTCCCCATCCACCCCACAGAAAAAAATGGCCCGTGTTTAACAAACGTATATCGACGTAATCATTAAAACTTCCGCGTACCCGTTTAAACATTTCAGGAAAGAACTGGCACTCCAGCAGGAGTTTAAAGTATGGCACGCAGCTCACGCAGCTGCGTTCATGATTACGTCGATGCGCTCGTTAATGCATATTAATGGCTATGCACCTGCACACACCCAATCATGCATACCATGGTTCAAGTCTGCTTTATACAGTGCAGTGATGGGTAGGTGTCCCAGTAATTGTAGTGGTGGTTGGTTGTCAATAAGCAGTCCAAAACATTCCGTGTTCCAATATAACACATATTTTGTTGTTGCTCTATTGCAAACTAGGTAGCCTAAATCAGCTTAACGTTTCATAACATATGCCATAACTCAATGGATTAATTATATCCTTTTCGCTCTTTGTTGCAGATCTATCGCCACCTATAAATCTTTCTGTGTCCACTGTTCCTGGCTCACCTAACCAACTGTCTGCTAGTTGGTCTCCACCCATACCACCTAATGGCACGATTGCCACCATAGATGCATACATTGTGTACTGTAACACTTCTGCCAATCAGGCATATTCTGAGCAAGTTATTGGACCAAATATTCCCACCATCAGATCTGTAGTGAATGGGACAACACTGGATGTAACATTCAACACAGGACTCAACCCATATACCCAGTATGACTGTTATGTGACTGCTAGTACAGCAGATCACGAAGGAACACCATCACATATTGTCACAACAAGGACAGATCAATCCAGTATGTAAAATGCTGACATAAACATTTATTGTGATGCAAGTTAATTAATAACTCTTGCATTCACATACTTATAAACAATTCTTACATTAGTATATGTGTTTAGATGGTAGAACCGATTTTCAAGTGCTTTTTGATAGAAGAATAGTGGGGTTAAAAATTTCAGGATTGCAGTTGGCAGGGTAAATTTTCTGAGTACCTTTCTCACCATGGATATAGAAAGGAATGAAATTCAGTGAAAATTGATATAACTGTAATATGGTCATATTTTATTGTTACATGCATTCAACAGTGCAATACAAATACAGTATTGAGGATACACTAACAGATCATATTATAATACATGTACATGTACAGATTCTACCATAGTCTGTACATAAGCACAATTTTGAAAGTTCATGCATATTCAAGGTTAATATTCCTATCAACCTGTTTTTATAGCTTCATCACCACCACTGAATCCTTCTGTGTCCACTGTTCCTGGTTCACCTAACCAACTGTTTGCTAACTGGTCTGTACCCATACCAAAGAATGGAATCATCACTGCATACACTGTGTACTGTAACACTTCTGCAAGTCAAGCATATCCTGAGCAAGTGATTGGTCCAAATACTCCCACCATCAGATCCGTAGTGAATGGGACAACACTGGCTGTAATATTCAACACAGGACTCAATCCATACACACAGTATAGTTGTTATGTGACTGCAAATACATCAGCAGGAGAAGGAACACCATCACTGATTGTCATGACAACAACTGCTGAATCAAGTAAGTGATTACAGCTAATGATCACAGTTATTGTGTAACAGGATTTTGTGGGCATGGCTTGGCAAAAAAAAAAGCAACAAAGAGATTATGGATATGAATTACAGACCTATGCATGTATATTTAGCAAGTTTTTATTAGCAGTGCGTTTGTAATATAAATGTATGCCTGTGATTTTCAAAAATTCATAATTACTTGAGTTCATTTAATCTCCTTCCTTCACACATGCAGTGCATACTAATCCTACATTGAAATCTATTATGTAGGATATGCAGCATATTCCATGCATGCCCAACAACAGGATCAATTCTGATGTTTTTTTGTTTTTTTGCAGTTCCATCATCACCTCTGAATCTATTTGTGTCCCCTGGTCCTGGCTCACCTAACCAACTATATGCTATTTGGTCTCCACCCTTATCAAAGAATGGAATCATCACTGCATACACTGTGTACTGCAACACTTCTGCAAGTCAAGCATATCCTGAACAAATCATTGGATCAAATGTGCCATCTGTCCAATCTGTAGTCAGTGGGACAACACTGGCTGTAACATTCAACACTGGACTCAATCCATACACACAATATAGTTGTTATGTGACTGCTAATACGTCAGCAGGAGAAGGAAGCCCATCAGTGATTGTCACTGTGAGAACAGACCAATCAAGTAAACAAAATCCTGACATAAGAATGCATGTACTAGAAAACAATATCAGTAAAAATTAATTGCTATTGAATTCATTTCAATGAAGCTAGGTAGGTACTGCATACTACATATTTTTTTGGCACGAAAATGCTTTTTAGGCTTGGTAACATAAATACATACTTGATAGCTTGATAACATAAATACATGCTTGTGCATTATTATACATATGTATGTAGAAAAAAAAAACATACAACAGGTATTAACTACCAATTTCTTTCACTACATTGGAGTGAAATTGTATTATTAGCATACATAATAATAATAATATGTATCATTGTTGGGGCACTGAGGCTACAGTTTCACAGCTAGCTTCCTGTTTATCCTTAAGGCAGAGTTTCACAGTCATCTCAACTATGTATAAAAGTTTTAACCTGACTCTGTTTGGTTGAATGTCTGAGCAATTATACTTATAAATTTTTTGGACTTCAACTAATTTCCATGTCCCTTGTAATTAGTGTGGATTTGCATGTATGGATACATTAAAATATATATTAATTTCATAATTATATAATTGTATATCTAATTGTATTGCCTTTGTATAACAGTGCTTTTATGATACATTATTACTCTATAACTATAGAACATTGGTATTCATGTATGTTGGGTTACGTGGAGAAGTTTTTTAAAAACATTTCATTTACTGAGTCATGAAATTTTAAGATATATTCATCCCATTTCAGTTCCTAATGGTGCTCCAGACACAGTAGCAGCCATCACAGTGGCACCAACTTCAGTCAATGTCAGTTGGAATCAGCTACCCAATACCTCAAGGAATGGTATCATCATAGCCTATGAAGTGGCATACACATGGTCCCTGGGTAGTGGACAGCTTGCTACCAACTCTGTGAACACCAGTGGTGCCCAAAATCAGCTACTGCTAAATATGCTCCAGGAGTGTGTGCAGTACAGCATATCTGTGAGAGCTTACACCAGCCAAGGGCCTGGACCATATAGTGTACCAGTCCTTGATTCATCCCTAAACAGTGAGTTTACACTCATCTAGTTATAGCAATGTAAGTGATCTGGCTGTACACACACAGTGTATGCTGAGGTCCCACAACCTCCAGAAGTTCTACTTAGTGCCCTCTCTGCAACTTCTGCTAATCTCACCTGGAGCTGTCCTCTGGAGAAGAATTATACAATCATTTTCTACTCTGTAAATGTCACTGTTAATAACCCCAGCTCTATTGATGCAGGCTGTGTAAATGAACGAAACCTAACTTACTACATTACAGTTCCTGGATATCAGAGATATGTTGTACTCAATGACACGTTGCTTTGTAAGTGTGATCAAATGTAGCCTAGCTTCCATGCTCATAATTCCACACCAATGTTCCTCACAGTACCCTTCACATCTTACTCCTTTGAAGTGTTGGCAGATACAACTCAGGGAGAAGGAGAGTTCTCCATACCTCGTTCATTCACTACCCTCCGGGCCCCTCCCACTTCCCCCCTCAAATTAAGTGTCAGTGTCATCAGTTACAGCAGTCTGCTTGTATCATGGAGCCCTCCAACATGCAGTAATGGAATAATATCAGGATACATGGTGAGGGGAAGTATGATATTAAAGCAGTTGTACTTATTATATGCAAACATAGGTGACATACACTCCATCAATTGGTGCTCCATCAAGTCCCTACAATGTGTCAAATGCTACCACACTTCTACTTCAAAATCTTTTAAATAATACGCAGTATACAATTTTTCTGTGTGCTTTCACAGCAGTGGGATGTAGTCCTAACATCAGTGCAACAAATAAAACATATCCCGGTAAACTTCACCATTGTACTGAATTGAAAAGAGGCATACAATACATTATGTTAACATTTAGGACCGACCACAAATCCTGGCATTTTGTTCTTACGAGTGTCCACGCTGGCAAATATTGAAAACCACCAAAATGATGCAGCTCTTTCCCAGCTTCAAGATCAGGTAAGTAGCAAACTATGAAATACCTGTAATACTCCCCTCCCCCCCCCCCCCCCCCCCCCCCCCTTCAAGCTATATAGTGCTGTAACTAACTCAATTCCTGGAAGCAATGCATCTAATTTGGGAATATCATGTGCAGCTGTACAAATGTAAGAGATATAAATACAACATAAGGGAGTACACAAGGGATACTTGGAGTATACATATGGGATACTTGGAGTGCATGACATTACTTACAAATACATCCATAGGTGTGAAACTGGACAGTACAGGATTGAGTGTAAAATATTCATATTTCTCAATGCTGATTTGAATACGATTATACAGAAGCTTAGTATGACAAACATTAGTGTGGCTTCACTTATTCCTCTAGCAAACACGGAAAGCATATCAGGTTATGTTCATTCACTAGTTAGTAATTTTAAAACATTGATGAAAGAAATTCTTTTGCAGCAAATGGATTTTGTAATTGTGAGCGAAATGTGATGAGTGACCGTGGAACATACAACTGGCCTGAAGCAGAGCCCAATCACATTGATTCTCAAATGTGTCAGTATGCAGTGATGATTGGTCAAAACATTACAAGATACTGCAATACAAACTTAACATGGACTGAAGACTCTTCGAAATGTCCTACAGTTGTGACAAATCAGTTTGCACAACTGACCACAGCAATAAAAAATGTAATACATACACATCTGTGCTTATCATTGCTAACTTACATTTATAATACCAGCAAACAATCACTACACAGAATGTGGTAAGTGTCACAGCACAGCTACAGACTGTGGTGTCCCAAGCTACACAAGTGGTGGACCAGAGCACTTCTAACCTGGCTGTTGTGACAGCTGTGTTCACTCAAATCTCTAACATATCATCTCCAACTGCACCTGTCCAAAATAATGTAGGTGAATGCATTTGTATGGGGTATGTATTGCATATGTATGTTTCATCTCTTCTCAGACCATCATCAATGTTGTTTCAGTACTCAGCAGTATCCAAACATGGCCACCAATGGTGCTAAGTACAAGTGGCTCAATGTAAATGGAACCATGATGTAACGTGTATCTCATAGTTATCTTACCTCCCCACCCCACACCCACCCCCATCCCCAGCATTGTTCAAATTTTTGAAACCATAGCTACAACCTTTGTCCAGCAAGACAATTTTACAAAACTGGATGTAATAGAAACTCAAACTAGGTTTCTTGCAGAAAAGGTTATGATACATTGAGAATGTAAAGTGATTTATGTTAATACTTACAGATTCCTTTGGAAACTCTTATTGCCATTGGTAAGAGCTTTAAAACTGACAGCAACATGCAATCACCGGCAAACAGCTCAAACCTGCTGGCAGCTTCAGTTCTTCTTCCAGGATCATTATTCAAAACTTTAACAGCCAACATCAATAATGTTGCAAACATTGGCATTTTCTTTTCCATCTACAACACTGTATCACTTTTTCCATTAGCAAGTACACCAAATTCAACTACAGTAGTAGCACCCCTAGTTGTGGGTGTTACAGTCGTGGGCATAAACACAAGCGTTCTCAAGGATCCAATTGAGCTAAATTTCAGCATTCCAAACCACAATGTAAGCAATCACCTCATATAACAAAAGCATATGCAATATCATTACTTTATGATGCATAGAATGATTCTAGTTATAACTGTGTGAGCTGGGATTTCAAAGCAGCAGGTAAACAATCGATTGGTGTGAAACTAACAAAGCTCCTAACATGCATATTTGATCGAACCAGGTAATAAGGGCAATTGGACATCTGATGGATGCCTTACAACCCAGGTGAATGCCAGCAACACTGCAAGCATTCAAATCATATGTAGATGCTTCCACTTGACAAACTTTGCTGTCCTTGTGGTGAGTAAAGAAAATAGAGTGATTAACATAATGTGCCGATCAATCTTAGGACATATCAAGTAGAATCAATAGTAACCCATCAAAATCTCTTATACCACCTATTGTGAATGAGGCCATCACCTACA
>OX442436.1:4976843-5011220 GCA_949361645.1 Spongilla lacustris
ATAAGATATAAGTGTGGTGTCTAGAGGAAGGACATTATTTTTCTTTCGCTGCTGGCATAATCTGATCTCTATAATCAATGATCATGTCTATTATTTACTATCATTTTACCAACTTACGTGATTGCGGCTACTTTCATGATAACGTATTATTATCTATTTCATCTAAGCTAAATAGCGAAACCAACGTACTAGATGTTATCTTTCATTTATGTGATGTTCAATACATCTCAAAAATTGATTATTTTATTAATTATTGTATTTTAACATCCTTATAGTTCCATCAGCACCACAGAATTTTACACTCATATACAGTCCTCTTCTTGTTTCGTCAATATACCTCTCCGCCAATTGGTCAGCAACTGTCCCAAAGAATGGAATCATCACTGCATACACTGTGTACTGTAATACTTCTGCCAGTCAAGCATATCCTGAGCAAGTGATTGGTTCAAATATTCCCACCATCAGATCTGTAGTGAATGGGACAACACTGGCTGTAACATTCAACACTGGATTCAACCCATATACACAGTATAGCTGTTATGTGACTGCTAATACATCAGCAGGAGAGGGAAGCCCATCGGTGATTGCTAGTGCCAGAACAGGAGAAATAGGTAAATTTGTAACTGCAAGTTTGGTTACAAGTCATATCCAATAATTAAAAAACACTGACACATGCATGTACCAAAAATATACAATTGATGGGTGCTAACACAATGAGGTTTCATTGCTTTATCAATTTATTTTTCAGCTCCATCATCTCCACTCACTCTCACATTGTCTTCCATTCCTGGATCTCCAATGAGTTTAAATGCTAGTTGGTCTGTACCCATACCTAGGAATGGTATCATCACTGGTTACTCTGTGTACTGTAACACTTCTGCAAGTCAATCATTCCCTGAGCAAGTGATTGGTCCAAATATTCCCACCATCAGATCTGTAGTGAATAGGACAACACTGGCTGTAACATTCAACACTGGACTCTACCCATACACACAGTATAGTTGTTACGTGACTGCAAATACATCAGCAGGAGAGGGGAGCCCTTCTGTGATTGTCCCTGCTAGAACTGTTGAAGGAGGTAAATTTGGGTTACTTAAGTTTAAATAGAAAAAGATAATTTTATGGGAAAGTATGAAATATCAATATTTTCCACACACAACACACAATATGGGGCCCATTACATTTTGTCACATCACAAGTACTACGTAGCTGTATACATTAATAGTAGGACTGATTTTATGTTGCATGAAAAATATATCTTTATTGACACCGACTTGATCGATCAGGATTATTGATTGTTTCATTCCTAAATGGACATGGTTACTGATATCAGTTAATGACCACACTACTTCACATCTGTGCAGAGATTAAATGTAACTTCACTCATTTTCTCAGTTCCATCTTCACCTAACTTCACACTGTTTTCTGTTGCGGGATCTCCAACTGCTCTCTCTGCTAACTGGTCTGCACCCATACCAAAGAATGGAATCATCACTGCATACACTGTGTACTGTAACACTTCTGCAAATCAAGCATATCCTGAGCAAGTGATTGGTCCAAATATTCCTACCATCAGATCTGTAGTGAATGGGACAACACTGGCTGTAACATTCAACACAGGACTCAACCCATACACACAGTATAGTTGTTATGTGACTGCTAATACATCAGCAGGAGAGGGAAGCCCATCAGTTATTGTCCCTGCAAGAACTGTTGAAGGAGGTAAATTTGGGTTACGTTTAAGTTTAAGTAAAAATTAATAATTTATGAAATATCAATATTTTTCACACACAACACACAATGTGGGGCCCATTATATTTTGTCACATCGACTACTAAGCCATATAGGACAGATTTTATGTTGCATGAATAATATGTCTTAATTGACACCAACTTGATCGATCAGGATTATCGATTGCTTCATTGCTAAATTGGCATGGTTACTGATATCAGTTAATGATCACACTACTTCACGTCTGTGCAGAGATTAAATTTAACTGCACTCATTTCTTCAGTTCCATCATCACCTAACTTTACACTGTCTCCTGTTGCTGGATTTCCAACTGCTCTCTCTGCTAACTGGTCTGCACCCATACCAAAGAATGGAATCATCACTGCATACACTGTGTACTGTAACACTTCTATCAACCAATCATTCCAAGAACAAGTGATTGGTCCAAATATTCCCACCATCAGATCTGTAGTGAATGGGACAACACTGGCTGTAACATTCACCACAGGACTCAACCCATACACACAGTATAGTTGTTATGTGACTGCTAATACATCAGCAGGAGAAGGAAGCCCGTCAGTTGTAATGACTGCCCGGACTGTTGAAGATGGTGAGGCTGATTCTAGCACAATATATGTTATTCATGTTACATGATCAATACGTTATTTTTGGCCTCTTGAATATGTGGCGTGGAGAATGATATGGAATGTAGTTGTGATCTTTATATACTTTTTCCCTTCCTTTAGTGTTGTCTTAAATTATTATCATTGTATTAACATCTAGTAATTGTATTATTTTTTAAGGCCTTTAAATCTATTTGATAGCAGGTGGCCCTCATTAGGTTGTTCAAATATGCCACAAAAGTAATGGATGTCTATATCTGCATCTACACACTGTAGATAAAGGGAGGAAGGAGCTAAGTCCAGACATCTGGAAAATTCTAATGCACATATTTTAGGTTTTTTTACTTTCTATACCACTTAATTGTATTGACATGAGTATTTTTATAATAATAAAATTACATGATTATTTTTTGTGGTTAAGCATAGGTCAAATTGCTATAAGGGATGGAATGTGTTAAATTGAAATTGATAATATGTAGCCCACTCGTATAAATTCTATCTATTGTTTCCAAGTACTTGCTTCCAGAAAAGAATTGTATTCAATACAATCATACCTTATCATCAGTGCCATCATCACCTCTGAACTTGAAGTTGTCTCCTGTTCCTGGGTCTCCAACTGCCCTCTCTGCTAACTGGTCTGTACCCATACCTAGAAATGGAATCATCACTGGTTACTCTGTGTACTGCAACACTTCTATCAACCAGTCTTTCCCGGAGCAAGTGATTGGTCCAAATACTCCCACCATCAGATCTGTTGTGAATGGGACAACACTGGCTGTAACATTCAACACAGGGCTGAACCCATACACACAGTATAGCTGTTATGTGACTGCTAATACATCAGCAGGAGAGGGAAGCCCTTCTTTGATATCAACTGCCAACACAGTTCAAGGAGGTAAAATATTAAGCATTACCGATATTCTGATATATTTGAGATGACAGCATTTATGTACTTACCATACTGCTGCTTTACATGTACACACATATGCACACCTACACACTGACACTTATACCAGTGATGCAAAATCAAACCTGTTACTGGCATCAATATGAGTAGACAAACGATTCTATTACAAATAGCTGAACGTACATGCTATAGGTCAGGTTGCTATTGATTTCCCTATGCACTATTTATAGTGTGCTGTGGTAGTTGACTGTACTTTACTGTTATAATGGCTCTGAACCCTCACCAACACTCCGCCTATAAATTTTAACTATTGTTTCAAACCCTAGTATATTTGCTACCTGACATGAATGTTATTGTGCTTTCTCATCAGTTTCTTCATCACCTCCTAACTTCACATTGTTTTCTGTTCCTGGCTTTCCAACTACCCTCTCTGCTAACTGGTCTGTACCCATACCAAAGAATGGAATCATCACTGCATACACTGTGTACTGTAACACTTCCGCAAGTCAAGCATATCCTGAGCAAGAGATTGGTCCAAATATTCCCACTATCAGATCTGTAGTGAACTGTACAACACTGGCTGTAACATTCACGACAGGACTCAACCCATACACAAACTATAGCTGTTATGTGACTGCTAATACATCAGCAGGAGAGGGAAGCCCTTCAGTGATTGCTAGTGCCAGAACAGTTCAAGGAGGTAAAATATAATATATTTGACAATACAGCATTTATGTACTTACCACACTGCTGCTTTACATATACACACATGTGCACACCTACACACTGACACTTATACCAGTGATGCAAAATCAAACCTGTTACTGGCATCAATATGAGTAGACATAAGGTTCTATTATTATAAATAACTGAACAAACATGCTAACGATTGCCCTATTAAATTTGCAACTTAATGATATCTCTTTATAGCGAGCTGTGGTAGTTGACTGCACTGAATTGTAATAAATTTATAATGGCTCCGAACCCTGACCAGCACTCCTCCTACAAATGTTAACTATTGTTTCAAACCCTAGTATTTGCTTCCTGACATTTTTTACTGCATGTGCTTTCTCATCAGTTTCATCATCACCTCCTAACTTCACATTGTTTTCTGTTCCTGGCTTTCCAACTGCCCTCTCTGCTAACTGGTCCGTACCCATACCAAGGAATGGAATCATCACTGCATACACTGTGTACTGTAACACTTCTGCAACTCAAGCATATCCTGAGCAAGTGATTGGTCCAAATATTCCCACCATCAGATCTGTAGTGAATGGGACAACACTGGCTGTAATATTCAACACTGGACTCAACCCTTACACACAGTATAGCTGCTATGTGACTGCTAATACATCAGCAGGAGAGGGAAGCCCTTCTGTGATTGTCACTGCAAGAACAGTTGAAGGAGGTAATCTTCCAATATGCACGTTAGGTGTTGTAGGTAAATCTAGTCCCTCATTATTTCACGCATAGAATTAGTAAATCTATTTGTGTGACAACATGTTTTCACTGGGATGCCCAGCTACATTCACAGTGTCCAAAAAGTAATGAACTGAGTCACATGGCATGCATGTAAATACAAATGAATTCATGCCCTCCTCCATTTCTCTTAGTTCCATCACCCTCATCAAATGTCTTGTTGTCTCCTGTTCCTGGCTCTCCAACTGCCCTCTCTGCTAATTGGTCTGTACCCATACCAAGGAATGGAATCATCACTGCATACGCTGTGTACTGCAACACTTCTATCAACCAGTCATTCCCTGAGCAAATTATTGGTCCAAATATTCCCACCATCAGATTTGCAGTGAATGGGACAACACTGGCTGTAACATTCACCACTGGACTCAACCCATACACACAGTATAGCTGTTATGTGACTGCTAATACATCAGCAGGAGTGGGAAGCGCTTCAGTGATCATGACTGCAAGGACTGTTGAAGATGGTGAGTGTAGTATAATGGTTTGTATTATCACGTGCGGTGCGCGAGAAGTAATCAAGACCTAATGTACAGTCAGTGATGGGTTCTTCAACATATCTCAGGAGAAAAAGGTACCTGCCACCGCCACCCTGAACAGCCTCGATTGCCATCGGGAAAGAGATAGTGTAGGGCCGTAGGCTTTGTCTTTCAATCGCCCAAGTAGAAGCGCTACTGACGCCCGAAAAGGGAGTTGTAGACCCGGCCTGCTATAGCCGGTACTAGTACGCCCGCCGCCGGGAAAAGAGAGATGTGTCGGCGATGTATCTACCGGTAGTCTGCGGCGAACTGGAGGGCCGAACAGTGCCTCTGTAGGCCCTGAGCCATGAGGCATAAGAGTGATAAGCAGAAAGTAGGGCAGGGCAGCAAGATACGTGAAAGAGAAAAGAGCTGAAGTAAGAGAAAGTCTTCCTGACAAGGAATGACCCCGCAGACATATATAAGTAACTAAAGCCCTGGTAAAGTTGGGCAGGCGACAGAGAAGTGGCACCCCCTACATGGACAGTGCAAGAGAGTGTGAGGAAAGTGTACGAGAACAAAACCAGACAACATCAAATTAACCTATAAAGGATGAGAAGGAAGAACATTGATGGGAAGGGGTTTGTATTCTCATGCAACTAGATACAATTATTAGTTTTAGCATGTACTCCAGAGTACGTATATATGTGCATTGTAGTAATAGTATAATTAACATGGGAATTAATAATTCTACATCCTTTTCAGTTCCGTCCTCCGTTTTAAACTTCACTTTGTTTCCTGTCACTGGATCGCCAACTTCACTTTCAACTACTTGGTCTGTACCCATTCCAAGGAATGGAATCATCACTGGATATACTGTATACTGTAACACTTCTACCAACCAATCATTCCCTGAGCAAGTGATTGGTCCAAATATTCCCACCATTAGATCTGTAGTGAATGGGACAACACTGGCTGTACCATTCACCACAGGACTCAACCCATACACACAGTATAGTTGTTATGTGACTGCTAATACATCAGCAGGAGAGGGAAACCCTTCAGTGATAGTGACTACCAGAACTGTTGAAGGAGGTGAGGTTACTGGAATTTTAAATCCAGTCTTTAGTATACATGTATAGACTTTCAGATGTTTATTTATCATTTACAGCCTTTAGTCAAAATTAGCATATTTGGAGGCGGCCCCAACATTTACCAATGGGAGGGGCATGGCATATTATTTTCTGTAGCCAGAGTTTGTATCTGGATTGTTGCTGATAATAAACATAAGCGAGCATTAGAAGTTAAATTATGCTACCAAAGTATAGCCACATCCTTGCCTCAATTCTACATGTATAATCTCTGGGCATTGTTGTAATTGAGGATAGTTTCAAAAGTGGAAGGATGGAGCCTGGAATTGGGAGACTATAAGGCCCCATACCCCTGCGGCCGCATCTGATACTGCCATCAAATTCATTAGACACTGAGAAAATCAATACAGTGTAGGTTATTGTAAGTGACTATGCCATAAAACCTGATGATTTGAATTGCAATTGTGCTCTATGCTCTGTATCGTAAACATTTTAGGTCACACTTGTAATTCTTTGTAAAGAACAAGGAATAAATATTATGCCTAATTTAAAAGACAAAAACATTACAACAACATTTATCAGTATATATTTTTCATATTCAGCTCCATCCTCGCCTTTGAATGTGTCACTGTCTTCTGTTCTTAACCTTCCTACTGCTCTATCAACTAACTGGAATGCACCCATACCTAAAAATGGAATCATCACTGCCTACACTGTGTACTGCAACACATCTATCAATCAATCATTCCCTGAGCAAGTGATTGGTCCAAATATTCCCACCATCAGATCTGTAGTGAATAGGACAACACTGGCTGTAACATTCAACACTGGACTCTACCCATACACACAGTATAGTTGTTACGTGACTGCAAATACATCAGCAGGAGAGGGGAGCCCTTCTGTGATTGTCCCTGCTAGAACTGTTGAAGGAGGTAAATTTGGGTTACTTAAGTTTAAATAGAAAAAGATAATTTTATGGGAAAGTATGAAATATCAATATTTTCCACACACAACACACAATATGGGGCCCATTACATTTTGTCACATCACAAGTACTACGTAGCTGTATACATTAATAGTAGGACTGATTTTATGTTGCATGAAAAATATATCTTTATTGACACCGACTTGATCGATCAGGATTATTGATTGTTTCATTCCTAAATGGACATGGTTACTGATATCAGTTAATGACCACACTACTTCACATCTGTGCAGAGATTAAATGTAACTTCACTCATTTTCTCAGTTCCATCTTCACCTAACTTCACACTGTCTTCTGTTGCTGGATCTTCAACTGCTCTCTCTGCTAACTGGTCTGCACCCATACCAAAGAATGGAATCATCACTGCATACACTGTGTACTGTAACACTTCTGCAAATCAAGCATATCCTGAGCAAGTGATTGGTCCAAATATTCCTACCATCAGATCTGTAGTGAATGGGACAACACTGGCTGTAACATTCAACACAGGACTCAACCCATACACACAGTATAGTTGTTATGTGACTGCTAATACATCAGCAGGAGAGGGAAGCCCATCAGTTATTGTCACTGCAAGAACTGTTGAAGGAGGTAAATTTGGGTTACGTTTAAGTTTAAGTAAAAATTAATAATTTATGAAATATCAATATTTTTCACACACAACACACAATGTGGGGCCCATTATATTTTGTCACATCAACTACTAACCCATATAGGACAGATTTTATGTTGCATGAATAATATGTCTTAATTGACACCAACTTGATCGATCAGGATTATCGATTGTTTCATTGCTAAATTGGCATGGTTACTGATATCAGTTAATGATCACACTACTTCACGTCTGTGCAGAGATTAAATTTAACTGCACTCATTTCTTCAGTTCCATCATCACCTAACTTTACACTGTCTCCTATTGCTGGATCTCCAACTGCTCTCTCTGCTAACTGGTCTGCACCCATACCAAAGAATGGAATCATCACTGCATACACTGTGTACTGTAACACTTCTATCAACCAATCATTCCAAGAACAAGTGATTGGTCCAAATATTCCCACCATCAGATCTGTAGTGAATGGGACAACACTGGCTGTAACATTCACCACAGGACTCAACCCATACACACAGTATAGTTGTTATGTGACTGCTAATACATCAGCAGGAGAAGGAAGCCCGTCAGTTGTAATGACTGCCCGGACTGTTGAAGATGGTGAGGCTGATTCTAGCACAATATATGTTATTCATGTTACATGATCAATACGTTATTTTTGGCCTCTTGAATATGTGGCGTGGAGAATGATATGGAATGTAGTTGTGATCTTTATATACTTTTTCCCTTCCTTTAGTGTTGTCTTAAATTATTATCATTGTATTAACATCTAGTAATTGTATTATTTTTTAAGGCCTTTAAATCTATTTGATAGCAGGTGGCCCTCATTAGGTTGTTCAAATATGCCACAAAAGTAATGGATGTCTATATCTGCATCTACACACTGTAGATAAAGGGAGGAAGGAGCTAAGTCCAGACATCTGGAAAATTCTAATGCACATATTTTAGGTTTTTTTTACTTTCTATACCACTTAATCGTATTGACATGAGTATTTTTATAATAATAAAATTACATGATTATTTTTTGTGGTTAAGCATAGGTCAAATTGCTATAAGGGATGGAATGTGTTAAATTGAAATTGATAATATGTAGCCCACTCGTATAAATTCTATCTATTGTTTCCAAGTACTTGCTTCCAGAAAAGAATTGTATTCAATACAATCATACCTTATCATCAGTGCCATCATCACCTCTGAACTTGAAGTTGTCTCCTGTTCCTGGGTCTCCAACTGCCCTCTCTGCTAACTGGTCTGTACCCATACCTAGAAATGGAATCATCACTGGTTACTCTGTGTACTGCAACACTTCTATCAACCAGTCTTTCCCGGAGCAAGTGATTGGTCCAAATACTCCCACCATCAGATCTGTTGTGAATGGGACAACACTGGCTGTAACATTCAACACAGGGCTGAACCCATACACACAGTATAGCTGTTATGTGACTGCTAATACATCAGCAGGAGAGGGAAGCCCTTCTTTGATATCAACTGCCAACACAGTTCAAGGAGGTAAAATATTAAGCATTACCGATATTCTGATATATTTGAGATGACAGCATTTATGTACTTACCATACTGCTGCTTTACATGTACACACATATGCACACCTACACACTGACACTTATACCAGTGATGCAAAATCAAACCTGTTACTGGCATCAATATGAGTAGACAAACGATTCTATTACAAATAGCTGAACGTACATGCTATAGGTCAGGTTGCTATTGATTTCCCTATGCACTATTTATAGTGTGCTGTGGTAGTTGACTGTACTTTACTGTTATAATGGCTCTGAACCCTCACCAGCACTCCTCCTATAAATTTTAACTATTGTTTCAAACCCTAGTATATTTGCTACCTGACATGAATGTTATTGTGCTTTCTCCTCAGTTTCTTCATCACCTCCTAACTTCACATTGTTTTCTGTTCCTGGCTTTCCAACTACCCTCTCTGCTAACTGGTCCGTACCCATACCAAAGAATGGAATCATCACTGCATACACTGTGTACTGTAACACTTCCGCAAGTCAAGCATATCCTGAGCAAGAGATTGGTCCAAATATTCCCACTATCAGATCTGTAGTGAACTGTACAACACTGGCTGTAACATTCACGACAGGACTCAACCCATACACAAACTATAGCTGTTATGTGACTGCTAATACATCAGCAGGAGAGGGAAGCCCTTCAGTGATTGCTAGTGCCAGAACAGTTCAAGGAGGTAAAATATAATATATTTGACAATACAGCATTTATGTACTTACCACACTGCTGCTTTACATATACACACATGTGCACACCTACACACTGACACTTATACCAGTGATGCAAAATCAAACCTGTTACTGGCATCAATATGAGTAGACATAAGGTTCTATTATTATAAATAACTGAACAAACATGCTAACGATTGCCCTATTAAATTTGCAACTTAATGATATCTCTTTATAGCGAGCTGTGGTAGTTGACTGCACTGAATTGTAATAAATTTATAATGGCTCCGAACCCTGACCAGCACTCCTCCTACAAATGTTAACTATTGTTTCAAACCCTAGTATTTGCTTCCTGACATTTTTTACTGCATGTGCTTTCTCATCAGTTTCATCATCACCTCTTAACTTCACATTGTTTTCTGTTCCTGGCTTTCCAACTGCCCTCTCTGCTAACTGGTCCGTACCCATACCAAGGAATGGAATCATCACTGCATACACTGTGTACTGTAACATATCTGCAACTCAAGCATATCCTGAGCAAGTGATTGGTCCAAATATTCCCACCATCAGATCTGTAGTGAATGGGACAACACTGGCTGTAATATTCAACACTGGACTCAACCCTTACACACAGTATAGCTGCTATGTGACTGCTAATACATCAGCAGGAGAGGGAAGCCCTTCTGTGATTGTCACTGCAAGAACAGTTGAAGGAGGTAATCTTCCAATATGCACGTTAGGTGTTGTAGGTAAATCTAGTCCCTCATTATTTCACGCATAGAATTAGTAAATCTATTTGTGTGACAACATGTTTTCACTGGGATGCCCAGCTACATTCACAGTGTCCAAAAAGTAATGAACTGAGTCACATGGCATGCATGTAAATACAAATGAATTCATGCCCTCCTCCATTTCTCTTAGTTCCATCACCCTCATCAAATGTCTTGTTGTCTCCTGTTCCTGGCTCTCCAACTGCCCTCTCTGCTAATTGGTCTGTACCCATACCAAGGAATGGAGTCATCACTGCATACACTGTGTACTGCAACACTTCTATCAACCAGTCTTTCCCGGAGCAAGTGATTGGTCCAAATACTCCCACCATCAAATCTGTTGTGAATGGGACAACACTGGCTGTAACATTCAACACTGGACTCAACCCATACACACAGTATAGCTGTTATGTGACTGCTAATACATCAGCAGGAGAGGGAAGCCCTTCTTTGATATCAACTGCCAACACAGTTCAAGGAGGTAAAATATTAAGCATTACCGATATTCTGATATATTTGAGATGACAGCATTTATATACTAACCACACTGCTGCTTTACATATACACACATGTGCACACCTACACACTGAC
This sequence comes from Spongilla lacustris, assembly GCA_949361645.1. NCBI lineage: Eukaryota > Metazoa > Porifera > Demospongiae > Spongillida > Spongillidae > Spongilla > Spongilla lacustris. The sequence continues at coordinate 4,988,299 of OX442436.1, forward strand.
ACTTATACCAGTGATGCCAAATCAAACCTGTTACTGGCATCAATATGAGTAGACAAATGATTCTATTACGAATAGCTGAACGAACATGCTATAGGTCAGGTTGCTATTGATTTCCCTATTCACTATTTATAGTGTGCTGTGGTAGTTGACTGCACTTTACTGTTATAATGGCTCTGAACCCTCACCAGCACTCCTCCTATAAATTTTAACTATTCAGTGTTTCAAACCCTAGTATATTTGCTACCTGACATGAATGTTATTGTGCTTTCTCATCAGTTTCATCATCACCTCCTAACTTCACATTGTTTTCTGTTCCTGGCTTTCCAACTACCCTCTCTGCTAACTGGTCTGTACCCATACCAAAGAATGGAATCATCACTGCATACACTGTGTACTGTAACACTTCTGCAAGTCAAGCACACCCTGAGCAAGTGATTGGTCCAAATATTCCCACCATCAGATCTGTAGTGAATGGGACAACACTGGCTGTAACATTCACCACAGGACTCAACCCATACACAAACTATAGCTGTTATGTAACTGTTAATACATCAGCAGGAGAGGGAAGCCCTTCTGTGATTGTTACTGCAAGAACTGTTGAAGATGGTGAGGGCATACATGTATAAGATATTCATTATATGCATTGTAGTGATACTAGTTCAATTGCCTTAATTTAAAAATTCTATATCATTTTCAGTTCCTTCTTCCGTTTTAAACTTCACTTTGTTTCCTGTCACTGGATCGCCAACTTCACTTTCAACTACTTGGTCTGTACCTATACCACGTAATGGAATCATCATAGGATACTCTGTGTACTGTAACACTTCTATCAACCAATCATTCCCTGAGCAACTTATTGGTCCAAATATTCCCACCATCAGATCTGTAGTGAATGGGACAACACTGGCTGTAATATTCAACACTGGACTCAATCCATACACACAGTATAGTTGTTATATGACTGCTAATACATCAGCAGGAGAGGGAAGCCCTTCAGCAATAGTGACTACCAGAACTTTTGAAGGAGGTGAGGATTTTAATTCTAGTCTTTCTTTTCTGGATGTTTCGTAGTACCATTAGCATGTATAACCTTTAGTCAACATATTTTTGACACTAAGGGAATCAATACAGTGTATGTTATTCTAAAGGACTCTGCCATTACTTGTGCATAACATCAGGTGACCCATTCAGTAATGCTGCATCGTACGCAATTGCAATTGATCCCTATGCTCTGATGGTTTCATTATTTTTGCTCAATGCTGTATACCATTCATCACACTTGCAATGCAATTCATGGTATACAAATCAAATTTTATCATACTTCTTGTTGTGCTGTTAGTTAATTCATTGTCAATTGCCAAATAAGCTCTGCCACTGCGTGTAACCTTGTATATAAGGCACATGCATGAATTTATTTTTCATTTTCAGCTCCATCCTTTCCATTAAATGTTTCACTGTCTCCTGTTATTAACCTTCCTACTGCTCTATCAACTAACTGGTCTGTACCCATACCAAAGAATGGCATCATCACTGCATACACTGTGTACTGTAACACTTCTGCAAGTCAAGCATATCCTGATCAAGTGATTGGTCCCAATATTCCCACTATAAGATCTGTAGTGAATGGGACAACACTGGCTATAACATTCAACACAGGACTCAACCCATACACACAATATAGTTGTTATGTGACTGCTAATACATCAGCAGGAGAGGGAAGCCATTCAGTGATTGTGTTTGCAAGAACTGTTGAAGCAGGTAAATATATGTTTAGATATGAAAGACAATTATAGTATTAACTGAATAAGTTATGCATGTACAATATTGGTACCAGCACGTTGCAGCAGCTATTACTAACCATACAGCAGCTCTTTATAGAAGGCCATGGCTTATGACCAGATGCACATTAGTCAAAATCTAGCATTTAATTTATATGTCGGTGTGTCATATTTATATTAATGTTTTGCACATACAACACCTGCGGATAGACACATATAAGAGGGCAGATTTTTCAAGCCAAAGTGACCTACATCAAAAGCAGCACATACTTTTTTTTTTGCATGGAAGGATTAGTGGTTATGTCTCAAGGGATCAGATTTACTAATGAAAACGTAATTCCTAAAATGGAAATTTTGCCTATGCAGTAAATAAAAACACTTTTAACTGCACTCATTTTCTCAGTTCCATCTTCACCTAACTTTACACTGTCTCCTGTTCCTGGATCTCCAACTGCTCTCTCTGCTAACTGGTCTCTACCCATACCAAGGAATGGAATCATTACCGGATACTCTGTGTACTGTAACACTTCTACCAACCAATCATACCCTGAACAAGTGATTGGTCCAAATATTCCCACCATACGATCTGTAGTGAATGCGACAACACTGGCTGCAACATTCAACACTGGACTCAACCCATACACACAGTATAGTTGTTATGTGACTGCTAATACATCAGCAGGAGAGGGAAGCCCTTCTGTGATTGTCACTGCAAGAACTGTTGAAGATGGTGAGGGCATACATGTATAAGATATTCATTATATGCATTGTAGTGATACTAGTTCAATTGTCTTGGAATTTAAAAATTCTATATCATTTTCAGTTCCTTCTTCCATTTTAAACTTCACTTTGTTTCCTGTCACTGGATCACCAACTTCACTTTCAACTACTTGGTCTGTACCCATACCAAGGAATGGAATCATAACTGGATACACTGTGTATTGTAACACTTCTATCAACCAATCATTCCCTGAGCAAGTGATTGGTCCAAATATTCTCACCATCAGATCTGTAGTAAATGGGACTACACTGGCTGTAATATTCAACACTGGACTCAACCCATACACACAGTACAGTTGTTATGTGACTGCTAATACATCGGCAGGAGAGGGAAGCCCTTCAGCAATAGTGACTACTAGAACTTTTGAAGGAGGTGAGGATTTTAATTTTAGTCTTTCTTTTCTTTCTTAGTTGCATTAGCATGTATAACCTTTAGTCAACATATTTTCGAAACTAAGGCAATCAATACAGTGTAGGTTATTCTAAAGGACTTTGCCATTACTTGTGCATAACATCTGGTGACCAATTCGGTGATGCCGTATCGTACGCAATTACTATAGTTCCCTATGCTCTGATTTTTTTGCTCAATGCTGTATACCTTTCATCATACTTGCAATGCAATTCATGGTATAAAATTGTACTTCTGTTATATGTTGTGCTGTTAGTTAATTAATTGTCAATAATAAAGATAATGCCAAATATGAAATAAGCTCTGCAGCATGAATCTATTAATGATTTTTTTTTCATTTTCAGCTCCATCCTCTCCATTAAATGTTTCACTGTCTCCTGTTTATAACCTTCCTACTGCTCTATCAACTAACTGGTCTGTACCCATAACAAAGAATGGAATCATCACTGGATACACTGTGTACTGTAACACTTCTGCAAGTCAAGCATATCCTGAGCAAGTGATTGGTCCCAATATTCCCACTATTAGATCTGTAGTGAATGGGACAACACTGGCTGTAACATTCAACACAGGACTCAACCCATACACACAGTATAGTTGTTATGTGACTGCTAATACATCAGCAGGAGAGGGAAGTCTTTCTGTGATTGTGTTTGCAAGAACTGTTGAAGCAGGTAAATATATGTTTAGATATGAAAGACAATTATAGTATTAACTGAATAAGTTATACATGTACAATATTGGTACCAGCACGTTGCAGCAGCTATTATTAACCATACAGCAGCTCTTTATAGAAGGCCATGGCTTAAGACCTGATGCACATTTGTCAAAATCTAGCATTTAATTTATATGTCGGTGTGTCATATTTATATTAATGTTTTGCACATACAACACCTGCGGATAGATACATATAAGAGGGCAGATTTTTCAAGCCAAAGTGACCTACATCAAAAGCAGCACATCCTTTTTTTTGCATGGAAGGATTAGTGGTTATGTCTCAAGGGATCAGATTTACTAATGAAAACGTAATTCCTAAAATGGAAATTTTGCCTATGCAGTAAATAAAAACACTTTTAACTGCACTCATTTTCTCAGTTCCATCTTCACCTAACTTTACACTGTCTCCTGTTCCTGGATCTCCAACTGCTCTCTCTGCTAACTGGTCTGCACCCATACCAAAGAATGGAATCATCACTGGATACTCTGTGTACTGTAACACTTCTCCCAACCAATCATTCCCTGAACAAGTGATTGGTCCAAATATTCCCACCATCAGATCTGTAGTGAATGGGACAACACTGGCTGTAACATTCAACACAGGACTCAACCCATACACACAGTATAGTTGTTATGTGACTGCTAATACATCAGCAGGAGAGGGAAGCCCTTCAGCTGTAATGACTGCCCAGACTGTTAACAATGGTGAGGCCAATTATAGCACAGTACATATGATATGATATGATCTACATTACATTATTTGTGTTTGCGTAATGGAAAAGTTTATCATCCTAGGCGACAGATATAGTACAAATCAGTGTGACATGGAGTTTTAAACAACTAATAAAAACACTTTGCATGATACAGTTTTCCTTTTATTGTTGTATAATTAAAGCACATGGCATTTGTCATTTTATTCTCATGAAGGTTTTATTAAGTATTCGATTGTTAACAGTCACTTGACATAGTCGAGGTTCAGATTGAGTTTTCTACATGCCACAATAGTAATGCTAAGGCTATTACCCTATAAGCTGTATCTGCATCCAGTAGATGATTGATTAAGGAATCCATTAAAAAAATTCTTTTGTAAACTTCTGCATTTGTTTAGTCTTTCTCGGATCATTATTGGTGATGATATTTTTTGCTAAGCATAGCTCTAATTGCTATTAAGTGCCTTATTCAATTTCCAACTAATAATAGCTAGATGACTTAACGGTAATAAATGTTTGGAATTTATAATGGCTATGAACCCACTCCACTCCCCCTAAATGTATGATGCATCAAATTTGCCTGCTAACAACAATGGTTTTATACTTTCTCATCAGTGCCATCGTCACCTCCTAACTTTATGTTGTCTCCTGTTCCTGGCTCTCCAATTGCACTCTTTGCTAACTGGTCTGTACCCATACCAAGGAATGGAATCATCACTGGATACACTGTATACTGTAATACATCTATCAACCAATCTTTCCATGAACAAGTCATTGGTCCAAATACTCCCACCATCAGATCTGTAGTGAATGGGACTACACTGGCTGTAACATTCAACACTGGACTCAACCCATACACACAATATAGTTGTTATGTGACTGCTAATACATCAGCAGGAGAGGGAAGCCCTTCTGTGATAGCAACTGAAAACACAGTTCAAGGAGGTAAAATAATAATCATTAAAAATATTGGAATTTTAATTATTTTAGAGTACATGCACATACATACCACAAACTGGCATCAATATTTTATTTTGGCCTTGTGATGCCAATGTGCAATGGTTTATATTCATACCTAGTGTACTATGGGGTTGTGTAGATGTAATGCGTGTATACATTACACGGTCTATGGTCTGCAATATACATGTATTCGTGCACATCTGTATTGGATTCAACACATAGCTTTAAAACAAACCAGCATAGCAGACATGCCATCATGATGCAGTCCTCCTCACTTCTATTATGCGACACATATAAAGTCATATATGTACATGTAACTGTCAGAAGTTCTTACTTCTCTTGATTTTCAGTTTCATCATCACCTCCTAACTTCACGTTGTCTTATGTTCCTGGTTTACCAACTGCCCTCTCTGCTAACTGGTCTGTACCCATACCAAGGAATGGAATCATCACTGCATACACTGTGTACTGTAACATGTCTATCAACCAATCATTTCCTGAGCAAGTGATTGGTGTGAATATTCCCACCAAAAGATCCGTAGTGAATTGGACAACACTGGCTGTAACATTCAACACAGGACTCAATCCATACACACAGTATAGTTGTTATGTGACTGCTAATACATCAGCAGGAGAGGGAAGCCCTTCATCTGTAATGACGGCCCGGACTGTTGAAGATGGTGAGGCTTTTATACATGGTGTTATATTTCATGCTCTGGCAAGTATTCCTGTGTTTTGTTTTTAGTTCCGTCTTCTCCTATCGACGTTGCTTTGACTTCTGTTCCTGGTTCTCCAACTGCACTCTTTGCTAACTGGTCTGCTCCCATACCTAGGAATGGAATCATCACCTGGTACACTGTGTACTGTAACACTTCTGCAAGTCAAGCATATCCTGAGCAAGTGATTGGTCCAAATATTCCCACCATCAGATCTGTAGTGAATAGGACAACACTGGCTGTAACAGGACTCAATCCATACACACAGTATAGTTGTTATGTGACTGCTAATACATCAGCAGGAGAGGGAAGCCCTTCTGTTATTGTCACTGCAAGAACTGGAGAAGAGGGTGAGATATTTTTGTATATGCACATATAATGGTCTTCTGTGCATAATGTTGGTGATGAGTATGTAGCCAAAAAAATAAGCAAAGTTTGTGGTAAGGTATACTGCAGCACACAGTAAAAAGCAGGAATGATTTTCTAATTTTCATTTTCACAGTTCATAAATAGATGCATTCTCATTTATAATTTTTAATATTGATTGAAAATGTGTCTGTTAACCTGTTATCTCCTCAGTCATTTTGCATATGTTTTTGCATATCAACAACACCTCCCATCATTTAGTTCCATCATCCCCACTGGATGTTACTTTGTCTCCTATTCCTGGCTTTCCGACTTCCCTTTTTGCAAATTGGTCTGTACCCATATCAAAGAATGGAATCATCACTGCATATACTGTGTACTGTAACACTTCTGCAAGTCAAGCATATCCTGAGCAAGTGATTGGTCCAAATATTCCCACCATCAGATCTGTAGTGAATGGGACAACACTGGATGTAACATTCAACACTGGACTCAACCCATACACACAGTATAGTTGTTATGTGACTGCTAATACATCAGCAGGAGAGGGAAATTCTTCTGTGATTGTCACTGCAAAGACTGTTTTAGGAGGTAACCAGTAAACCAGTACTGTTATCATTGTGCAATAATTTTCATCGTTTACACTTTGATATGGATATATTTAATTCGGAATGGACCTAATATGAATGAACAGGTTTATGCAAAGTAGGCATTTAGCGATGCAATCATATTTTGAAAGTCATCACACCTATGGTAATAATCAATGCACTATGTGCTTGCTACAATATAATAGAAAGCAGCTCTGCAAGCAAGTACAAGTAATGGAATTTTATTCATTCAATCCAATGTTAAGAAATTTAATATATTATAGCATGCAAATTCTTAATCGTGGTAATTTTACATGCGTAAGAGTAAGGTTTTGCTGATGACATTATTTTAACGTTTTTAGTTCCATTTTTATCCCTATGCATTTCTTTTGTACCGAAAGATAATTTATTGTGCTTTCTTTTTAGTTCCATCATCGCCTTTAAACTTTAAGTTGTTGCCAATCATTGGATCTCCAACTGCCCTTTCTGCTAACTGGTCTGTACCCATACCAAAGAATGGTATCATTACTGGATATACTTTGTACTGTAACACTTCTGCAAGTCAAGCATATCCTGAACAAGTGATTGGTTCAAATATTCCCACCATAAGATCTGTAGTGAATGCAACAACACTGGCTGTTAAATTCACCACAGGACTCAACCCATACACACAATATAGTTGTTATGTGACTGCTAATACATCAGCAGGAGAGGGAACCCCTTCAGTGATTGTCACTACAAGGACTGTTGAAGATGGTAAGATTGAATGATTGTAATGCCCTTAATATGAAATTTCATACTTGCAATTGAATTGCTTGTAAAAATTTTTTAATCTCCAATTTGATTTCACACTTCTCCTCTATGACATATTTGTCTTTTTTGATAATGTATCTCAATGTGTTAGTTACATGCACATCCATACACATCCATGTCTGTGTTACAGTGCGTATTATTGGACTACTGTGAGCTTAGTGTAATTGACAGATAGGCAGTGAATTTTTGCTAAACACATCACATGAGGATAGAAGCCACTTTTTTAGCCTATGTGCTTAGACTACCTTGTTGACGTAATCATGCAATGGCCAGCTTTACAAGCATGTCAACATTGTAATCAGTAATTACAAAAACCACTAAACAAAATCCTTTACTATATACACTACTGACATGAAAATATAAAGGTAACTGAAATTGGTATTCAATGTAAATTCATTTACATTATTTGCAACAAGACAAGCATTTCATGGCTACTATCTTTAATGCCTGTAACTCATTCTTTTCATCAGTTCCATCCTCCCCACCTAACTTCACACTGTCTCCCGTCCTTGGCTCTCCAAATTCACTTACTTCCAGCTGGTCTGTACCTATATCAAAGAATGGGATCATCACTGCATACAATGTGTATTGTAACACATCTATTAACCAATCATCATCTGAGCAAGTGATTGGTCTAAATATTCCCACCATCAGATCTGTTGTGAATGGGATAACACTGTCTGTAACATTCAACACTGGACTCAATCCATACACAAACTATAGCTGTTATGTGACTGCTAATACATCAGCAGGAGAGGGAGGCCCTTCTGTGATAGCAACTGCCAGAACAGTGGAAGGAAGTAAGTTTGGATTATGTGTAAGCTTATCCTTACATAATATAACTGGGGAATATATGAGATCAATTCTCTCTTGTCAAAACGTATCACCTACCTATGTTTGTTTTGCCTTATGTAATGCACATTATTAGTATTATTATTTTTATTTTTATTAAAATTGTCAAGTATACATGACATACGAACCAAATACGAGTAATAAATGTGTTACATTGTTACAATTAGCTAAATAAATTCAGCCTGATTGTGGTAGTCTGGAGAGGATGGCTCTGGACACCGACCTCAGCAAGATGTTTTTGAGACGTCCATAAACCATTTTAGCTCTGGGCTGGGAGAGGCTAATTGACAGGTGGGATGCCAACCTAGACAATACACCCTGAGCCTTCCAACCCCAATGACCAAACGTTTCAACAGCCATGGGGATACATGTCCAGCCCAGTTCCGTGCACTTGGTGCTGTTATTATTATTATTATGAAATAGGCCCTTGTGAGAGCAAATTACCGAACCATCCTATCCCGCTCTCTGTAAACTGTTCGTGTTTGGCAAAGTACAGTAGGTAGTAGCATATTATATGACAAATGTATAATAATAATAATCATTATTATTAAAAATTAAATTATTACTCCTTTCCATCCTAAAAATAAAAATATTTTTAAATGCATGATTTATTGTTTTCTTTTGCATTTCAGCTCCATCATCTCCCATCAATTTTTCAATCATTCTTGTTAATCAGACCACTTTCCTAGCCATGTGGTCAGAACCGTTACATAGTAATCTACCCATCACTGCATACTCTGTGTACTGTAACACTTCTGCAAGTCAAGCATATCCTGAGCAAGTGATTGGTCCAAATATTCCTACCATCAGATCTGTAGTGAATTGGACAACACTGGCTGTAACATTCAACACAGGACTCAACCCATACACACAGTATAGTTGTTATGTGACTGCTAATTCATCAGCAGGAGAGGGAACCCCTTCAGAAATTGTTACAGGCAGGACGTCTGAAGGAGGTGAGATTTTATACTGTAGAGTTTGCATGTATGTGCAGATATGCTACCGACTATCGAAAATTACCATGTTCATGTAACAGGCATGAATACTACAATTCTTATATTTGTCCCATTCATAGTAAAAAAGAAAATACAATTATGATCACATAATGTTACAAGTGACCTCCTTTTACCTTCACTCAGTGCCATACTATCCTTCAATATTCACATTGTTTCCTGTTTTGGTGTCAACAAATGCACTCTAAGCATTTCTTCTTATTCACAGTTCCGTCATCACCTCAAAACTTCTCTTTGTCTCCTGTTGCTGGTTCTCCATCTCAACTGTCTGCTAACTGGTCTGTACCCATACCAAGGAATGGAATCATCACTGGATACACTGTGTACTGTAACACTTCTGCAAGTCTAGCATATCCTGAGCAAGTGATTGGTCCAAATATTCCCACCATCAGATCTGTAGTGAATGGGACAACACTGGCTGTAACATTCACCACAGGACTCAATCCATACACACAGTATAGTTGTTATGTGACTGCTAATACATCAGTGGGAGAGGGAAGCCCTTCAGTGATTGTCACTGCACAAACTATTCAAGAAGGTAAGATTTTATAACATTTTTAACAGCTTAAGGAACCTAAATCATATTAGTTTATGCAAATCAAAAATGTATTTTTATTAATATGGCTTTTGCTTTCTGCTTTTTTTAGTTCCTTCATCACCCATCAACATTTCATTGTCTTCTGTTTCTGGTTTTTCAAACTTACTCTCTGCTAATTGGTCTGTACCCATACAAAGGAATGGAATCATCACTGCATACACTGTGTACTGCAATACTTCTATCAACCAATCATTCCCTGAACAAGTGATTGGTCTAAATATTCCCACCATCAGATCTGTAGTGAATGGGACAACACTGGCTGTAACATTCAACACAGGACTCAACCCATACACACAATATAGTTGTTATGTGACTGCTAATACATCAGCAGGAGAGGGAAGCCTTTCTGTGATTAAGATTGCCCAGACTGTTCAAGATGGTAAGCATTTCTTAAATCTAAGCAGGTTTAAAATTTCATTAATTGATTCCTCCCAATACTTTTTAGACTACACATGTACATATGAATAGTAATAAAACTATGAATGTGATGCAGTAGAATCATTAAATGGTGTGCCGTAAAATATTGACTTCATACCGTACTTTAATACTTTTCAGTTCCATCAGCTCCTCTCAACAATACCATATCATCAGTTCCTGGCTTTCCTACAGCTTTATTGACTAACTGGTCTGTACCCGTACCAAGGAATGGAATCATTACTGCATACACTGTGTACTGTAACACTTCTACAATTCAAGCATATCCTGAGCAAGTGATTGGTCCAAATATTCCCAACATAAGATCTGTAGTGAATGGGACAACACTGGCTGTAACATTCAACACAGGACTCAGCCCATACACACAGTATAGTTGTTATGTGACTGCTAATACATCAGCAGGAGAGGGAAGCCCTTCTGTGATTGTCACTATAAGAACTGGAATAGATGGTATATAATTAAGTATTTTACTGCCTGAAATGTTTTGTTGCATCCATATTGTATCACTTTCACATGCAGTTCCATCATCGCCATTCAACATGGCCCTCTATCCTGTATCTGGGTCTCCAACCACCCTCTCTGCTAACTGGTCTGTACCCATACCAAGGAATGGAATCATCACTGGTTACTCTGTGTACTGTAACACTTCTGCTAATCAATCATATCCTGAGCAAGTGATTGGTCCAAATATACCCACCATCATATCTTTAGTGAATGGGAAAACACTGGCTGTTACACTCTCTGGACTCAATCCATACACACAGTATAGCTGTTATGTGACTGCTAATACATCAGCAGGAGAAGGAAGTCCTTCTATGATTGTAACTACACGAACTGTTGAAGGAGGTACATTGTCTTTGATTTACATGTATATATTATATAATTATATCGTTAAAATGATAAAAATAGTTCCTCATCTGTGAATTAATACTGTCATCTTACTTTCTCCAGCTCCATCTTATCCCCAGAACATTTCATTGTCTCCTATTCCTGGATCTCCAACTGCTCTCTTTGCTAGCTGGTTTGTTCCCATACCAAAGAATGGAATCATCACTGCATACACTGTGTACTGTAACACTTCTACTAACCAATCATTCCCTGAACAAGTGATTGGCCCAAATATTCCCACCATCAGATCTATAGTGAATAGGACAACTCTGGCTGTAACATTCAACACAGGACTCAACTCATACACACAGTATAGTTGTTATGTGACTGCTAATACATCAGCAGGAGAGGGAAGCCCTTCTGTGATTGTGACTACAAGAACTGTTGAAGGAGGTACATTGTCTTTGATATACATGTATATATGATTATCATTATTTATTTGTTATTATTATTATTTATTATTATTATTTTACAAGATACAATTTAGGACATACAAAATACACGAGAACATGACCAAAACTATATAACACATCAGAAACAATCTTGAGGGCAATATCTGGACATTATAACCCTCACATTAGCCCTTACTAGGTTCAGATTGAGCCGACCATATCATTATTAATAAATATATATTTATCATTATACTGTTAAAATAATAAAATAGTTCCTCATCTGTGAATTAACACTGTCATCTTACCTTCTCCAGCTCCATCTTATCCCCAGAATATTTCATTGTCTCCTATTCCTGGATCTCCAACTGCTCTCTTTGCTAACTGGTCTGTACCCATACCACGGAATGGAATCATCACTGCATACACTGTGTACTGTAACACTTCTGCCAGTCAAGCATATCCTGAGCAAGTGATTGGTCCAAATATTCCCACCATCAGATCAGTAGTGAATGGGACAACACTGGCTGTAACATTCAACACAGGACTCAACCCATACACACAATATAGTTGTTATGTGACTGCCAATACCTCAGCAGGAGAGGGAATGCCTTCAGTGGTGGTCACTGCAAGAACATTTCAAGGAGGTGAGGCGCATTTTTCGGGTTTTACTTTCTGCACTTTTAAGACATGTGGTTGGTGTGTTTAGGATGTTATAGAATCAATATTTCTGCAAGATCTTTCAAATTTAAATAATAATAATAATAAGAGTTTCGATTCTAGCTATACAAAATGTGTGAACCCATACCAAATACTAGCCACTTTAAACTGTATAATGGCGGTGAGTGTAACAGCAGATGTTTATATTGTTCAGTTTGCTAAATAGCATCATGATGGTTGTAAGTAATTAGGCAGGTGAAAAATTGCATTATGTGTTTTAGTCATGATAAGTTTTTTATAAGTGTTTAATACATGAACGCATATGGAACTATTTGTTAGTATGTCCTATGGTGCCAATACAATCATGTTTTGTGTCCATTATATGACTTTTTTATTTCAGTTCCATCATCATGTTTGAATGTTTCATTCTCATCTGTTCCTGGTTCTCCAACTGCCCTGTCTGCTAACTGGTCTGCACCCATACAAAGGAATGGAATCATCAATGCATACACTGTGTACTGTAACACTTCTATCAACCAATCATTCCCTGAGCAAATGATTGGTCCAAATAATCCTACCATCAGATCTGTAGTGAATGGCACAACACTGGATGTAACATTCAACACAGGACTCAATCCATACACACAGTATAGTTGTTATGTGACTGCTAATACATCAGCAGGAGAGGGAATCCCTTCTGTGATTGTCACTACAAGAACTGTTGAAGGAGGTAACTCAGTTTCAGCAAATGAATACTGTTTGGGATTTTACATAATATAGTTGGCCAGCATTTTGTGTAGTTTTGCATATACCATTACTGGAACACTTGTGCTTTTATTCACCTGAGCCATATCAGTACTGCAATGAGTGGTTAACCTTCTTATACCTGTACAAGGTCTAAAGAATATGTTGTTACAGTGTTGTGATGATCACTGATGGATATTAATCAATTAGATTTTAATTAACACTGATATGAAAAATTAATTCTTTCTTTTCCAGTTCCTTCCTCGCCAAATTTCACACTGTATCCTATCCCTGACTCTTCTACTGCACTATCTGCAAACTGGTCTGTACCCATACCAAGGAATGGAATCATCACCAGATACTCTGTATACTGCAACACTTCTCTCAACCAATCATTCCCTGAGCAAGTGATTGGTCCAAATATTCCCACAATCAGATCTGTACTGAATGGGGCAACACTGGCTGTTACACTCACTGGACTCAACCCATACACACAGTATAGTTGTTATGTGACTGCTAATACATCAGTGGGAGAAGGAAGCCCTTCCTGGATTGTGACTGCAAGAACTGTTGAAAATGGTGAGATTCAGGAAAACTATTATTTATTTAGAAGAATATCTCTGATGGATAGGGGATAAAATAATGGATTATAAGTTACCTGTCAACATTTTGCTACAATTTGCAAGTGTTTTTGGATTTATGGATTTTATGCCTACTGATATGTATATCTATATCCTTTTGTTTTTATTGGTTTGCAGTGCCATCATTGCCATATAACTACTCACTGTCTCCTGTTCCTGGTTCTCCAACTGCTCTCTTTGCTAATTGGTCTGCACCTATACCAAAGAATGGAATCATCACTTCATACACTGTGTACTGCAACACGTCTGCAAGTCAAGCATATTCTGAGCAAGTGATTGGTCCAAATATTCCCACCATCAGATCTGCAGTGAATGGGACAACACTAGCTGTAACATTCAACACAGGACTTAAACCATACACACAGTATAGTTGTTATGTGACGGCTAGTACTTCAGCAGGAATGGGGGCTCCTACAGCAGTTATAACCACAAGAACAGTACAAGGAGGTCAGTGGATTTAATTCTAAATAACAGTGCATATAGTCCGTGACTTGGCACTTGCTCGCCTGCTTTCATGCACACTTTAAAACGGGCATAAATATAGACGTTTATTGTTGCAAGTGACATGCGGCATACATGTACTGGGCCTGGATGCTTGGAACAATGGAAATGTAGCAGTTCATTGTGAGTTGCCTGTCTCACAATTAGATATACTGAAACCAGGGGAAAATCACGCCCATGGCACATTCATTTGATCATGACCATAAACGTGATCAAAACGAGTATGCAGTTTGTTATACAACAAACCTGTAATGTGTCTAAGTTCATATGGTTGGGCGTAGCCCGACTTTCCACCTATAAGCGAAGGTCAGGCTATGCCCAACTAAGTACAATATTGAGCGCGCAACAACTTCAAAGCGCGTGCTCCGAGAATGCTCATTACATATGGTCAAACATAATTTTTATCCATCAGTTTAACTAGCAGAATGACTAGCTTAGTTTCTGTTATGAGAGACCTGGAAGGCTGGAACAAGCAGTAAATATCTGTAATTTTCGGTTGTCTCCAACTAATTTTGCACTATTCTTTTCAGTTCCATCCTCACCACTTAACTTCACAATGTTTCCCGTTCCTGGATCTCCAACTGCACTATCTGCTAACTGGTCTGTACCCATGCCAAAGAATGGAATAGTAACTGAATACTCTGTGTACTGTAACACTTCTATCAACCAATCATTCCCTGAGCAAGTGATTGGTCCGAATATTCCCACCATCAGATCTGTAGTGAATGGGACAACACTGGCTGTAACATTCAACACAGGGCTCAGCCCATACACACAGTATAGTTGTTACGTGACTGCTAATACATCAGCAGGAGAGGGAAGCCTTTCTGTGATTGTCACTATCAAAACTGTTGAAAGAGGTAAAATATATATTCTGCACAATGCCAATTCAGTTTTTTTTAAGATGATCTTTATATATTTATACATGTGATACATACAAAAAATCCTTGACATGAATTCTTTTCTAAAGAATAAAGTTCTATGAATGAATGACTTACATCTGATATGACAAGCACATGACATGCCTAGTATTCCAAAATAGAAAATGTACATGCAACATGAAAGTAAAACCGCACATTTGAACGGAGTCATTATTACTGGATGTAATTACAAATGTCAATTAATAACAGTAGCTGAAATTGAATATCAATTGATTTCACATTGTACAGAGGGATTTTGAGAATTTTAGATTGTCCTAAGTTAATGTTTAAAATTTTGTCATTTCACCCAGTTAGCATCCTAATTAAGGACGCTCTTTTTTTAAACTATATTGCCATGAAGAAGAGTAACTTATAGCAGCTTATTTCATTTTCAGATCATTATTTTGTTCTTATGCATTATGTTATCAGCAATTGAGTTTCGTCATGCTTTCAAAGTACTTCTTTATTTAATTGATTAAATAGACATTTCTGACCTCAGTAAGCACAGTTTGTACCATTGGAATGGCTTCTGTTAACTTGTACTACAAGAAATATTCATTTTCAAAAAATAGAATTGATGTTTCTTGTACTGCGAGTTAACAGCGGCAATGCCAATGGTACAAAGTGTTCAAGTTTATGTATATGTTATTCAGATGATTACAATCATAAAAACATCATTTTCAGTTCCATCATCTCCATTGCAATTCTTGTTGTCTCCTGTTCCTGGATCTCCTACTGCTATTTTTGCTAACTGGTCTGTGCCCATACCAAGGAATGGAATCATCACCAGATATACTGTGTACTGTAACACTTCTGCAAGTCAAGCATATCCTGAGCAAGTGATTGGTCCAAATATTCCCACCATCAGATCTGTAGTGAATGGGACAACACTGGCTGTAATATACAGCACTGGTCTCAACCCATACACACAGTATTGCTGTTATGTGACTGCTAATACATCAGCAGGAGAGGGAAGCCCTTCTGTGATTGTGACTACCAGAACTGTTGATGGAGGTGAGATTATAGCAGTTATGCTAAATGTCTATCAACCATGTATTAATAATCAATAAATGAAACAAATAGAGATGCATGCATATTTGTCTTTTATTGAAGGTAGCTACAAGTGTTGCAAGCACTGATTAATTACAATCCTTTTACAAATAAATCATTTCTATTTTGATTCTTGGTATAGATGTGTTTTAAACTAGAATTCTAAATCTTGTTTCAAAATGTTATTATCAGTACATATGAGAACAAGCTCAAGCTGTAACAGACAACCATTGTGTTAACCAGGACATAGTGGCATCACATCATGATCAATATAAAGTGGCATCAGATCTAAATGTGCTACTGCATGTTCTAACCACAATTTTTTTGTGTGTTACTTCTAAGTGACACCACAGCATATGGATACAAAGTAATTTTGCAGTGGCTACACATAACTAATTGGCAGTGTGGCCAACACATCTTTGTATGCATCATTAGTGTACATTTTAAAGGCCTCATTCCAGCATCATATATTTTCATATTCTTTCATTTTCAGTTCCTAGTGGTGCTCCAGGCTCAGTAGCAGCCATCACAGTTGCACCAACTTCAGTCAATGTCAGTTGGAATCAGCTACCCAATACTTCAAGGAATGGTATCATCATAGCCTATGAAGTGGCATACACATGGTCCCTGGGTAATGGACAGCTTGCTACCAACTCTGTGAACACCAGTGGTGCCCAAAATCAGCTACTGCTGAATATGCTCCAGGAGTGTGTGCAGTACAACATATCTGTGAGAGCTTACACCAGCCAAGGGCCTGGACCATATAGTGTACCAGTCCTTGATTCATCCCTAAACAGTGAGTTCACACTCATCTAGTTATAGCAATTTAAGTGATCTGGCTGTGCACACACAGTGTATGCTGAGGTCCCACAACCTCCAGAAGTTCTACTTAGTGCCCTCTCTGCAACTTCTGCTAATCTCACCTGGAGCTGTCCTCTGGAGAAGAATTATACAATCATTTCCTACTCTGTAAATGTCACTGTTAATAACCCCAGCTCTATTGATGCAGGCTGTGTAAATGGACGAAACCTAACTTACTACATTACAGTTCCTGGATTTCAGAGATATGTTTTACTCAATGACACGTTGCTTTGTAAGTATGATCAAATGTAGCCTAGCTTCTATGCTCATAATTCCACACCAATGTTCCTCACAGTACCCTTCACATCTTACTCCTTTGAAGTGTTGGCAAATACAACTCAGGGAGAAGGAGAGTTCTCCATACCTCGTTCATTCACCACCCTCCAGGCCCCTCCCACTTCCCCCCTCAAATTAAGTGTCAGTGTCATCAGTTACAGCAGTCTGCTTGTATCATGGAGCCCACCAACATGCAGTAATGGAATAATATCAGGATACATGGTGAGGGGAAGTATGATATTACAGCTGGTGTACTTATGATATGCTAACATAGGTGACATACACTCCATCAATTGGTACTCGATCAAGTCCCTACATTGTGTCAAATGCTACCACACTTCTACTTCAAAACCTTTTGAATAACACACAGTATACAATCTATTTGTGTGCTTGCACAGCTGGAGGATGTAGTCCTAACATCAGTGCAACTAGTAAAACACATCCTGGTAAATTTAACCCTTGTACTGCATTAAAAAGAGGCATACAAATCATTTTATTATAATTTAGGACCAGCAACAAATCCTACGTTTTTGTACTTACGATTGTCCACACTAACTAACATTGAAAACCACCAAAACAATGAACCTCTTATCCAGTTTCAGGTTAATGTAAGTAGCAGAACACCATGAAAGACCTGTTATCCCCCCCACCCCCTTTTCAGTTATATAGTGCTGTAACTGGCTCAATTCCTGGAAGCAATGCATCTAATTTGGGAATATCATGTGCAGCTGTACAAATGTAAGAGATATAAATACAACATAAGGGAGTACACAAGGGATACTTGGAGTATACATGTGAGATACTTGGAGTGCATGACATTACTTACAAATGCCTCCATAGGTGTGAAACTGGACAGTACAGGATTGAATGTAAAATATTGATATTTCTCAATGTGGATGTGAATACAATTATGCAGCCACTTAGTATGGCAAACATTAGTGTGGCTTCACTTATTCCTCTAGCCAACACGGAAATCATATCAGGTTATGCTCATTCACTAGTTAGTAATTTTAAAAAGTTGATGAAAGAAATTCTTTTGTAGCAAATGGATTTTGCAATTGTTCTCTAAATGTGATGAGTGACCGTGGAACATACAACTGGCCTGAAGCAGAGCCCAATCACATTGATTCTCAAATGTGTCAGTACGCAGTGATGATTGGTCAAAACATTACAGGATACTGCAATACGAACTTAACATGGACGTATAACTCTTCTAAATGTCCTACAGTTGTGACGGATCAGTTTACTCAACTGAACTCAGAAATAAAAAATGTAATAAAACATACACATCTGTGCTTATCATTGCTAACTTGCATTTATAATACCAGCAAACAATCACTATACAAAATGTGGTAAATGTCACAGCACAGCTACAGACTGTGGTGTCCCAAGCTACACAAGTGGTGGACCAGAGCACTACTAACCTGGCTGTTGTGACAGCTGTGTTCACTCAAATCTCTAACATATCATCTCCAACTTTACCTGTGCAAAATACTGTAGGCAAATACATGTGTATGTGGTATGTATTGCATAAGCATGTTTCATCTCTTCTCAGACCATCATCAATGTTGTTTCAGTACTCAGCAGTATCCAAACATGGCCAACAACAGTGTTAAATACAAGTGGCTCAATGTAAAGGGAACCCTTGAATTCTATTGTTCATCAATATGGCCTTTTTCCACAGTATTGTTCAAAATTTTGAGAAGATAGCAGCATCGTTTGTTCAGCAGGACAATTTTACATCATTAAATGTTACATATAACCAAACTACATTTGTTGCTCAGAAGGTTGTCCTTCATGCATGCAGTGTAATTAATGATCTAATTTGTTTATTTAATTTTGATAGATTCCACTGGAAACCCTTACTAACCAAGGAAAACGTTTTACAACTGAAAACAATGTCCAAACATCAGAAAACAGTTCAGCATTGAACATAACTACTTCTCCTACCAAGCCATCCGCTTCTGTTTTTCTACCACAGTCATTATTCAGTCTGCCTACAATAGATAACACGACTAATGATACAAATGATGTTGGAATTTTCTTTACTATCTACAAAACTGCATCGTTCTTTCCATTAGCAAGTACACCATCTTCAATCTCTGTAGCACCCCTAGTTGTTGGTGTTACAGTCGTGGGCATAAACACAAGCGTTCTCATGGTTCCAATTCAGCTAAATTTCAGTATTCCAAGCAATGTAAGCAACCTCATCATACATGTATCAAGCCAGCATACATTATGATTATTTTGATTTTGTACAGAATAATACTCCAAGTTATACATGTGTGAGCTGGGACTTCACAGCAGCAGGTATGAAGGATATAGGAGGGGTTAGATAGTTGTAGATGGGAGTATGTGCAACTAGTAATTTTCCTCTATGCTTCTGACAGCAGAGTATATGGTATTCATTCAAACTAGGTAATATGGGCAATTGGACATCAGATGGATGCTTTACAACCCAAGTGAATACCACCAACACCACAAGCACTCAAATTCAATGCGAATGCTACCACTTGACAAACTTTGCCATCCTTGTGGTAAGAGAAAATGCCATCATGCTTTTCAATAATGTGACACATTGATTGCTGATCAATCTTAGGACATACCTATTAGAATCAATAACATCCCATCAAATATCACGCCTATACCACCTGTTCAGCCTGATGACATCATCACCTACATTGGAGTGTCACTCTCCCTTTTTGGTCTAGTGACAACAGTCATCTCACTTTTGCTGATAAAGTAAGTTCTCCATTGATTGCAGTCTCTTTTGATGTGACATAACTTGTGCAATCAGAAAGCTAAGACAGAAAGATGTTTCCAAGTACCACATCCAGTTGTGTTGTGCTCTGATTGGTATGCTGTTGGTGTTTGTAACTGGGATAGACAAGACTGGAAACTTTGGAGGCTGTGTGACTGTGTCAGTGTTGATCCACTACTTCACTCTGGTGGCTGTGATGTGGATGGGGGCGGAGGCCTTGTTCATGTTCCAGAAACTTGTCATTGTGTTTGGCCAGAACACCACACGCTACATTGTTACTGTGTCTCTTATCTGCTGGGGTAAGTAGTACTTCCCTAGAGGATGGGGAGGGGTAAAAGGCAAGAGGGAATGACAATGGAAACAAGGAAGTTGGACTAAAAGGAAGGGGTGGGAGAAGAGCCAAGGATACATTTTGATTAACTTCATATTTTGCCCATTCAGTGGCTCCGCTGGTGCCAGTAATCATCCCTCTGGCAATAGATAGAAATTTGCTTGTGAAACGGATGGATGTAAATGATTCAACCATGGGATAGTAAGTTGAATAATGTGCACATGGTATATCACTTTCCTTTTTTACAGCTGCTTCATCAGTAATGTTGGTGTATTTTTTGGTGCTTTTTTGGGACCAATCCTGTTAGTGCTCGCCTTCAATATGACCGTTTTCATTATTGTGATTGTGATACTGGTGAGGCATTTTCGCAAACGATCAAAAGAACATAATAAGAAGGCTGGTAATCTTCAACTGATGGCAAATATCACTGGCATAGCCTTTCTATTTGGTCTAACCTGGCTCTTTGGAGCATTTACTGCTGTAAATGCTGATAAGGCATTCCAGATTTTGTTCACACTAGCTAACTCATTTCAAGGATTCCTGATATTCATTTTCTTCTGCGTCCTTAACAGTGATGTTCGTTTAGCATGGATGCAGAAAGTTGTAGGGAAACGTCTAAAGCCGCGAATAAGTTCCACAGTGTTCACAAAGCAGACCACACTTTCTCGATTCCAACACAACAAATCAGAGAAGTCTGAATCTGTTTTCACCGAAGACATAACAACTCTGGGATCACCTGTAAAACTTACACGTACCATCTCTCGAAACAAACGTCACATGGATGAGGTTGTGGAGGTAGCATTTGATGAAACAGTTGAACCAAGTGAATTGGAAGTTCCGGAATCTATTTTGACTGAAGATATACAATCGCCAGGCTTGGTTGCAACGCTTACACGCACTTTTACACGACGTAAGCGCCACATGGAAGAAGTGGTAGAGCTCAAGTTTGATGAACACAAAGCTAATGGGGATGATGTCGAACTTCAACAATCAGAAGTTCCAGAATCTATTGTCACTGAAGATATACAATCGCCAGGCTTGGTTGCGAAGCTCACACGCACTTTTACACGACATAAGCGCCACATGGACGAAGTGGTACAGCTCAAGTTTGATGAGAAAGAGGGGGTTAAACAATCGGAACTTTGATTTAAATAGACTACAGGATTTTTTCAGTAAAACATTGATAGAAATTAAAATTTACTTTTGTGCTACTAATTGTATGCAATGCTTGGAAATGCTTTTTTTGTATTTTTAATTTGCCTTACCCCTTAGATGTATGACCTCCCATATATAAAGAGTACCTATATTGTATTTTATGCAAATATGGCATCATTATCTTGAATACTTTTACAGTAGTTGCATGGAGAAGTCAAGCGGTCACAGTTTTTTATATCGCGGTCCATTCACATCGCGTACATTGTTAGTCACCAGCGACGTAATGTTTTGAAACGTTATAACTTTTGAAATAGTAATCTGTTTTCCGTGGCAAAAGCATAGTTTTGATGCATTCAATTTGCTCTTTTAGGCTATGCATAAAAGTTCTAGTTTTATTCATTTTCAAAAATTTATTAAAGTACCTACGGCTTTGTTCTTTGGATACCTTTAACTCAGAGTTCTCCTTGTTAACGAGCCGTTTTCTTTGGCTTGGTCGCCTTTGCTGAATTAGAACAGCCTGTTGTAAACGTATCTGCAGCTGTGTGCGTAGCCTGGCAACTGTAAATTAAGCGCGTGTGGGCGTCATATTGCATACTGCTAGGCAACGAGAAATATCACCGATAATGAATTGCACCTGCTTGGGTTATTTCACGGCATTTCATCACCAACTAACAACTTTAGGTCTTATTTTTATGAAAGGGCACGTTTGGAAATCAAATGCAACTTTTTGAAGCTAATCTAGTCTTCTTACGACGTTCCTGTCGCGAGTTCTACGTGATGAACGGAAGAAGAACGAAAAATTAAATGGCGGAATTTAGGCGCCTACTTGTCGCTCAAGGTAAACTGCACTATTTAGCGAAGCTCACGTTATATGTGCACATCAGTCATGTTTGTGATAGATTATATACGAGCTCGGGAGTAAAGGCAACGCTTCGTTACCGTTTTAAAACGCTCGATCCAAAACCACGCCCACCTAAGCAAATCCGAAGGCAATCCTACATAGGACCCACT
>OX442436.1:5011420-5087347 GCA_949361645.1 Spongilla lacustris
CGCGTTTTTTCCCTGTGTATTGTAACATGCTAAAAATAGATACAATTTTGAATACGACAAGAATTACTTGCTTTCTCCGCCCGATCCACCAGTCCAAGAATGCTTTAGTTTCATTTCGGTCAAATCAAAGCTAAGACTTCAAGAATATCTTCCGTAATTGATGGATTCACTGAGAAAAGTCTTTATAAGCTTCAACTGCGCACCGTACATACTGTGGCGAGGTGGTCCAATTTTATATGGATGTTCCGTTGGACCGATTCTAATTCGCCTTTAACACACGCGCATGAGCACGCTGCTTTACTGTCGTACTTACAATGTATTAACTAATTAAATTCATCCTTGTGGGCGTGTACATATGTGGATTAATATTAATGGACCCCTATCGTCGGTGGGCCTGGCGCATTTGCGCCATCTGCGCCCCGGTTAACCTGGCGCTGACCTACACTAATAAGTATGCGCGGAATAGCCAACGAAATTGTCGATTTTCAAAGCGTTTGAACACCACTTCAGAAAATTCGGCGACACACGCCTTTAGTAGAAACAAGTACAACTATTTACATACCATACAGATATCGTCGTTTTGTATCCCATGCATGCATCGATGTGCAGGAGAGCCACTGTAGTCTTCAGAACGTATTTAGGTCAGTACGCACTGAAATAAGTACCTCTGTCACTTCAAGACACGAAACTGAGACCTTTTTGTGCGGTAAGACCACGTGATTTTATATGATGCCTTATGAAGGTCAGAGGTGTTTCTTAACCATGGCTTATAGGTGTTTATTGTACTCAGCGTGCTTTGTGTATAGTGCATTCCAAAGGGCAATGGTTGTCCGGCTCGTTGCTATGGGACAGCAATCCAAAAAATTTGGGCGGATGGCCTAATTTCCACGCGTTCAATGAGATCGAGAGCAGACAGCTGTGTTAAAAGGTTGTTCGTTTTAAAACAACCGGTAATTTCCTTTAAAATGAATTAATGCATAATCGAAGGGCCAAAAGCTAAACAAGCACAACCTCCGGCTTTGCCACATGTAGACACATGGCAAGTAAGGTGATATGGTCCACGGCGTACTCCTAAGCACGTCCCTGCATGATGCCGCGTACTGCACGCAGTGCAGTGCGCGCGGACTGGAGTTGTTGCTACATGTATAATTATTTTATATTAAAAGTTGCTATAAATATGTACCAGGTGAGGTGGATCCCTGCCTTCTTCTCTCCGTAACGCGTTGTTCGCTCTCCGCAAATTGCTTTCTCGTGCCCAACATTATTGCAAGATGTAAGGCGCGTGACGCAACCGGTCGGTTGAGGTTGTTCAAAATTTCTAAAAACCGGTTGAAGCGGTTATTTAGCCGAAATAGAACCAGTTGAGGCGGTTATTTGATTCTTGCAATCGGAGCTCCGGAACAACCGGTTTCAAGCCTTAGGACCTCACTACTAAACTATATTAAATCATTGTATACAGACAGACTTCATTATAAATGTAAATACACCTTCCATTTAAAACAAGGTGTGAAGAAGCAGGAAATATCTAAGTTAATAAAACCACAAATCCTTCCCGTGTCAGAGGACTTAAAGTACAGAATGAATGAAGGATTTAAGATTGCCAAACAGATATCCAGCAGTTTTCTATACCAAATTAAAGGATTGGCTCATTGCAAATGTGGTGGCACAGACTTCCAAATTGCTACATCATAGGATCGTCTTGGTGTAAGGACGTAGCAAGCTTCCTCATAAGCTTCATTTCTTTGTTGAGTTTCTTTGGCAATGCTGCTGCATCTATTTAGGATCTTCAATTACCCATCAAGGATACATAACTTCATCATTGGATGATGGCATCAGGGCATGCATCGATACACTGGAGGATGATGATTTAATTTGCAGTTGTAAATAGACACCCACAATGCCTTCAATTTGGTCTCCAGGCAGGCTTTTTTGGTGAGCATTTCCCTGAGCTTTTGCCTTGGGCCACAAAGTGCTATGCTGCTCATCCCTTGCTGTGACATCCTTTGGGTCACATCTCCTCAGAAGCAGGTGTCCAACAAGGTGACCCCTCCCTGGGCCCCCTGCTCTTTGCGATGCTGATGATGACTGGGTGTACAACCTCTATCAAGCCTGGTGCCTTGATGATACATGGAACCCTAGGCAAGATATCTGCTGTCCTTCGTGCTCTTATATACTCTGTTGGATCCCTCTCTTGGCATTTTAAAAAATCTGTCTAAATATGTGGTGTAATCACCTCCCCTTGGCTTTTGTGCTTCCGCAGCTGGCTTTGGTTAAGCCCAGAATCCACATCTATTCCCGTTTGAAGTAATCCGATCACAGCCTCACTCTTCGGTCACATACACCAAAGGGTACTGTCAAAGAAATATGACTGTAGGAACAAGTTCTCGTTGTCATCACCTGCTGACAACAATCGAATCCTCTCTCCCACATATACTGGCTACGCTGGTTAAACCATCTCCATGCAGGTCTTTATCTGCCTAATGAATTGGAAATCTCCATGCATGTCCTAATAAAGTTAATTAACTTCAAGGGCCTTCTCCCCAAATGCCTGGGGTAATTGTCCGAGTCCTCCCGTAGACAAAACATCATCAACGACGGTTCGTTTTATTACACTTCGGTTGCTTACACTACTGGGATGAGGCTGCAGGTTAGTGTGCTATTTTATAATTATCACTCTTTTGCGACTTTGTACTGATGTACGCGAGGCTCCAGTTTATTACTGTCATATCCGCCAGATGCTGCTGTTGGCTACTGGACTCCTTGTACTTTATGGTAAGGGAGCGTCATTGGCCTAATTGGACGTAGCTCGACACACGATCTTCCCTGATCATTATTATACACATTTACATGTATTTATGTATGCGTGGTTCGCCCTAACGTAACAAGATCAGATCTGTACCGGTCGGGCTTGTATCAAGGTATATTATGTAACTTATGTTACAGCTGTAAACTTTTGGCTTTGTAAGTAAGTGAATGCAGGCCACTCTATTTCACTCTGGAACCCGCTAGCTGGCTGCTCGGACAATGGCAAATGCAAGCTTGCTCTGATGTATAGCTACACGTTTGGGCATAAGGTTTCTGCTACTTAGATGCAATACAACTAACTATAATGGCAGCGTGCGTGTCAGTATTTTCGCGTGCACGATCGTACGAAGGGGCAACGTAATTGGGCGTAGCCCGACCTTCGCGTATTGGCCAATACGCGATGGTCGGGCTACGCCCAACTAGGGGCAACGTGCAGGGGTGGATTCGGGGTGGGTGGGGGGGGGGGGGATGTACACTCGGTTAGCTACAATGTTTATACGTAGTGCTACCCGGGACCAATGATGTGCAAACGTGCGTATATATTGAAAAGAAGAGGAGTTCGGTACTAAAATAATAATATATATATGAAAGATCAGCGCATCGAACATATAACAGCTTAGGCCTTAGCTTTATCCCTGTATTTTTTTGGCCTACGAATTTTTGTAGTTACATGCAAGTACATAGTGCAAATGCTAAATCGTACCTTGGCTATTCCTACACTGCAGTAACAACTAACACGTATTGCTTGTGAAAAAATACCTGTTCCGGGGATAGTCTTCAATAGTTATCATTTAAATTCCTAACTCCATCTCCACCATAGATTTAACATATATGTTAAATCTATGACTACTCGTAACTGTTGTAACTTTTTTTGGTATTGTACGCGTATATAAAAACAGTATGGCTAATATTAAAAAGCCTCCTGGCCGCCGCTTTTTTGCGTAGTTTTTGGAGCTTTTTCAACGATGGCCCGCCTCAGGTCCCGATGCCCCCCCCCCCCCCCCCCCCCCCCCCCCCCCCCCCCCAGCTGGGCCGGAGGGCAGCACCCTCCCCGGGGCGACACCACTAACTGTGCCCCCCCCCCCCCCCCCCCCCCCCCCCCCCACCTAACACTCCTGGATCTGATAGACAAGGACGCCATCCCCATGGGCGTAACATGAAAATTCCTGTAAAATCGATGGTAAACATTACAAGTACACATATATAATATATATGACATACACAAAACTTACACTAAAGAGTTCGATATGAGCACCATAACATCTATTTTGGCCTTAGACCCCTGGCCAGGATAGCCCTGGCCACAGACCTGGTTTAAGCGACCATAAATGTCAGCTGTTGCCTTTGATTTTGACACACTGTGGCTTGCAGCAAGTAGAGAGACTAGGTGGGAAAATGTCTCTTGGGCCTCCACCCCCCAATCCCCATAGCTTTCTACAGCCAATGGAACACAGGTCCACCCCAGCTCAAGGCACTTAGGGTCATTAGCAACATGTTTGCGGGACTCTGCGGCTACTGCAGCTACTCCAGCTGTTGAACAAGACTCATCAAGGATGGCAGGATTAAGTGGGGATGTCACTGTTATATCCAACGCTGCAGGCAAACCTTTTTCCCATCTTGTTACCAGGACATCTGCTGGGCGTGAGCGGCTATTATCATGTGTAAGGCCATAGCCCTGTGACTCCCATGTGAGCCTGACGAAAAAGGTTAGCAACAACATCCCGCAACAGGTTATGTCGGGTCACTACGTCACCTCCATGAGTAAATGTGGTAGCGTGGTGCCCAAGTGGGTCCAGGGCTTTCTGAGAGCAGACAGGACATAGAAAACCACCAGAGGCGTCCAACCCTAACCACCACCTTATAGAGGCATGCAGCTCATTAGGTTCCAGGTGCAAACCCAAGGCCAGAGATGGAGTCACGAACAACCAAGATGCAGCATGAGAAGCCGAAACAGATAATAGGTGAGCTCTGTCTGCCATACAGGAAGCCCCTAACAAAGAATTTAAAAGGTGGCATTCCAATTTCTTAGACAGAGAACGCTGAGTAACAGGTGTTGATGATACTACTTCTGCTGTGATTGCATCTGATGTAGATACCTGATCGATGAACTGAATGATTGCCTGTTGTAGATGTACATTATCGGCATTGCTACAGCCAGATGTTGATAATGAAGCTATAAATGCTGCACATGAGTGGTGGGATAGAGAGCACAGACCAAGGCCCCCAAAACCTGTCCAGGCTGTGTCGGTTGTGTCGATGGAAAAGCAAGATGAGAAGCACCTTCTGACTTCTTCATCCAACAGCTTCGAAGAACCTGCCAGACTTGATGGGGTGGCCCTAGCCAGGTGGACCAATCTGCAATAGTTGCCACACAAATGCAAGAGAGACAAGGCCACATGTGGGTCAACTGCTGCTACATCTACCAAGGAAGACAGAAGTTTCCTGGCCTCGGCACACTTCCCAGCAATGAACTTGAACAATACAGGTAATCACCTATCGGGGCACCTAGAATTTCAAGGTTAGGATGGTGTGAAAACTTGACTGCAGGTGGGAACATTGAATTACCAAAGTGACTGAAGAGCTCACATTTCGCCAAGTTGATGTGAATGCCCAGAGAAGGACCCAGCTCTTCAATGAGTGAATGTGCCAGTAACACAGCTGAGCGCCTTCCAGTGAGGACCCCATCATCAAGATACCAAGCCTGAAAGAGCACTTGTATGTAATCATCATCAGCATCTATGCTTGATATCAGCCTTTGGAGTACCAAAGAAAAAAGCAATGGACCAAGCGGGTCACCCTGCTGCACTCCAGTCTCCGACGAAAGATGACCAAGCTGGTGCCACAACAGGGGGTGTGTACCATAGCACCATGTAACCCAGGGCAGAAGATCAGGAAAGGATGTGGCACATTCATCAAGAACTGCTTGTCTTGAAACAAGGTTAAAAGCGTTCTGCATATCTGTTTTGTCAGGCTGTGGATAATCTTTTCAGAGCCTGAACTACAGGCAACTCCCAGTAGAAGAGGCTGGAAAAGATCAGAAGCTTTGACCTTGACCAGGGCACAAATGCATCTTCCAGTGAGTGAGCCTCCATAAAGATTCTCCCACTGCTATGGGTCTAATATCTGGGGGGGGGCTTCCATCTTTCAGTTCATTTAGTGCAATTAATGTTCCTCCGGCCAAAAACCTTGCCACCATTGGAGGTGCTTTTCCTAAAGCAAAAAGATTTACAATGTCCCTGAGAATAGCACATATACGGGTGTTGCGAGTGGGATAAGAGCAGCATCCAGCAATGTTGTATTGTGCAGCCCAGAGGGACCTGCTGCAGTGCCTTTTGGGAAAGAGCGAAGAGTAGACAAGATATCAAAGCCAGGTCCAACAGAAATAGAAATACTTAGTATTCGCATTAGGGGCTACAGGGGATGGGTGGAATTAGATTTTCCTGTATAGTTAGTCTCGTACCCTGACCAGTTCCAAGACGCGTCGAATTGGGCCACGCCCAACTAGTTACGATCGATCTACACTGTGCGGACTCACTGGAGACTGCGAAAGTGGTTCCAAGTATGGCGTAGCCACACACATATTAGTCTGACGTAGCCACACTTTTGCATATCCACATAACTTCCACTGTTTCGCATGAGCAAATGCAATTTACGGTTCATCAAACATGGCATGCAAAACTTATACTATGAACTGTAAACATTTCAAGTACCGGTATCTAATAGTCTCGTCCCTAGACTAGATATATACTTAATATAGCGCCAGTTACACCAATAGTAGATGTAGAATTTCCCTATACCAACTGCCGCTTGATGTAAGATATAGTATATAGCACAATAATCACGTCATATCACCCACACATAATTAGAATTTTACGGTACCATTAATCTTTATATTTCATAATAGCCACTGGTGGAAACCATTACCATAGCACACTTGTAATGCAATGTTGCTTTGTTGTGTGTTTTGTTACATTGATTTGAAACAATTAATTTCTGGCTCTTTTGCTACAGATCATTTCACACAAGCACAGGGACAATTGTGTAAGTCTTGTCAATATTTATACTTTTTGCCCATACTTTACAACATCCGCACACTCCAAACTCTAAATCATTTCATTTGTAACTCTAATTAGCTAGATACTGTGGCTATTAACTAGCTAGTGAACAATAAATACATGTGTCACTACAAATGAAATGTTTGTAATGCATGGGGAAAAAAAATCTGTCATTTTGGCTCCTTCACCCTTCAAAGCAAAAATTGATGCTTTGTACCAGCAACTACTCCAAAATGTGTCAACCAAATAGTGATATTTCGGAATGACAGGTTTTTTGTGTGTTTTAATCTTATTGAGAATTTTTGTACTTTCCACTATTTATTAATTTTCACACACCACTACATTGCATGTCTGATTTTATCTGCATTAATTGATATGTAATGTCCCACAGTTCCTGGAGCACCTTTTCATTTTTCATCCACTGTACTCAACTCTACGGCCATCTTTGTCTCTTGGATGTCCCCAACCATCCCAAATGGCATCATCATCCGTTATGATCTGATTTATACCAATACCAGTATGGATTGCACCACTGGTACTAATGTGTCCTTCAGTACTGTACCAGAACAAACAGTGTATGATACTACATTGACTGGCTTGCTTCCATACACTGCTTATACACTATGTGTGCGGGCATCAACTGAGGCTGGTCCTGGGAACTTCTCTCTTGTGACCACCAGAACATTATCTTCTCCTCCTACTAATCTTGAGGTCACATTTGTCAACTCTACATCTGTTGGACTGGCATGGGGATACCCTGTAACCCCTCAAGGCCTTGTACAGGGATACATCATCAGTGGCCCAACAACTGTCAACATAAGCATTTTTACCAATGACACAGGGACACAGAATTATATCTTTAGTGGTCTGACGCTGTACACAGAGTACACCTTTTCTGTGAGAGCGTATACTTATTCTCCTGATCTCACTGGTCCACTATATGGAGAGTACTCTCTGCTAGATGTTAGGACTGCAGAAGACTGTGAGTAGTGTCAACACACATGCATACATGTATGCACAATGAAAGCATTGTATTGCTTACAACTATGGGATTTTAGTTTCTTTGAAACGTGTATCATTTTATTCTATTTATATAAAAGATTTGCCTTATTAGCAATAGCAAATAAGGCAAGTCATCACGTACATATATGCTGTAAATATGTCATGGTTCTGATATGTTGTACTTCACAAGGACTCATAACTATGCACTTATTTACACTTTGCTTAACTTTTCAAAGCAGTGATTTCCTGTAATATGGATGTTAGTTACACAATTTAGTACAATGTTCCTACTGCTTTAAAACTTAGATTTATGTTTCATTTATGCAGCTGCATATACTTTTGTGAGACATAGAATGGTGTTTGGGTATGACATATTAATTTGGTGTAATTCAAGGTTATTGTGAGTTTGGCTAACTTCTGCTATTATTTTAGCCATGGCTTGCAATAAACATTTGTACTTTGAGCAAATGCTAATTCAAATATTGGAATTACACTTATATGCTATTGACATTCCCTCACAGTTCCATCTTCACCTCAAAACTTCATTCTGTCTCTTGTTGCTGGTTCTCCATCTCAGCTGTCTGCTAGTTGGTCTGTACCCATACGTAGGAATGGTATCATCACTGGTTATTCTGTGTACTGTAACACTTCTGCTAATCAATCATATCCTGAGCAAGTGATTGGATCAAATATTCCCACCATCAGATCTGTAGTGAATGGGGCAACACTGGCTGTTACACTCACTGGACTCAACCCATACGCACAGTATAGTTGTTATGTGACTGCTAATACATCAGTGGGAGAAGGAAACCCATCAGACATACTCAATATGCAAACTAGTCAATCAGGTAAATAATGCATACACTTATTTACTGTAGCATTTATTTGTGAATGTGCCCAAGAGCTGCACCATCCTGCTACATGTATTCTCCTCTTGGATGGAGGAGTTGCCCCAGCTGTCACCATTTATTGTTGAATGGGGTGTCTCTCCCTGTATGTCTAAATCTTCCAAATCCAAGAGCTGTTTGACAGAAGAAGCATGATTATCAATAGTAGGGCTTATAAAAAGAAAAACGATTTGAAACTCTACTATTATTTTAGCCATGACTTGCAATAAACGTTTGTAAGGGATGTTTACTTTGAAACCTTTGTAAAGCTAAAGCTTTACACATTGGAAACAAAATAATGAAGATTATTTATTTCCATGTATGTTAATGTTCGAATTTGTACGATTAAAAATAATAAGAAGGAGTAGAAAACTAAACAAATAAATATGTGTACTGTACAAATGACAAAAGACATTAAAGCTGGGGGGTGGTACATGTACAGTGTATCCCTGTCTAGCATATATTAACTCACAACTCTACTCAACACAGTTGTAGTTGCATTGGGTAGACAAAATATCAATACTTGAGGATTTCGTAGTTTTTTTTTAATAGTGTGCGTTTCAGTAAAAGAAATGCAAGTGTCAATTTCAGCTTCTTAACAATCACAAATTGTACATGTGTGGTTAACAGTTAATAAAATTGCACCGTACATTAGTATCAACACCATGTGTTTCTTTCCACCTATGCTTGTTTGGTATCTCGTTTCCCACAGTTCCTGGAGCACCTTCTAATTTTTCCTCCACTGTTATCAACTCTACGGCCATCTTTGTCTCTCGGATGTCCCCAACCATCCCAAATGGCATCATCATTCATTATGTATACATGCACATGCACATGCACAAAACTAGAGACACAACAACACAATAAACTACACTATACTAAACAAGAGGCTGCCTAGCAATCATTGCACAGGCATTGTTCTTCTGCAATGCAATGGCAAGCCTTTGATATAGCCAGCAAGATACTGATGAAACTGGCTGATCTGATCTGTTGGCCACCATTCTGGCCAGAGTCTTGAAAATTGGGTACACTAGCTGTACCCCAGCCACCAAAGACTCAACAGCCAAAGGAACAAAAAGTATATGTTCGGCATCTAAACTTTGTTCGTACTTCTTCTGCTTTTGTTCCTCTCTCCAGTGAGCAGCACAAAGTTGTTCAGACTGTGTATGGTGGTAATCTAATAGATGAACCTGTGTAGGGCTGACAACAGTGATGTCCATTGCTAAAGGTTCACCTTTAGACCAGTTGGGAATGTAAATATCAGCCGGTTGCCATTTGATACCAGGCAGAATGTATGGTTTTTCCAGATGAGGTGAAAGGGCTGCCTGAAAAACCATGCGAAAAATTGTATCGCGAATATATAGCATTGTGACGTCTGGTTAGATAGCCATTCACTTTGTAAGCAGTTGCATGGTGCCCAGGCCTACCTTATAATAATAATAAATTATTATTATTCGCACTTCTTCAGTGCTCAATCCATAACTAATTTATACATTGTCTTACCTTTTGTTAATTTATAGTTCCATCATCACCTCAAACCTTCTCTCTGTCTGCTGTTGCTGGTTCTCCATCTCAACTGTCTGCTAGATGGTCTGTACCCATACCTAGGAATGGTATCATCACTGGTTACTCTGTGTACTGCAACACTTCGGCAAGTCAAGCATATCCTGAGCAAGTGATTGGTCCAAATATTCCCACCATCACATCTGTAGTGAATGGGACAATACTGGCTGTTACACTCACTGGACTCAACCCATACACACAATATAGCTGTTATGTGACTGCTAATACATCAGTGGGAGAAGGAAGCCCATCAGTCATACTCACTGTGCAAACTGGTCAATCAGGTAATACTCATGTACCATTTTGTTTAACTTTGAGGTGTATGGATGAAAATTACTATCATGTTCCAAATGCTGATAAGCTTTTTAAGGTGGCATAGTTACATGTGGCATAGAACAGTGTTTGGGGATGTTAATTATAATGCCTAATAACTTCCCCTGGCTAAGTAGGTCTATGCACACAGCCCCTAAGCTCCTTAGCTACAGGTCCCCCCAATGTGCCCAGTTGACTGATTGGCACGTGGGGAGCTCCCGTGAGTGACGCTGGTCACCAGTTGGGAGTCCCTGGGACCATGCATATGCATTAGCACAGAATGAGCATTCATACAGCATTCAATACTGTTTACTTAGCAGTGATTCCCACCTGATATGAATGGTACAATGTTCCTACTGTGCTGCATATTCTTGTGTGTGGTATAGAATAGATTTTGGGCATGACAGTTAGTTTAGTGTATTTCAAGGTTAATAGGAGTTTTGGTAGCTTCCACTATTAAAAGGCTTGCTATCAGAGTTTATAAGGGAACCTGGGCGGAATGCTTAAAAAAAAAAAAAAAAATTACCTACGTTCCTCTTGTACAGCTTATGATGTTAACATTTCCTCCCAGTTCCATCGCCACCTCAAAACCTCTTTCTGTCTCCTACTGCTGGTTCTCCATCTCAGCTGTCTGCTAGTTGGTCTGTACCCATACCTAGAAATGGTATCATCACTGGTTACTCTGTGTACTGCAACACTTCTGCTAATCAATCATATCCTGAGCAAGTGATTGGTCCAAATATTCCTACCATCAGATCTGTAGTGAATGGGACAACACTGGCTGTTACACTCTCTGGACTCAACCCATACACACAATATAGCTGTTATGTGACTGCTAATACATCAGTGGGAGAAGGAAGCCCATCAGTCATACTCACTGTGCAAACTGGTCAATCAGGTAATATTAATGAATACACTTATTAACAAAAAGCATTATAGACCCTCTGCTTACCTTTTCATGGCAGTGATTCCCAATATCATTATGCAATTTGCTATGCTGTTCAAACTGTGCACTCACATATAAGTGAACTATTATATTTACACAATGTGGTGCAATGTGTACAATGTAAATGCGGCACATGGAATAATGAATAGCAATGACAGTTTGTTTTTTTTTTTCTTACATCCATAATCCATGTAGATAAACAGCAACTTTTTTCTTTATCTTGTGGGCTATCAATGGTTACATGATTATTGTAAGGGTTTCTTGTTTCTTTCTATTATTTTAGCCATGGCTTGAAATAAATGTTTGTAAGGGATGCCTCCTAAGAAAAAATGCCTAATACGAATATGTTATTACATGTTCATCTTGTGCAGTTTATATGATGTTGACATTTTCTCACAGATCCATCATCACCTCAAAACTTCAATCTGTCTGCTGTTGCTGGTTCTCCATCCCAACTGTCTGCTAGTTGGTCTGTACCCATACCTAGGAATGGTATCATCACTGGTTACTCTGTGTACTGCAACATTTCTGCTAATCAATCATATCCTGAGCAAGTGATTGGGTCAAATATTCCCACCATCAGATCTGTAGTGAATGGGGCAACACTGGCTGTTACACTCTCTGGACTCAACTCATACACACAATATAGCTGTTATGTGACTGCTAATACATCAGTGGGAGAAGGAAGCCCATCAGTCATACTCACTGTGCAAACTGGTCAATCAGGTAATATCCATGAGTACATGTATTTATTTAATACATAACTGTAGCATTATATACACATTGCTTAATATTTCACAGCAGTGACTCCCGATAACATTATGCAATTTCCTAAAATCAAGTCAACTGTGTGCAAGCTTAAAAAGTGAACTAGTTGTGACTTAATAGTTTCGAGCAATGACATTTTTTTACAAGTCTTGTAGGTAAACATCAACCACCATTATAATTTTCTTGGCAACTATAATAAATGATAATAGTAAGGGTTGTTTATTGAGAGCAAAGGCCTTATTCAAGCCGGCATATAATTACACGATTTCCAATGCATTGCTAGTAGCACCTTCTCATAGCATATTCCTGCTCGGTTATATTTCCAGTTCCACCACCACCTCAAACCTTCACTCTGTCTGCTGTTGCTGGTTCTCCATCTCAACTGTCTGCTAGTTGGTCTGTACCCATACCTAGGAATGGTATCATCACTGGTTACTCTGTGTACTGCAACACTTCTGCAAGTCAAGCATATCCTGAGCAAGTGATTGGTCCAAATATTCCCACCATCAGATCTGTAGTGAATGGGGCAACACTGGCTGTTACACTCACTGGACTCAACCCATACACACAATATAGCTGTTATGTGACTGCTAATACATCAGTGGGAGAAGGAAGCCCATCAGTCATACTCACTGTGCAAACTAGTCAATCAGGTAAGATTCATCTGTACACTTATGTGATTGATTTAGAAAACAATGTATAATGTTTAGATGATATTCCCCCATTCTTAGTTAGAGCATGGGAAGCATATAGAGAATAGGGGCTTTGTCAAAGGTTAGCAGGTCAAGCCTGCCTCTCTGTCTGTAACCCTCCCCTCTAAACAAACTATCCCCAAATTAGACTGTCTCTGTCTGGTTCCAGGTATATTATGCTGCTATGTATATAAATGGTGTTCTTGAGAAAGCAACCATTCAGTCTCATAGCCTGCCTATTGAGGACCTGAATATTGCTGACCCACCCACCACTCCACTTGTGCATTGATAGTACCTTGTACAATGATTTTCATGTCGTCATACATTGATCAATGTCTGGCGGCACCCTTTGGGCTTCTACCCTGACCAACCACATCAAATTTATGCATCTGGTTGCACCCAAGACGTGACCAGCATCACCCTTGGTCCCAGGTAGGTCAGCAGGGAGGGCCTACCACTACCATGACCACGCCATGGTAGTGGTACGTCTGGTCGCACCCAAGGCAAGCCAGTGCTACCTTCCAGATTTGGTCTAATGGGTACACCCTGTCACAAGGTTGCCGCCTGACCCCTTTTGCAAAAGTGTTATCCATCAATTGTACAGATGCATAACAAGGGTTGAGGGAGCTCACAGCTAGAGATACATTTATCCATTAGCACAGAATGAACATTCATACAGTATTAAATACTGTTTACTTATCAGTGATTCCCACCTGATATGGATGGTACAATGTTCCTACTGTGCTTGCATATTCTTGTGTGTGGTATAGAATAGTTGTTGGGCATGACAGTTAGTTTAGTTTAATAGGAGTTTTGGTAGCTTACACTCTTAAAAGGCTTGCTATCAGAGTTTGTAAGGGGGAATGCTTAAAATAAAAACATATAATTACCTACGTTCCTCTTGTACAGCTTATGATGTTAACATTTCCTCCCAGTTCCATCACCACCTCAAAACCCCTTTCTGTCTCCTACTGCTGGTTCTCCATCTCAGCTGTATGCTAGTTGGTCTGTACCCATACCTAGGAATGGTATCATCACTGGTTACTCTGTGTACTGCAACACTTCTGCAAGTCAAGCATATCCTGAGCAAGTGATTGGATCAAATATTCCCACCATCAGATCTGTAGTGAATGGGACAACACTGGCTGTTACACTCACTGGACTAAACCCATACACACAATATAGCTGTTATGTGACTGCTAATACATCAGTGGGAGAAGGAAGCCCATCAATCATACTCACTGTGCAAACTGGTCAATCAGGTAATATATCCATATGTGTACACTTATTTACACTTTGCTTAACTTTCCAAAGCAGTGATTTCCTGTAAAATAATTACTCAATTTACTACAATGCTCAAACTGCTTTTAAACTTAGATTTATGTTTCATTTATGTAGGTGCATATACTTTTGTGTGGCATAGAATGGTGTTTTGGTATGACAGATTAATTTGGTGTAATTCAAGGTAATTGAGAGTTTGGGTAACTTCTAGCCATGACTTGCAATAAATGTTTGTAAGTGATGTTTACTATGAACAAATGCCTAATACAAATATGTAGATCTAATTGGGACAGATTGCGAGAAAAGGGACATAGCGCATATTATTAAAAAATGAAATAAAAATGTCATTATGTTTGAATTGGTATATAAACTTTCGAACGGTTAAAGCTATTAACGTCCTATTTTCGGCACTTTTTACTGCATCCTGAATTACATTTGGGGTGTTGAGCATGCTCAATGCCAGTATCGCGACGTACGATGCCCCAAGGGGTTCAAACTCACCATAACTTCCGGCAGGAATACTCGAATCTCTCCAAATTCAGCTAGTACATAGAGAGGTCCCTTATATTAGCTATTGGAATGTTCTGTTCGTTAATTTTTATGCCATCCGCTACGGAGATACAGTTGAACAAAGTATGTGCACGTTTTCGCGCTCGATTCGTGCTCGAATCCCGCCAATGATTTGGGCAAATCGCGTCCCACTCAATGTATGGGTAGGCAGTGGTTATATCATTGGCGCGATTCAAGCGGGAGAACGTGCAAGTAGTTTGTTGAACTGTATCTCTATAACGAATGACATAATTATATAATTAATAAAATAGATAATGCTATAAACTGAATAATATGTTCAAAAAACAAATTCTTAGGCAAATACACACAGAAAGATCAGTAGTCCATTGCATCGACCTACATGTCTGCCACGTGCAAGTAGTTTGTTCAACTGTATCTCTGTAACGAATGACATAAAAAGTTAACTAACAGAACAATCCAATAGCTAAGGGACCTCTTTATGCAAGATTGAATTTGGAGCGATTTGAGTATTCCTGCCGAAGGTTATAGCGAGTTTGAAACCCTTAGAGTATCGGGAGTCGCAATACGACATGGAGCATGTAATATGTACCTTACCGTAGAGAAATGGTGTAATATAAATGCCCGAAAATAGGAAGTTGGTAGCTTTAACCGTTCGAAAGTTATAACAATTCTAACGTAGTGCCATTTCTATAGCATTATTTTATCATTGCTAGCGGAACTTACCCAATTACACTTATATGCTGTTGAAATTTCCTTACAGTTCCATCTTCACCTCAAAACTTCACTCTGTTTCCTACTACTGGTTCTCCATCTCAACTGTCTGCTAGTTGGTCTGTACCCATACCTAGGAATGGTATCATCACTGGTTACTCTGTGTACTGCAACAATTCTGCTATTCAATCATATCCTGAGCAAGTGATTGGATCAAATGTGCCCACCATTAGATCTGTAGTGAATGGGACAACACTGGCTGTTACACTGGCTGTTACACTCACTGGACTCAACCCATACACACAATATAGCTGCTATGTGACTGCTAATACTTCAGTGGGGGAAGGAAGCCCATCAGTCATACTCACTGTGACTGGTCAACCAGGTAATATTCATGTGTACATTATAACTGTAGCATTGAACACTTTGCTTAATATTTCACCGCAGTGACTCCCAATAACATTATGCAAATCAACTGTGTGCAAGTTTAAAAAGTGAACTAGTTGTGGCTTAATAATTTCGAGCAATGACATTTTTTTACAAGCCTTGTAGATAAACATCAACCACCATTATATTTTACTTGGCAACTATAAATATTTAAATGATAATAGTAAGGGTTGTTTATTGAGGCCAAAGGCCTTATTCAAGCCGGCATATAATTACATGATTTCCAATGCATTGCTAGTAGCACCTTCTCATAGCGTATTCCTGCTCGGTTATATTTCCAGTTCCACCACCACCTCAAACCTTCACTCTGTCTGCTGTTGCTAGTTCTCCATCTCAACTGTCTGCTAGTTGGTCTGCACCCATATCTAGGAATGGTATCATCACTGGTTACTCTGTGTACTGTAACAATTCTATAAATCAATCATATCCTGAGCAAGTGATTGGTCCAAATATTCCCACCATCAAATCTGTAGTGAATGGCACAACACTGGCTGTTACACTCACTGGGCTCAACCCATACACACAATATAGCTGCTATGTGACTGCTAATACATCAGTGGGAGAAGGAAGCCCATCAGTCATACTCACTGTGCAAACTGGTCAATCAGGTAATACTTATGTGATTGATTTAGAAACAATGTATAATGTTTAGATGATATTCCCCCATTCTTAGTTAGAGCATGGGAAGCATATATAAAATAGGGGCTTTGTCAAAGGTTAGCAGATCAAGCCTGCCTCTCTGTCTGTAACCCTCCCCTCTAAACAACCTGTCCCCAAATTAGACTGTCTCTGTCTGGTTCCAGGTATAGTATGCTGCTATGTATATAAATGGTGTTCTTGAGAAAGCAACCATTCAGTCTCATAGCCTGCCTATTGAGGACCTGAATATTGCTGACCCACCCACCACTCCACTTGTGCATTGATAGTACCTTGTACAATGATTTTCATGTCGTCATACATCAATGTCTGGCGGCACCCTTTGGGCTTCTACCCTGACCAACCACATCAAATTTATGCATCTGGTTGCACCCAAGACGTGACCAGCATCACCCTTGGTCCCAGGTAGGTCAGCAGGGAGGGCCTACCACTACCATGACCACGCCATGGTAGTGGTACGTCTGGTCACACCCAAGGCAAGCCAGCGCTAACTTCCAGATTTGGTCTTATGGGTACACCCTGTCACAAGGTTGCCGCCTGACCCCTTTTGCAAAAGTGTTATCCATCAATTGTACAGATGCATAACAAGGGTTGAGGGAGCTCACAGCTAGAGATACATTTATCCATTAGCACAGAATGAACATTCATACAGCATTAAATACTGTTTACTTAGCAGTGATTCCCACCTGATATGGATGGTATTTACTACAATGTTCCTACTGTGCTGCATATTCTTGTGTGTGGTATAGAATAGTTGTTGGGCATGACAGTTAGTTTAGTTTAATAGGAGTTTTGGTAGCTTACACTATTAAAAGGCTTGCTATCAGAGTTTGTAAGGGAACCTGGGCGGAATGCTTAAAATAAAAACATATAATTACCTACGTTCCTCTTGTACAGCTTATGATTTTAACATTTCCTCCCAGTTCCATCGCCACCTCAAAACCTCTTTCTGTCTCCTGTTGCTGGTTCTCCATCTCAGCTGTCTGCTAGTTGGTCTGTACCCATACCTAGGAATGGTATCATCACTGGTTACTCTGTGTATTGCAACACTTCTGCAAGTCAAGCATATCCTGAGCAAGTGATTGGATCCAATGTGCCCACCATTATATCTATAGTGAATTGTGCAACACTGGCTGTTACACTCACTGGACTCAACCCATACACACAGTATAGTTGTTATGTGACTGCTAATACATCAGTAGGAGAGGGAAGCCCTTCAGTGATACTCACCGTGCAAACTGGTCAATCAGGTAATATTAATGCATACACTTATTAACAAAAAGCATTATAGACCCTCTGCTTACCTTTACATGGCAGTGATTCCTTATATCATTATGCAATTTACTATACTGTTCAAACTGTGCACCCGCATATAAGTGAACTATTATATTTACACAATGTGGCACAAAGTGTCCAATGTGGCATATAGAATAATGTATAGCAATGACCGTTTTTTGTTTTTTTTTACAAGCGTGATCCTTGTAGATAAACAGCAACTTTTTTTCTTTTTCTTGCGGGCTATCAATGCTTACATGATTATTCTTATTTCTTTCTATTATTTTAGCCATGGCTTGCAATAAATGTTTGTAAGGGATGCCTCCTAGGAAAAAATGCCTAATACAAATATGTGATTACATGTTCATCTTGTGCAGTTTATATGATGTTGACATTTTCTCACAGATCCATCATCACCTCAAAACTTCACTCTGTCTCCTACTGCTGGTTCTTCATCTCAACTGTCTGCTAGTTGGTCTGTACCCATACCTAGGAATGGTATCATCACTGGTTACTCTGTGTACTGCAACACTTTTGCTATTCCATCATATCCTGAGCAAGCAATTGGATCAAATATTCCCACCATCAGATCTATAGTGAATGGGACAACACTGGCTGTTACAATCATGGGACTCAACCCATACACACAATATAGTTGTTATGTGACTGCTAATACATCAGTGGGAGAAGGAAGCCCATCAGTCATACTCACTGTGCAAACTGGTCAACCAGGTAATATTCATGAGTACATGTATTTATGTACTACATAACTGTAGCATTATATTCACTTTGCTTAATATTTCACAGCAGTGACTCCCAATAACATTATGCAATTTCCTAAAATCAAGTCAACTGTGTGCAAGCTTAAAAAGTGAACTAGTTGTGACTTAATAGTTTCGAGCAATGACATTTTTTTACAAGCCTTGTAGGTAAACATCAACCACCATTATATTTTTCTTGGCAACTATAATAAATGATAATAGTAAGGGTTGTTTATTGAGAGCAAAGGCCTTATTCAAGCCGGCATATAATTACACGATTTTCAATGCATTGCAAGTAGCACTATCTCACAGCATATTCCTGCTCAGTTATACTTCCAGTTGCATCATCACTTCAAAACGTCACACTGTCTCCCGTTGCTGGTTCTCCATCTCAACTGTCTGCTAGTTGGTCTGCACCCACACCCAAGAATGGTATCATCACTTGTTACTCTGTGTACTGCAACACTTCTGCTAATCAAGCATATCCTGAGCAAGTGATTGGTCCCAATACTCCCACCATCATATCTGTAGTGAATGGGACAACATTGGCTATAACACTCACTGGACTCAATCCATACACACAGTATAGTTGTTATGTGACTGCTAATACATCAGCAGGAGAGGGAAGCCCTTCTGTGATTATCACTGCAAGAACTGTTGAAGGAGGTGTGCTAACTAATATGGCAAATATACACTTGTGCTAAATCAAGGCCATCATTAGAAATGCTTTTGACACAAATAATTTTATTAGCATTATTTAAGTTATTTGGAGTTAAATGCATTGTCATAATAATGTATATCATTTCTTTCAGATCCATCATCGCCTATAAATTTCACACTGTTTTCAGTTACTGGCACTCCAACATCTCTGTTTGCTAACTGGTCTGTACCCATACCAAAGAATGGAATCATCACTGCATACACTGTGTACTGTAACACCTCTGCCAGTCAAGCATATCCTGAGCAAGTGATTGGTCCAAATATTCCCACCATCAGATCTGTAGTGAATGGGACAACACTGGCTGTAACATTCAACACAGAACTCAACCCATACACACAGTATAGTTGTTATGTGACTGCTAATACATCAGCTAGAGAGGGAAGCCCTTCAGTTGTTGTCATGGCCAGAACTGTTGAAGATGGTGAGATTGAAATACCCAATATAAATAAATATACAATGTGATCATCGTAATTAAGTTGCTTGTTTATATAGTAAGTGCTAACTGAGACAGGTCCAAACCAACTTATAAGCCTGCTGCTAAATTGGAGCATCTCTAGTTCACTCTGCTGCCATTGACCTGAAGGTAATCAATCAACTTAAGTTTTGCAATAAGCAATCATTACCTCAGGCAAAGCAGCAGAGAAGAGTAAAATGCAGAACCACTTTTTAAATAATGTACCCTGTAAGGTTAGAGAATGGTTATGTATCTCTCTAAGTGCTTAGGTATTAGATGACTTATGAAAGTGCAGCCAAGAAGTTATAGCTGTATAATCATGTTATCAAAAATAGAGATTTTAAAATAACACCTATCCAGTAGTATATAACCTGTAGTCCAATCCTATATGATTATATTTGCATGGTGAATTACATTTACCAACAGTAGCACATATATATGTAAATTACAATAATTGATTTAAATTCTACTTAACTCTGATCAGTTCCATCTACTCCTAACTTCACACTTTCACCTGTTCTTGGATTTCCAACTGCTCTTTTTGCTAACTGGTCTGTACCCATGTCAAAGAATGGAATCATCACTGCATACACTGTGTATTGTAACACTTCTGCAAGTCAAGCATATCCTGAGCAAGTGATTGGTTCAAATATTCCCACCATCAGATCTGTAGTGAATGGGACAACACTGGCTGTAACATTCAACACAGGGCTCAACCCATACACACAGTATAGTTGTTATGTGACTGCTAATACAGCAGCAGGAGAAGGAAGCCCCTCTGCAATCATGACTTCCAGAACTGTAGAAGGAGGTAAGCTAACAATCACTGCAAGTGATTTTATAATCTCTACTGAAAAAGTATGTCCTTTTAAAAAAAACCTGTAGTAAAAAGTGAAGTTAGTAAGCAATTAAGTATTCTCTTGTGTTTTATTTCAGCGCCATCCTCTCCAACAAGTTTCACTTTATTTTCTCTGTTGGGATACCCAAATGCACTCTCTGCCTACTGGATATTACCTGTACCAAAGAATGGAATCATCA
This sequence comes from Spongilla lacustris, assembly GCA_949361645.1. Lineage (NCBI taxonomy): Eukaryota > Metazoa > Porifera > Demospongiae > Spongillida > Spongillidae > Spongilla > Spongilla lacustris. The sequence goes on from OX442436.1 coordinate 5,032,327, forward strand.
CTGGATACACTGTGTACTGTAACACCTCTGCAAGTCAAGCATATCCTGAGCAAGTGATTGGTCCAAATATTCCCACCATCAGATCTGTAGTGAATGGGACAACACTGGCTGTAACATTCAACACAGGACTCAACCCATACACACAGTATAGTTGTTATGTGACTGCTAATACGTCAGCAGGAGAGGGAAGCTCTTCAATCATACTCATTGTGCAAACTGCTCAATCTGGTAAACCCATACCTTTTTTATTACTTTTATTTCAATACTTCATGTAGCTATAACATACTGTCCTGTGTTTAGGCATGCATTGCAGTATAACATTCCAACGGACTTGAATACGTTGCACTGATATATTTATATTTTGCAGTTCCATCATCACCTCAGAATATCAATCTGTCTCCTGTTGCTGGTTCTCCATCTCAACTGTCTGCTAGTTGGTCTGTACCCATACCTAGGAATGGTATCATCACTGGTTACTCTATGTACTGCAACACATCTGCAAGTCAAGCATATCCTGAGCAAGTGATTGGTCCAAATATTCCCACAATCAGATCTGTACTGAATGGGACAACACTGGCTGTAACACTCACTGGGCTCAACCCATACACACAGTATAGCTGCTTTGTGACTGCTAATACATCAGTGGGAGAAGGAAGCCCTTCTATAGTTCTAACAGCCAGGACAGTTGAAGGAGGTATGTTGTGCATTTCGACTGCATGTATGTATTAAGCCATACTGGTTTCCAGCCCCACCTGCCCCATACAACCTCACTGCATACAACACCAGTTCATCTTCAATCACACTGAATTGGACACGCCCCCAGTTTCTCAATGGCATCATACTGTCATATGAGGTCATCTACTACCCAGTGGGGGAGCAACAATGAGGCCACCATCATTAACACATCAAACACAACATTGACTATACATGGACTTGCCTTCTACACCTGGTACACATTTAAAGTGTGTGCTGTGACTGGAGGAGGAATGGGTAATTACAGTGACCCTGTTAGCCAGCGTACTTCAGAGGATGGTATGTCCTATAGAGTATGTTTTATATATTCTGATTGACCTGCATATGGCCACACCCCTAGCCCCCTCCCCTCCCTTGAGTGTGAAGGCATATAATACCAGCTTCACCTCCATCATGGTTACCTGGCATCCACCACAGTCCCCAAATGGCATCATCAGAGGTTACCAAGTGAACTACACTTCTTCAGAAGGGACCTGGACTACAGCTGTGGTTGACACTAATGTTACTAACAGCACTCTTCTCACTGGTCTATCTATTTACACTACCTACACCATCATTGTGAAGGCCAGGACGGTAACCCTTGGCAACAGTAGTGCTATTGTCATTGTGTCAACAAATGAAGATGGTAAGTTTCTATTTGCAGCTATAAGACATATGACATATGCTTCATCCCACAGTGCCTGGTACTCCTAATGCCCTGGTGTCCTCAGTGGTCAATTCATCAGTACTCTTTGTCTCATGGCAGGTGCCAACTGTGTCCAATGGAATTATTACTGGTTATATTCTGTATTATTCCATCAGTACCACTGGCAATTGCACTGCAAGTGGAAACAGTCACGCTTTTTTTTCTGTACCAGGACAGACTGCATACAATGCAACGTTAAACAATCTGGTTCCATTTAGCATGTATGCCCTGTGTGTGCAAGCATCAATTAGGATTGGCTCTGGTGCTCTCTCCATGGCTGTAGTCATTACAACAGACCCAGACTCCTCCTCCCCTCCCACTAACTTTACAGCCACCCCTCTCAACTCCACATCCATCAGGATAACATGGGGGTATCCAATGTCTCCACAAGGTCTCATAGCTGGGTACCAGATTGTGGGCAATACCTCATTGCTGTTATACCCAGTGACCATTAACATCTCAACCAACAACACCTCACAACAGACCTACAGGTTTGGTGGCCTCATTCCAAATACAGCATACTACTTTGCTGTGAGGGCATACGGCTATAATACCAGGCTAAATGTATCAACTCAAATATATGGAAGTTACTCTCAACAATTAGTTCTCAACACTTTACAAGATAGTAAGACACACGTGTGTACATTACCTAATGAAATGATCTATATTCCATACAGTTCCTTCAATGCCTCTAAACTTCCAGCTCTCTGCAATCTCTTCCACTGTCCTTATGGGCACCTGGGCACCTCCTACCACACCCAATGGGATTATAACAGTTTACACAATATACTGTACAGTATCACAGAACCAGACCTACCCTGAACAGGTGCCAACTGGTGCTTCTAACTATACTGTCGTCAACATGACCAGTCAGACATTTCTATATCTAAGTGGCCTCCTACCATTCACCTTCTACCAGTGTTATGTCACTGCTAACACCAGTGCTGGGGAAGGAAGTACTTCAAATATCACCATATCACAAACCAGACAAGCAGGTAAACTATGTTATTGTGCTTGTTTATAACAGAAATAAGCTGCACATACTCATCTTAATCAGTCTGTGGCACGCTGTTGTTGGTCCCAAACTAATCTATCGACTAATATTTGTCTTTTTCCAACATTAAAAACACTCACCTGAGCTCAATGAACTACATGTAGCTGATTTATCATATAGAGTATTTTTTTTATAAAAGTGGCAATGGCCTAAACAAGCAATGAACATACCTACTTGTGGAAAGAAGTTACCTTGTGCCAGATACAGGTATAGGGTGGAGTTTGGCATTGCATTTAACAAACTTAGGGTTTATTCACTGACACTTCACGAACTTTAGCAATTTTTTTTAAATCTCATCGTACATATTACGACAACAAAATCAAAATCCTTTCAAGTGCTTTGTCACAACCCATAGTATAACATAGTACAGTCTACTCAGTAGTGTGCTATAAAAACATGTTTCACAAACGTGCAAATCCACTGTGATGACTCAAGTACATGCCTTATTATGCATTCACATTCTTGATACAATACTCCATTTTGTATCACTTTCTTCTAAGGATCTTAGAATAATGTTACATGTAGCACAAGTATTACTCTACAGTGTTCCTGTCCTCCTTGAACTATTCTTAACACTTGAAGCGTGATTGATGAGCCATTGGCACCAGGGGAACCTGTTGTGCTGGTTACTCCCCATGGTGGTATATATATAATTATAATTATAATTATAATGTATTGAATAGCTATAGGGTGCCAAGATCAACTTCATGTCTTATAATAACTGTCAACTAACCTACTAACGATGTAGTCTATCTTGATTTATTTATACCCACACCTTACCTACCTAGAGAACTTCATGTGAATATATTTTTGTTGAGGTATCAGACCATGCTTGTTATTGATGCCCAACAGTGGTATAATATGTAGAAAATAGAAAGCAATTGCATATACCATTCAAAAGGTTACCATTTCAAAAACAATCCATTTATGCAATTGTAAAAAATCCTGAGGTCCAAGAATTTTTAGAAGATCTGCTATTTGTCAGCAAGAAACCTAAAAATCGATCCTTATTTGTTAACCAGCCCTTTGTTTGTTCAATGCATGAACATCGTATGGGAAGGGCCAAGAATGAAATTAATAAACTGACATACAGACACTAAGATAGGAATCATGTTCCAATTATAGATAGGTTATTCAGATTATTAGTGATTGAACTGTGAAAATTCATTGTGAACATCATTTTCAGCTCCATCATCTCCAACAAACTTCTTGTTGTCTCCTGTTCCTGGCTCTCCAAGTGCCCTCTCTGCCAATTGGTCTGTACCCATACCAAGGAATGGAATCATCACTGCATACACTGTGTTCTGTAACACTTCTGCAAGTCAAGCATACCCTGAGCAAGTCATTGGTCCAAATATTCCGAACATCAAATCTGTAGTGAATGGGACAACACTGGCTGTAACATTCAACACAGGACTCAACCCATACACACAGTATAGTTGTTATGTGACTGCTAATACATCAGCAGGAGAGGGAAGCCCTTCTGTAATTGTCACTACAAGAACTGTTGAAGGAGGTGAGACAAGCAGTTATGTTCAGTTTTCAATAACATTGCATCAATAATTAAGACATTTTTACATGTTGTCTCTTTAAAAAATGCTATATTGATTGGCACCAGCAACAGTTTATCATATGTATGGTACACTTGATCTCTATAAGTGAAAAGTAATCATTTCAATACTTGCAATGTAGAATTAAATTATTTTTTCCAACATTGTTGGTATAGATTTTTAATACCTGCATCCCAAATCTTGTTTCACAATTTTAATCCTCTTAGTACCATGAACAACTGCCATAAGTCTCAAACTAAGGACATAGTGGCATCACCTACTAAACTTCACCATAAAGTGGCCAATCTGGGCATGATGTGCATTAGCATATCACACAGCTACCTGAAGACAGACTTTGTAGTTCCCTTTGCAGTGACACCTGAGCATGTTTTGCAGTGGCTGTAGTTAACATAATGCATTAGCAATGTGACCATTATTGTAGCTCAAAAAGTCCTAAGACTCCAATATCAGTTAACATCATAGATATTCTTTCATATTCTTTCATTTTCAGTTCCTAATGGTGCTCCAGGCACAGTAGCAGCCATCACAGTGGCACCAACTTCAGTCAATGTCAGTTGGAATCAGCTACCCAATACTTCAAGGAATAGTATCATCAAAGCCTATGAAGTGGCATACACATGGCCCCTGGGTAATGGACAGCTTGCTACCAACTCTGTGAACACCAGTGGTGCCCAAAATCAGCTACTGCTAAATATGCTCCAGGAGTGTGTGCAGTACAGCATATCTGTGAGAGCTTACACCAGCCAAGGGCCTGGACCATATAGTGTACCAGTCCTTGATTCATCCCTAAACAGTGAGTTCACACTAATCTAGTTATAGCAATGTAAGTGATCTGGCTGTACATACACAGTGTATGCTGAGGTCCCACAACCTAAAGAAGTTCTGCTTAGTGCCCTCTCTGCAACGTCTGCCAATCTCTCCTGGAGCTGTCCTCTGGAGAAGAATTATACAATCATTTCCTACTCTGTAAATGTCACTGTTAATAACCCCAGCTCTATTGATGCAGACTGTGTAAATGAACAAAACCTAAGTTACTACATTACAGTTCCTGGATATCAGAGATATGTTTTACTCAATGACACGTTGCTTTGTAAGTGTGATCAAATGTAGCCTAGCTTCTATGCTCATAATTCCACACCAATGTTCCTCACAGTACCCTTCACATCTTACTCCTTTGAAGTGTTGGCAGATACAACTCAGGGAGAAGGAGAGTTCTCCATACCTCGTTCATTCACCACCCTCCAGGCCCCTCCTACTTCCCCCCTCAATCTAAATGTCAATGTCCTCAGTTACAGCAGTCTGCTTGTATCATGGAGCCCACCAACATGCAGTAATGGAATAATATCAGGATACATGGTGAGGGGAAGTATGATATTAAAGCTGTTGTACTTATGATATGCTACCATAGGTGACATACACTCCATCAATTGGCACTCCACCAAGTCCCTACATTGTGTCAAGTGTTACCACACTCCTACTTCAAAACCTTTTGAATAACACACAGTATACAATCTCTTTGTGTGCTTTCACAGTTGGGGGATGTAGTCCTAACATCAGTGCAACTAGTACTATATATCCTGGTAAATTTCACCATTGTAATGCATTGAAAAGATGCATACAATACATTAACATTTAGGACCAACCACAAATCCTGGCATTTTGTTTTTACGAGTGTCCACACTAACAAATATTGAAAACCACCAAAATGATGCAGCTCTTTCCCAGCTTCAGAATCAGGTAAGAAGCACAAAACCATGAAAAACCTGTTAATGTTTTTTTTTTCCTCACTTTCAGTTATACACTGTTCTAACTAATTTGATACCTGGAAGCAAGCCATCTGACTTGGGCATATCGTGTGCAGCTGTAAAAATGTAATGAAATACCTAAACTGCAAAAAGATATAAGGAATGCATAGAATACATAAGGGATATGAGGGATACTAAGAGTACATAAGGGATATGAGGGATACTAGGAGTACATAAGGGATATGAGGGATACTAGGAGTACATAAGGGATATGAGGGATACTAGGAGTACATAAGGGATATGAGGGATACTAGGAGTACATAAGGGATATGAGGGATACTAGGAGTACATAAGGGATATGAGGGATACTAGGAGTACATAAGGGATATGAGGGATACTAGGAGTACATAAGGGATATGAGGGATACTAGGAGTACATAAGGGATATGAGGGATACTAGGAGTACATAAGGAATATGAGGGATACTAGGAGTACATAAGGGATATGAGGGATACTAGGAGTACATAACGGATACTTGGTATTCATGTACACAAATGCCTCCATAGGTGTGAAACTGGACAGTACAGGATTGAATGTAAAATATCAATATTTCTCAATGTGGATGTGAATACGATTATGCAGCCACTTAGTGTGGCAAACATTAGTGTGGCTTCACTTATTCCTCTAGCAAACATGGAAAGCATATCAGGTTATGTTCACTCAGTAATTAGTAATTAGTAATTAACAAACTGTTCATGGTAAACTTTCTTTTGCAGCAAATGGATTTTGCAATTGTGAGCGAAATGTGATGAGTGACCGTGGAACATACAACTGGGCTGAAGCAGAGCCCAATCACATTGATTCTCAAATGTGTCAGTACGCAGTGATGATTGGTCAAAACATTACAGGATACTGCAATAACAACTTAACATGGACTTATAACTCTTCTAAATGTCCTACAGTTGTGACAAATCAGTTTGCTCAACTGACCACAGCTATAAAAAATGTAATATAATGTACATATCTGTGCTCATCATTTCTAACTTGCGTTTATAATACCAGCAAACAATCACTACACAGAATGTGGTAAGTATCACAGCACAGCTACAGACTGTGGTGTCCCAAGCTACACAAGTGGTGGACCAGAGCACTTCTAACCTGGCTGTTGTGACAGCTGTATTCACTCAAATCTCTAACATATCATCTCCAACTTCTCCTGTCCAAAATACTGTAGGCAAATATACATTTGTATGTGGTATGTATTGCATATGTAAGTTTCATCTCTTCTCAGACCATCATCAATTTTGTTGCAGTACTCAGCAGTATCCAAACATGGCCAACAACAGTGTTAAATACAAGTGGCTCAATGTAAATGGAACTCATGATGTCTTGAATTCTAATCTTCATCAATATGGCCTTTTTCCACAGTATTGTTCAAAATTTTGAGAAGATAGCAACATCATTTGTTCAGCAAATCAATTTTACATCATTAAATGTTACAAATAACCAAACTACATTTGTTGCTCAGAAGGTTGTCCTACGTGCATGCAGTATAATTAGTGATATAACTTGTTTATTCTATCTAATAGATTACACTGGAAACCCTTACTACCCAAGGAAAGAGTTTTACAACTGTAAACAATGTCCAAACATCAGAAAACAGTTCAACATTGAACATAACTACTCCTCCTAGCAATCCACCCAAGTTCACAGCATCAGTTTTTCTACCACAGACATTATTCAGTCTGCCTACAATAGATAACACGACTAACAATACAAATGATGTTGGAATTTTCTTTACTATCTACAAAACTGCATCGTTCTTTCCCTTAGCAAGTACACTAAATTCAACTACAGTAGCACCCCTAGTTGTTGGTGTTACAGTCGTGGGCATAAACACAAGTGTTCTCATGGATCCAATTCAGCTAAATTTCAGCCATCCAAACACTGTAAGCAACCTCATCATACCAGCATCAAGCTAGCATACATTATGATTATTTTGATTTTGTACAGAATAATACTCTAAATTATACATGTGTGAGCTGGGATTTCACAGCAGCAGGTATGAAGGATATAGGAGGGGTCAGATAGTTGTAGAGGGGAATGTGTGCAACTAGTACTTTTCCTCCATGCTTCCAGCAGAATACATGTATATAGCATTCATCCAATCTAGGTAACGAGGGTGGTTGGACATCAGATGGATGCTATACAACCCAGGTGAATACCAGCAACACCACAAGCACTCAAATTGAATGCAAATGCTACCACTTGACGAATTTTGCTGTCCTTGTGGTAAGAAAAAATACCATCATGCTAAATATTGAAATTTGTGTTTAACATGTATATTGTGAGGTTTAATTATATCTTCTTGTCATGCTTTTTAATAATGTGACACATTGATTACTGATCAATCTTAGGATATATCTAGTACAATCAAAAATGTTCCATCAAATAAGTTACCTATAATTGTGGACAAGAATCCGCCCATCACCGACATTGGAGTATCACTGTCCCTTTTTGGTCTAGTGACAACAGTCATCACTCTTTTGCTGATAAAGTAAGTTATTTATTGTTTGCAGTCTCTTTTGAGTTCACAAAATTCAAACATGCACAATCAGAAAGCTAAGACAGAAATATGTTTCCAAGTACCACATCCAGTTGTGTTGTGCTCTCATTGGTATGCTGTTGGTGTTTGTAACTGGGATAGACAAGACTGGAAACTTTGGAGGCTGTGTGACTGTGTCAGTGTTGATCCACTACTTCACTCTGGTGGCTGTGATGTGGATGGGGGCGGAGGCCTTGTTCATGTTCCAGAAGTTTGTCATCGTCTTTGTCCAGATCACCACACGCTACATTGTTACTGTGTCTCTTATCTGCTGGGGTAAGTAATTTCCCCCTAAAGGATTAGGTGGGGGGGAGGAAATGAGAATAGGTATCAGGAAATGACAATGAAAACTAGGAGGGTGGCAACAAGAGAGGAGTGGGAGGGTTGATTACATTCAACTTATTCCTCTTGATCCAGTAACTCCGCTGGTGCCAGTAACCATCCCTCTGGCAATTGATAGAAATTTGCTTGTGAAACGGACTCATATAGATAATTCAACCATGGGATAGTAAGTTGACTAATTTGCACATGGCATTTCAGTTTTCATTTTTTTACAGTTGCTTCATCAGTAATGTTGGAGTATTTTTTGGTGCTTTTTTGGGACCAATTCTGTTAGTACTCACCTTCAATATGGTCATATTCATTATTGTGATTGTGGTACTGGTGAGGCATCTTTGCAAACGATCAAAAGAACTTAAAAAGAAAGCTGGTAATCTTCAACTGATGGCATATATCACTGGCATAGCCTTTCTACTTGGTCTAACCTGGCTCTTTGGAGCATTTACAGTTGTGAATGTTGATCAGGCATTCCAGATATTGTTTACACTAGTCAGCTCATTTCAAGGATTCCTGATATTCATTCTCTTCTGTGTCCTCAACAGTGATGTTCGATTAGCATGGAAGGTATTCAGTAAACGTCTTGCCCCACAAAACAGTTCCACAGTGCCCACAAAGCAGACCACACTTTCTCTAGCCCAACAGGACAAATCAGAGAAGTCTGAATCCGCTTTCACCGAAGACATAGCAACTCTGGGATCACCTGCAAAACTTACGCATACCATCTCTCTAAACATGAACGAGGTAGAGGAGGTAACATTTAATGAGATAGATGAACCATCAGCATCTATTATCACTGAAGACATACAATCGCCAGGCTTGGTTGCAAAGCTCACACGCACTTTCTCACAACGTTCGCACCACAAGGAAGAAGTGGTACAGCTCAAGTTTGTTGAGCAAGGAGAGGGAGTTAAACAACTGGAAAGTGAATTTTGATTTAAATGGACTACAGGATTATTAACATTGATAAAAATGATGCTAAAATTTAACTTTATACTTTGCTGAAGACCATCATGTTACTAATTGTGTGCGTGTGCTTGAAAATGTTTTGTAAAATTTGCCATACTCTTTATATATACCATGTATACCCAACATCAAGGATTTAAAATGTAACAGTTCATGTATCATATGAAGTACTAGATTACTCGTGCTCATAACCCAATGGCAGCCTGTTGTATGAATCAATATCAGCTTATAGGCCTAGCAGCAATAAGAGTCACGCGGCAAATAGACATATCACACGTACATTCACATTAGGAAATTTAATTTGGGGAAGTATCCGCCCCCGCAAAACTACCCTCGCGCTAGCTATGACTGGCGCTATGTGTACCTAAACTACCCTCGCGCTAGCTATGAATGGCGCTATGTGTACCTGTCTGTACGATAATGGCTAATGCAATATTGTGAGCCTGTGCATAACAGGCTCACAATCTGAATGGCAGCAAGCGCTAACCCTGAGTTGGAACGGCAATGTGTCTTGGCTTTATTCAACAGATTACGGAGGTGACTTCAATGTCGGTGATTAGTTTAAAGGCTGCGGCTAGAGAGGCGGTACCGGCACCCTCCAAAATGGCAAGAGCGCCGCTACCGGGTCTGCAGTTACATTAAATATAGTGCCGGTACCGGTTCTGTAGACACTTGGTAGTTTAAAAGTTTGCGTGCAGATCGAGTGCCGATCAATGTTTGTTAACAAGACTCAAGAGGTGCTCGCGGGCCAGTTCGCGGTAACGCGATAATTATCTGTGCAAATTGTCTATTTTGGCGCCCCTAAACCCCTGCGCCCGGGGACGCAATGATATGTTCTCCTCGCTACGACCATGCAGACTATTAACCATGCAAGGAGAAGGCCCCCCCCCCCCCCAATAACTTGAGTTAATTTCGTACGAAGGGTCGATGATGGGGCCGCTCTACACTATGCATGTGTTCGGGAAGTTATCAAAGCTATATTGTTCAATGCTATTTTGGATTACGTATATGTACTTCATTTTTTTTTCTTTTGTGTAATTTTTTCCTTTACATGAAGTTGTTATCCAGACTGGTAGAAGTAGGAGCTTCAGACCCTCAGGTGGCTTTAATTCTGTGTGAGCTATAGTAAATTAATCAATTTGGCTAGAGCTACCCCACCTAGTTTAGTCTCAGAGGCACTTGATGTTGAGGTTAGGCAATGCTTCGCACAGAGTATAGCTGTAGAAGTTACTGATAGTGCATGGCAGCAGGCCCAACTGAATCTAAGTCACGGAGGTCTTGGGCTCCGCTCAGTTGCCCACCAATCCTTATAGCTGCCTATATTGCCTGTGGTTGATCTCTTCAACAAGTTTGTCTCCCCATCTGAGGTAATGAGTCTCTGGATGCTATCACAGCCTCACCCATCCACCAAAGGGTACTGTCAAAGAAACTGCAGGCAGGCTTTTTAGGTGACCTTTTGCCTTGGGCCACAAAGTGCTATACTGCTTATCCCTTGCTGTGACATCCTTTGGGTCACATCTCCTCAGAAGCAGGTATCTAGCTTTATTGGGTCCCCTGCTCTTTGCACTTGTTCTGCAGAAGATCTTTTAAATGCCATTCATGCTAATGATGACCGCGTTCATGCACAACCTCTAACAAGCCTGTTGCCTTGATGATGGTAGCCTACACTGTATAGCTAGTAGCCAAGATATCTGTTGTCCTTCGTGCTCTTACTCTGTTGGATCCCTCTCTTGGCATTTTAAAAAATCTATCTAAATGTGTATAGTGTAATCACCTCCCTTTGCATGGCTTTTGTGCTTCCGTAGCTGGCTTTGGTTAAACCCGAATCCACATCTATTCCCGTTTGAAGTAATCCGATCACAGCCTCACTCTTCAGTCACATACACCAGAGGCGTAGGAACCGGGGGGGGGGGGGGAGGGGGGGGGCAGAGGGGGCCTTGGCCCCCCCAATATTATAGATGGGGGGGGGGGGGGCCGACGTATACTTCGGCCCCCCCCCCCCCCCCCCCCCAATGTTATCCCTTTTAGTTTAGTTAAACTCACCGGTACTTAGTAGTAGAATGCCAAGAGAGGGATCAAACAGAGTAAGAGCACGAAGGACAGCAGATATCTTGCTACTAGCTATACAGTGTAGGGCACTGTAGGCTACCATCATCAAGGCAACAGGCTTGTTAGAGGTTGTGCATGGACGCGGTCATCATTCACATGTATGGCATTTTAAAAATCTTCTGCAGAACAAGTGCAAAGAGCAGGGGATCCAGTAAGCTAGATACCTGCTTCTGAGGAGATGTCATGCACACGTTACGTATACGTCTACTTCATTACCCGCGCTCTGTACTGTTACGGTTTTTAAAAAATATTGAATTGTTATTCAGTGGACCGAATATATGCTCTATTAAATTTGGCCATAAAATATGGTAGAAAAGCTGTAGGACTTCCCACGAATTAAGGTATGATGATGGACCATATATTGCATTAGAGCCCCATTTGGAGGTTTTCAAACCCATGCAGAAGAGTATTATAGTCATTTATAGACAACAATATTTTCAAGTAATGGAGAGCTTACCAGGTGAATTAACAAGGCGATTTGACCAGAAAGGCTTTTGCCTTACATCAAAGATTGGAGCAGTTATTTTGAACTCCTGCATTGGCCAAGCATATCCAATACCTGATGAAGTCTCAAATCTGTATTCCAAAGATCTCAACCTTGAGCGACTGCATGCAGGTACAACTATCCATGCTTCCAGATCTTGTGAAGTCTAACTCATTATATGGCCACTCACTAAAGAGTGTGACCTCAATTCGTACGATATGTGATATATTCAATGAATCTCTTGTGATCAAGAATATGTTTAGCGAAGTTCATTCATTGCTGCAGTTGTATATGACCATTCGGCAACTGCTGGGAAAACATTTTCAGTTCTACGGCGCATGAAAACATATTTTTAAAAGATCTATATATACCATGACACAAGAGAGGCTAAATAATGTTATGCTTTTGCATATTTATAAAGAATTAACTGATGAAACCAACTTAGAAGAGTTTTTCAACAGCAAATGACAGAAGGATTAATTTCTTTGGATCAAACAAGTGGTACCAATAAACAACAATTCAATTAACTTAGGTTTTTAATATGTTTGGCTACATTTATATATCACAATCTTGGATTGCATGCATTGAACTAGTTGTCTGCTACATGTAGATGCATATTACTGGCAATTTAAAATGTAGCTAATTTTTTTTTACAAAGTCGGCCCCCCAATCTTAAATACGTTCCTACGCCTCTGTACACCAAAGGGTACTGTCAAAGAAACTTGACTGAAGGAACAAGTTCTCGTCAATTGTCATCACCTGCTGACAACATGCAATCGAATCCTCTCTCCCACAGGGGCGGCGGAGCAGGAGGGGCTGGGGGGGGGGGGGGGGGGGGGGGGGGGGGGGGGGGGGGGGGGGGGGCAATTGCCCCCCCCCCCCCCCCCCCCCCCCCCCCCCCCCCCCCCAAATATCGAGGTGGGGGGGAGTTCAGCCCCTCCTTGCGCTACCATCAGGTTATGAATAACTTTAATCTTATTGCGATTTCAGTACTGTCAGTGACTGTGTGTTTAAATAGGGTTAGCCTCGCAAGCTGTAATGTTAACAATCCTTGGCCAGACCTACTTCGTTATTGACGATCGATTACAATGGACTGGGGACCAGGATAAGTAGTTCCATCAACTGGTTCCCAGGCCATTGTAATCGATCGTCAACAACGAAGCAGGTCTGGCTTGCATGCGAGACTAGCTTACTGTGAATGACTTATTTATTGGTGTTTTGTTTCGGTGCGTGTGGATGAAATGAAGGCAGGTTCTATTGCATGAATCATGGTCCGCTCCGAAGAAATACATGCATACTGAAGGCAAACGTTATACAAAGTGCAGTTTTGAATAGGGGCCGGGGGAACAAATTCGAAGAGAGTACATATAGTTCTGTGAGTTGTCGAGTCAGTACCCTTAAAAAAACTACAAGACATCAACGTCAAACGCAAGTATAGACATAATTTCGACGATGAGACAACTGTTTACCTATTTGAGATTTAATAACTGCTTCAACTTGCATGTGCAAAAAGAGCCAGCAGAATGCATAAATCTGGAGGATGCAGCCAAGGAATGAAATAATCATGCCGCGAATTCGGTACATTTCCCACCGAAAAAATTGGCCCGTGTTTAAACGAGCGTATTGATGCAATATTGCATCAATACGCTCGTTTAAACACCATGAAATCATGAACGCAGCTGCGTGCAATTCTTCTTTAAAAATCTTGTTGGAGTACCAGTTCTTTTCTGAAATGTTGAAACAGGGTACGAGGAAGCATGAACGATTACAAAGATACGCTTGTTTAAACACGGACCATTTTTTTTTTCAGTGGGGGCGGACGGAGGGGTACTACTACGGTACGCGCATTGGTATGAATATAATTATCTTTTTTACCCCTGCCCCCCCAAATATGGACACCCTCCGCCGCGCCTGTCCCACATATACTGGCTACGCTGGTTAAACCATCTCCATGCAGGTCTTTATCTGCCTAATGAATTGGAAATCTCCAGGCCTAATAAAGTTAATTAACTTCAAGGACCTTCTCCCCAAAGGCCTGGGGTAATTGTCCGAGTCCTCCCCTAGGCAAAACATCATCAACGACGGTTCGTTTTATTACACTTCGGTTGCTTACACTACTGGGATGAGACTGCAGGTTAGTGTCTTTGGCGAATTTGTATATGTATACGCGAGGCTCCAGTTTATTACTGTCATATCCGCCGGATGCTGCTGCTGTTGGCTACTGGACTCCTTATACTCTATGGTAAGGGAGCGTCATTGGCCTAATTGGACGTAGCTCGACACACGATCTTCCCTGATCATTATTATACACATTCACATATTATGTATGCGTGGTTCGCCCTAACGTAACCAGAATCCAGATCAGATCTGTTCGGTCGGCCTTGTAACAGGGTATATTATGTTATAGCTGTAAACTTTTGTTTTTTAACATGTTTTTAAATAAATAAGTAAGTGCTTAATTTCATGCACGATCCCTCAAAACCAATGCAGGCCAACCCGCTGGCTGCTCGGACAATGGCAAATGCTAGCCTTGCTTTGATATACAGCTACACGTTTGAGCATAAGGTTCCTGCTACTTAGATGCGCTACCATGGGCGTCCCAGGGGGGGCCCCGGAAGGTCGGGTATCAAGCCTATACTGGGCGTAGTATGAAAATTACTGTCTCAGTTCCGTATGTCTAAAAAATCGATGGTAACCCATTATAGTTAGTCTCGTACCCAGACCAGCTACCGCGGTAGTTGGGCCACGCCCAACTAGTTACACTCACTGTCTGGAGACCACGAAAGTGAATCCAAGTATGGCGTATCCACACCCATATTAGTCTGACGTAGCCACACTTTTGCGTATAACTTCCACTGTTTCGCATGAGCAGTTGACCACACCCAATGTCAAATCCCCCGTACGCGTGCTGGTACTGGTAGAAACAATGGTCAAATCCCCTACTAATCTCCTATATGTCCCGGATTTTGGGGGGGGGGGGGGGGGGGGGGGGGGGGTCGCACTTATTGATAGGTGCACCGCCACGGGTGTTTCGTTGCATTGGACATTAGGTCTCGTCCCCACTTTTACTATTTTACAAGGTAGCACGTGGCACAGAGACTGGGAACGAGAACATTTCAATGTTACGCCACACCCACTGGTGGGATGGCGGTGGATGGCTTTTTTCACTACGTTGTTATTGATCGCCCGCTACCAACGCCTTCTAAGTATGGGACAAGTAAGATTTAGATAAAAACGAAAGTGACTCGTTTTCTAAAGAGGTATAAAATATTAGCCTGCCCACCCCGCAGCTTGCCGGCGCTCGAATAAACGAAAACTTTCCTTTCATGTACAAAATGCACGAAACACGTATAATTCGAATTCGCCATAGAATTATTCTCACCACTGGGTGTGGCGTAACATTGGAATGTACCTCGCTCCCAGTCTCTTTGCATACTATCTAATACTTTAAATATACCATATATAGCTAGCTATGATAACTCCACTTGAGTCTTGATTAAACTAAAATAGAGTAGAGCGGTGCCCCATCATCGAAGCCACGTACGTAATTAACTAATCCTTCTTTCCTTCTCCTTGGTTAATGGTCTGTATGGTTCCTCCCATACATACCGATACGCATCATCAACTTTCCCGACGTAAACTGGGCATTTTCCTCCTCCTATACTACTGGGATAAGGCTGCAGGTTAGTGGGGTATTAAAACTAAATAAGCTGCAGTCAATTGATCTTGAGCGCGCGGCGTCGGTAATACATTTACAGTAGTGTATCCAGAATTTTACGAGTGGCGTAAACTTCCTAGCCTGCCAAAGAGAGGACGCGAGGATCAGGAATAAGAACGTTCCTTGCACAGAGAAATGTTCCCTGCAATAAAAGTTTGTGTAGGACTGCTGTGCTTATCACTCGGATGTACACACGGTGAGGAAAAACATCGCCGTTATAACGTGCGGAAAAAGCTTACAACGCCCGATTTTTTACGTAGGTCAGACTGTTGGGATCACCTGGAATGGTACGATGGTTTCCAACAACAGTCTGGTAACCCTCTCAGTAGTTATACAGAGAACAAACATAGCAGTAGGGACTGGAGGCCTGTACCCTCTGGTGTGCCAGGGTATAGCAGGAGGACAGTGGTATCAACCAAATGGAGTCCTGTACCCAGCAGCACTCCCTACAACCACTCCTGGAGGTTATGGTCAACTAAATGGGTCACTGTATCGTGCTACTCCTTCTGACTTCCCACATGGTGTTCAATGTTATACCAATACCTCCATCACACTCTGTGTTGGAATGTACAGTGATTTCACACTAGCAGCATCAGTAAGCCTATCTACAGCAGCCCCTACTAGCTATGCTCTCTCTGTAGCAGCCACTTGTAAGTAGAGAGGAAAGTACATCTCATGCGTTATGGAAGTGTTGACTTTCCCACAGATGGTCCTAACATCACAGGAGGTGTCCAGTTTCAGCTGCTAACAGCTACAAATGTTGATCCACCAGTGTTCCAGTTGACCTGCACCAGCACTAGTTCTCCTCCTACAACTGTGCAGTGGACCTTTAATGGAAGTCCAGTCAATGGTGGTAACTATAATTCCTCTCAGATATTGACAGATGGACCAACATCTACTTACAACAACACTCTGACTGTGACTGGGAGATCACCTGGGATCTACACATGCACTGTCACCACTACCTGCTCACCAGTGTGTGGAGCTAAAGGGTTTACTCTCAATCCAAGATCCACTACCTCATCCCTCAATGTGTCAGGTAAGTACTGCCTATGAAGTGTGTCTATAGGCAAGTACCTCTCTATACAGCTCCTCCTGGCCCACCCACTAATGCCACTGCTGTGCAGTCTGGTGCCACATCTGTCAGTGTCTCTTGGACTGCACCAACCTCAGGTGGTCCAGTGAGCAGATATGATATCTACTATGTGGCTAATGGAGTCCCAAGTACAAGTGGTGGTTCAACCACTTCTACCTCTTATGTCCTAACCAACCTTCAAGTTTGGGTTCAGTACAACATCTCTGTCATAGCTGTGGGCACTTACCTTGGATCTCAGACAATTTGGACAGTTACTGTTCCAGGTACAGGCATATGTGAAGTAGTTCATCCCTAATACCCCCGCCTATGGTGGTTAGCCATATTTTCAATGTTCAAATTCCTACAAAGCATTAGATAATGTGCATGTCTGCATATTAAGACTGAAAAGGTACTTTCATTTGAAATCTTTTGCATGCATGCATTAGACAGTGAAATATTATGTAACCATAGCATTGCATTTAAAGGAATCAAAGATAGTATCAATGTACAAGTTCTACTACAGGCAACAGGATAGTGATAACATACTACTATAATACCATAGAAACAATCATGGCTGCCTTATAGACACTCCCACTGCGGCTCTCGTTCATAGTTTGAGAACCAGAGCTCACGTGTAAAAAATACTGATAGCAGTTACATGTAGAAGATACATTTAGTTATTCGCAGTTGTTAAAAAGACAGTTGTACTTGATGTTTCAACATACTTGATCAATTTTTCAATTTTCATTTCCAAAGGTACAAATTGAATTTTTTAATTTACTGTATCAAGCACATTAATAAATGGTAGAAAAAGTAACCCTATCATGTTTGAGCAACTTTCCTGAATACAAAAGAACCCTAGATAATTTAATCACAGAAGTTGTCCTTGAATGTCAGAAGATTAGAAACATAAAGAATATTGTTTGAACAACAAATGTACAAGTGTACTAGTTTGATTATACAAAAATGCCATTTTGGGATCACTTTGCAGTCCCATCATCACCTCAGAACTTCACTCTGTCTCCTGTTGCTGGTTCTCCATCTCAACTGTCTGCTAGTTGGTCTGTACCCATACCTAGCAATGGTATCATCACTGCATACATTGTGTACTGTAACACTTCTGCAAGTCAAGCATATCCTGAGCAGATGATTGGATCAAATATTCCCACCATCATATCTGTAGAGAATGGGACAACACTGGCTGTTACACTCACTGGACTCAACCCATACACACAATATAGCTGTTATGTGACTGCTAATACATCAGTGGGAGAGGGAAGCCCTTCAATCATACTCACTGTGCAAACTGCTCAATCTGGTAAGCCCATGCCATTTTTATTACCTTTATTTCAATACTTCATGTAGCTATAACATACTGTCCTGTGTTTAGGCATGCATTGCAGTATAACATTCCAACTGACTTGAATATGTTGCACTGATATATTTATATTTTGCAGTTCCATCATCGCCTCTGAATTTCACTCTATCTCCTGTTGCTAGTTCTGCATCTGAACTGTCTGCTAGTTGGTCTGCACCCATACCTAGGAATGATATCATCACTGGTTACTCTGTATACTGCAACACTTCTGCAAATCAATCATATCCTGAGCAGGTGATTGGATCATATATGCTCACCATGATGTCTGAAGTGAATGGGGCAACACTGGCTGTTACACTCACTGGACTCAACCCATACACACAATATAGCTGCTATGTGACTGCTAATACATCAGTGGGTGAAGGAAGCCCTTCTATAATGCTGACAGCCAGGACAGTTGAAGGAGGTATTGCAACTAACTATAAGATCTTACCCCATATATGCTATTGCTTTCCAGCCCCATCTGCCCCATACAACCTCACTGCATACAACACTAGTTCATCTTCAATCACACTGAATTGGACAAGCCCCCAGTTTCTCAATGGCATCATACTGTCATATGAGGTCATCTACTACCCAGTGGGGAACAACAATGAGGCCACCATCATTAACACATCAAACACAACATTGGCTATAAATGGACTTGCCTTCTACACCTGGTACACCTTCACAGTGTGTGCTGTGACTGGAGGAGGAATGGGTAATTACAGTGACCCTGTTAGCCAGCGTACTTCAGAGGATGGTATGTCATATAGAGTATGTTTTATGTATTCCGCCTGATCTCGATACGGCCACACACCCAGCCCCCTCCCCTCCCTTGAGTATGATGGCATATAATACCAGCTCCACCTCCATCATGGTTACCTGGCAACCACCACAGTCCCCAAATGGCATCATCAGAGGTTACCAAGTGAACTACACTTCTTCAGGAGGGACATGGACTATAGTGGAAGTTGACACTAATGTTACTAACAGCACTCTCCTCACTGGTCTATCTATTTACACTACCTACACCATCATTGTGAAGGCCAGGACGGTAACCCTTGGCAACCGTAGTGCTATTGTCATTGTGTCAACAAATGAAGATGGTAAGTTTTTATTTGCAGCTATGAGACATATGACATATACTTCATCCCACAGTGCCTGGTACTCCTAATGCCCTGATGTCCTCAGTGGTCAATTCATCAGTTCTCTTTGTCTCATGGCAGGTGCCAACTGTATCCAATGGAATTATTACTGGTTATAATGTGTATTATTCCATCAGTACCACTGGCAATTGCACTGCAAGTGGAAACAATCAAGTTTTTCTTTTTGTACCGGGACAGACTGCATACAATACAACATTAAACAATCTGGTTCCATGTAGCATGTATGCCCTGTGTGTGCAAGCATCAACTAGGATTGGCTCTGGTGCTCTTTCCATGGCTGTAGTCATTACAACAGACCCAGACTCCTCCTCCCCTCCCACTAACTTTACAGCCACTGCACTCAACTCCACATCCATCAGGATAACATGGGGGTATCCAATGTCTCCACAAGGTCTCATAGCTGGGTACCAGATTGTGGGCAATACCTCATTGCTGTTAAACCCAGTGACCATTACCACACAACAGACCTACACATTCAGTGGCCTCATTCCGTATACAGCATACTACTTTGCTGTGAGGGCATACAGCTATAATACCAGGCTAAATGTATCAACTCAAATATATGGAAGTTACTCTCAACAATTAGTTCTTAACACTTTACAAGATGGTAAGACAGACCTTGCACTCAGTGACATACATTACCTAATGAAATGATCTATATTCCTTCCAGTTCCTTCAATGCCTCTAAACTTCCAGCTCTCTGCAATCTCTTCCACTGTCCTTGTGGGCATCTGGGCACCTCCTACCACACCCAATGGGATTATAACAGTTTACACAATATACTGTAGAGTATCACAGAACCAGACCTACCCTGAACAGGTGCCAACTGGTGCTCCTAACTATACTGTCGTCAACATGACCACATCTCTATATCTAAGTGGCCTCCTACCATTCACCTTCTACCAGTGTTATGTCACTGCCAACACTAGTGCTGGGGAAGGAAGTCCTTCAAATATCACCGTATCAGAAACCAGACAAGCAGGTGTGTTCATGTGCTTGTTTGTATAAGGAATATGTTGCACATACTCTCATCTTCTTCAGTCTGTTGCAAGCTGTTGTTGGTCCCAAACTAATCTATCAACTAATATTTGTCCTTTTCCAACTATAAAAACACTCACCTGAGCTCAATGAACTACATGCAGCTGATTTATCATATAGAGCACTAGTTTCTGGCCATTTGCTGAAGTAATCAAATAAAGGTACAATGTTATTATTATATTTATAAGTGGCAATGGCCCAAATTAATAAGTCTATCCTGGATAGAAGTTATAAGATAAAAAACATTTCACTTACCTTATGCCACACACAGGTATCACATCGTACATATTACAAAATCTTTCAAGTGTTTTTTCACAACCCAGGTAGCATTCTATAGGCAGTCTACTCAGTATGCATTCCATAGATAATATAGGCAGTCTACTCAGTGCGATATATCCCCCCCCCTCCCCCCCCCCCCCCCCCCCCCCCCCCCCCCTCCGCTCCCACCGAAAAAAAAATGTCCCGTGTTTAAATGAGCGCATCTTCGTACTCATTAACGCTTCCGCGTACCTGTTCAACATTTCAGGAAAGAACTGGTATTCCAACAGGATTTCAAAGAATAGCACGCAGCTGCGCTCATGATTACGTCGATACGCTCGTTTAAACACGGGCTATTTTTTTCTTTTGGTGAGGGCGGAGGGGGGGGGGAGGGAGGATATCTCGCAGTACTCTACTGGTATATAAACATGTATTTCAAACCTGACAATCCACAACTACTGCATCCTTACCATTCACAGTCTTAATACAATACTCCATCTTTTATCATTTCTCTTTTTCTAAGAATCTGATTACACATGTATAGCTTGCAAATAATACTCTCTATGAACACAAACACTTGAAGCATGATCGAGGAGTAATTGGCACCAGGGGATGTCATGTGTATCTTATGTGCTGTCACTCCCCATGGTGGTATATTTTCATTGTGTGTATAATGTACTGAATAGCTATAGTGTGCCAAGATCAACTTCATGTCTTATAATAACCGTCAACTAACCTACAAATCAACAATGTAGTCAATTGTGATTTTTTTTTTTTTATGTTGCCTTAACCTATAGAATTTAAAACCTTCTTGTAAATAATTTTTAGTTTGAGTATCAGACCATGCTTGGTTTTGACAAGGCAATTAACATAAGATGCCCAACTGTGGTATAAAGTGTAGAAGATAGAAAGAAATATCATATACTATTCAGAAGGATACTGTTTCAAAAATAAACCATGTATGTACATGTACATGTAAAATCCTGAGGTCCAAGAATCTTCTTAGAAGATCTGCTATTTGTCAGCAAGAAACCTAAAAATAAATCCTTATTTGTTAACCAGCCCTTTGTTTGTTCAATGCATGAACATCGTATGGGAAGTGCCAAGAATGAAATTGAAAAACTGACATACAGACACTAAGATAGGAATCACGTTCCAATTATCGATAGGTTATTCAGATCATTGGTGATTGGATGGTGAAAATTCATTGTGAACATCATTTTCAGCTCCATCATCTCCAACAAACTTCTTGTTGGCTCCTGTTCCTGGCTCTCCAAGTGCCCTCTCTGCCAATTGGTCTGTACCCATACCAAAGAATGGAATCATCACTGCATACACTGTGTACTGTAACACTTCTGCAAGTCAAGCATACCCTGAGCAAGTGATTGGTCCAAATATTCCCACCATCAGATCTGTAGTGAATGGGACAACACTGGCTGTAACATTCAACACAGGACTCAATCCATACACACATTATAGTTGTTATGTGACTGCTAATACATCAGCAGGAGAGGGAAACCCTTCTGTGATTGTTGTCACTACAAGAACTGCTGAAGGAGGTGAGACAAGCAGTTATGTTAAGTTTTCAACAACATTGCATCAATAATTAAGACATTTTGTAATGCATACATATGCATGTTGTCTTTTTAAAACATGTTATATTGGTTCGTACCAGCAACAATGTATCATATGTATTGTACACTTAATTTTAATAAGTGAAAATTTAATAGTTGCAATGCAGAATTATATTTTTTGTCCTAGATATTTGCTTACTTATCCAGTTCACTTAGCAGTGACACCTGAGCATGTGGAGAATAGCAAATATAGTAATCCTTCACCATTTTTGCAGTGGCTGTAATGCAGTACTAGTGTAGCTCAAAACGTCTTAAGACTCCTATATTGGTTAACATCATAGATATTCTTTCATATCCTTTCATTTTCAGTTCCTAATGGTGCTCCAGACACAGTAGCAGCCATCACAGTGGCACCAACTTCAGTCAATGTCAGTTGGAATCAGCTACCCAATACTTCAAGGAATGGTATCATCATAGCCTATGAAGTGGCATACACATGGCCCCTGGGTAATGGACAGCTTGCTACCAACTCTGTGAACACTAGTGGTGCCCAAAATCAGCTACTGCTAAATATGCTCCAGGAGTGTGTGCAGTACAGCATATCTGTGAGAGCTTACACCAGCCAAGGGCCTGGACCATATAGTGTACCAGTCCTTGATTCATCCCTAAACAGTGAGTTCACACTAATCCAGTTACAGCAATGTAAGTGATCTGGCTGTGCACACACAGTGTATGCTGAGGTCCCACAACCTCCAGAAGTTCCACTTAGTGCCCTCTCTGCAACTTCTGCCAATCTCACCTGGAGCTGTCCTCTGGAGAAGAATTATACAATCATTTCCTACTCTGTAAATGTCACTGTTAATAACCCCAGCTCTATTGATGCAGACTGTGTAAAAGGACAAAACCTAACTTACTACATTACAGTTCCTGGATATCAGAGATATGTTTTACTCAATGACACGTTGCTTTGTAAGTGTGATCAAATGTAGCCTAGCTTATATGCTCATAATTCCACACCAATGTTCCTCACAGTACCCTTCACATCTTACTCCTTTGAAGTGTTGGCAGATACAACTCAGGGAGAAGGAGAGTTCTCCATACCTCGTTCATTCACCACCCTCCAGGCCCCTCCTACTTCCCCCCTCAATCTAATTGTCAATGTCCTCAATTACAGCAGTCTGCTTGTATCATGGAACCCACCAACATGCAGTAATGGAATAATATCAGGATACATGGTGAGGGGAAGTATGATATTAAAGCTATTGTACTTATGATATGCTAACATAGGTGACATACACTCCATCAATTGGTGTTCCATCAAGTTCCTACAATGTGTCACATACTACCACACTTCTACTTCAAAACATTTTGAATAACACACAGTATACAATCTATTTGTGTGCTTGCACAGCTGGAGGATGTAGTCCTAGCATCATTGCAACTAGTACAACTTATCCCGGTAAATTTCACCCTTGTACTGCATTAAAATGATGCATACATTACATTAACATTTAGGAACAAACACAAATCCTAAATTTTTATACTTACGATTGTCTACACTAACAAATATTGAAAACTACCAAAATGATGCAGCTCTTTCCCACCTTCAGAATCAGGTAAGTAGCAGAAAATCATTTTAAAAAACCTGTAAGCTCCCCCCCACCCCTCCCCCTGTTTCCAGTTATATAGTGCTGTAACTAGCTCAGTTTCTGGAAGCAAGGCATCTGATTTGAGAATATCATGTGCAGCTGTACAAACGTAAGAGATGTAAATAAGGCACATACGAAATACTTGGAGTACGTAAGGGATACTTGGAGTGCATGACATTACTTACAAATGCCTCCATAGGTGTGAAACTGGACAGTACAGGATTGAATGTAAAATATCTATATTACACAATGCGGATGTGAATACCATTATGCAGAAGCTTAGTGTGGCAAACATTAGTGTGGCTTCACTTATTCCTCTAGCAAACATGGAAAGCATATCAGGTTATGTTCACTCAGTACTTAGTAATTAGTAATTACAAAGAGTTCATGTTAAAAATTCTTTTGCAGCAAATGGATTTTGTAATTGTGAGCGAAATGTGATGAGTGACCATGGAACATACAACTGGCCTGAAGCAGAGCCCAATCACATTTATTCTCAAATGTGTCAGTATGCAGTGATGACTGGTCAAAACATTACAAGATACTGCAATACAAACTTAACATGGACTGAAGACTCTTCTAAATGTCCTACAGTTGTGACAAATCAGTTTGTTCAACTGAACACAGCAATAAAAAATGTAATAGAATGTACACATCTGTGCTCATCATTGCTAACTTGCATTTATAATACCAGCAAACAATCACTACACAGAATGTGGTAAGTGTTACAGCACAGCTACAGACTGTGGTGTCCCAAGCTACACAAGAGTTGGACCAGAGCACTTCTAACCTGGCTGTTGTGACAGCTGTGTTCACTCAAATCTCTAACATATCACCTGTGCAATATAATGTATGTGAAAGCATTTGTATGTGGTATGTATTGTATATGTATATTTCATCTCTTCTCAGACCATCATGAATATTGTTGCAGTACTCAGCAGTATCCAAACATGGCCACCAATGGTGCTAAGTACAAGTGGCTCAATGTAAATGGAACTCATGATATCTTGAATTCTAATCTTCATCAATATGTCCTTTTTCCACAGTATTGTTCAAATTTTTGAGAAGATAGCAACATCATTTGTTCAGCAAAACAATTTTACATCATTAAATGTTACAAATAATCGAACTATATTTGTTGCTCAGAAGGTTCACCCTCATCCATGCAGTGTAATTAATGATGTAATTTGTTTATCCAATTTTAATAGATTCCACTGGAAACCCTTACTACTCAAGGAAAGAAGTTTACAACTGAAAACAGTGTCCACGTGTCAGAAAACACTCCAACATTGAACAAAACTACTCCTCCTAGCAGTCTATCCAAGCTTGTAGCTTTTCTACCACAGACGTTATTCAGTCTGCCTACAATAGATAACACCACTAACAATACAAATGATGTTGGAATTTTCATTACTATCTACAAAACTGCATCATTCTTTCCATTAGCAAGTACACCAAATTCAACTACAGTAGCACCCCTAGTTGTTGGTGTTACAGTTGTGGGCATAAACACGAGCATTCTCAAGGATCCAATTCAGCTAAATTTCAGCATTCCAAACACTGTAAGCAACCTCATCATACCATCAAGCCAGTACACATTATGATTATTTTGTTTTTGTACAGAATTATACTCCAAGTTATATATGTGTGAGCTGGGATTTCACAGCAGCAGGTATGAAGGAGATTGGAACGGTCAGATAGTTGTAGAGGGGAATATGTGCAACTAGTAATTTTTCCAGCAGAATATATAGTATTCATCCAAACTAGGTAATAAAGGCAGTTGGACATCAGATGGATGCTATACAACCCAGGTGAATACCAGCAACACCACAATCATTCAAATTGAATGCAAATGCTACCACTTGACTAATTTTGCTGTCATTGTTGTAAGAGAAAATGCTACCGTGCTTTTTAATAATATAATGTGACATGATCAATCGTAGGACATATCAAGTAGAATCAAAAGTAACCCATCAAATAAGTCGCATATACCACCTATTGTGAATGAGGCGATCACCTACATAGGAGTATCACTGTCCCTTTTGGGTCTAGTGACAACAGTCATCTCACTTTTGCTGATAAAGTAAGTTAACTATTGTTTGCAGTCTCTTTTGATACATAACTTGTGCAATCAGAAAGCTAAGACAGAAAGATGTTTCCAAGTACCACATCCAGTTGTGTTGTGCTCTGATTGGTATGCTGTTGGTGTTTGTAACTGGGATAGACAAGACTGGAAACTTTGGAGGCTGTGTGACTGTGTCAGTGTTGATCCACTACTTCACTCTGGTGGCTGTGATGTGGATGGGGGCGGAGGCCTTGTTCACATTCCAGAAAATGGTCATTGTGTTTGTCGAGATCACCACACGCTATATTGTTACTGTGTCTCTTATCTGCTGGGGTAAGTATTTTCCCCCTAAAGGATATGTTGAGGGGGGGGGGGGGGGGGGGATGAGAATAGGCATCAGGAAATGACAATGAAAACTAGGAGGTTGGCAACAAGTGAGGAGTGGGAGGGGAGAGGGAAGGCTCCATTTTGATTACATTCAACTTATTCCCCTCAATCCAGTAACTCCGCTGGTGCCAGTAATCATCCCTCTGGCAATTGATAGAAATTTGCTTGTGAAACGGATGGATGTAAATGATTCAACCATGGGATAGTAAGTTGACTAATTTGCACATGAAATTTCAGTTTCATTTTTTTTACAGCTGCTTCATCAGTAATGTTGGAGTATTTTTTGGTGCTTTTTTGGGACCAATTCTGTTAGTACTCACCTTCAATATGATCATATTCATTATTGTGATAGTGGTACTAGTGAGGCATCTTCGCAAGCGATCAAAAGAACTTAATAAGAAAGCTGGTAATCTTCAACTGATGGCATATATCACTGGCATAGCCTTTCTATTTGGTCTAACCTGGCTCTTTGGAGCATTTACAGTTGTGAATTTTGATCAGGCATTCCAGATACTGTTTACACTAGTCAACTCATTTCAAGGATTCCTGATATTCATTTTCTTCTGTGTCCTCAACAGTGATGTTCGGTCAGCATGGATGGTATTCGGTAAACGTCTTGCCCCACAAAATAGTTCCACAGTGCCCACAAAGCAGACCACACTTTCTCGAGCCCAACAGGACAAATCAGAGCAGCAGTCTGAATCTGTTTTCACCGAAGACATAGCAACTCTGGGATCACCTGCAAAACTTACACGTACCATCTCTCAAAACAACTTTCACATGAGTGAGGTAGTGGAGGTGACATTTGATGAGATAGGTGAAACAGGTGATTCAGAATCCATTATCACTGAAGACATACAAATGCCAGGCTTGGTTGCAAGGCTTACACGCACTTTCTCACAACACAAGGAAGAAGTGGTACAGGCCGTACAGCTCAAGTTAGATGAGCAAGAAGAGGAGGTTAAATAACGGGAAAGTGAACTTTGATTTGAATTGAGTATTAACATTGATATAAATGTTACTGTATACTTTGCTGAAGATCTTCATGTTACTAATTGTGTGTGTGTGCCTGAAAATGTTTGTAAAGATTTGTCCTACCTTTACATACAGTGTATACCCAGCATCAAGGAATTAATATAAAACTGTGACAAAGTGCCAGTTCTTTCCTGAAATGTTTTTAAAAACAGTACGCAAAAGCTATAACGATTAAGTCGATATGTTTGTTTAAACACAGGCCATTTTTTTTTTCTGTGGGGGGAGTAGTGGAATTCCCACAAAGTATAAAACAATACACTAACTCTACTTCTGTTGTTTGGTTACGTTTCAAGGTGTACAGAGTTTATGTCTCTCATAAAAGAACTCTCAAAGCTAAAAAGGCCCTACTTGAACAGTACTTTACAATGAAGGTTCCTTCCCCCATTATCTGTGCCATGCACCACTCATAATCTGGATCTTTAAAGTCATGTGTTGAACACAATTCCATGCAAGAGCTGCACTTGCAACCTCATTTTTGGTTACGACAAAGCGAGTTTTTCATTTCCGTGCACATGCAACTGATCATGCAAGCATGCTAAAGAACCGTTATTATCTAATGCATCATGTACATGTTAATCACTTGGAGCAGGAATCTGTAACCCACACCCATGAAGCACATCATGCTAAAAGGGTTGTGAATTGCTGGCCACTGAGTACATCCCCCACCCCCACCCCCCACCCCCTCCCTTCATCTCCATAAAAATGGTTGGTAGTTGTAACAATATGCACCAGGATATACATGTATGTTATGTGCATGGAACAAAAACTTCATCTGTATATGTGATCAAGCATTCGTGTATGTACATGTATACATGCATATTTGCACTTCCAATACATATTGCCAATACCACACAGAGTCAGCCGGTACGTGGCAATTAAATTATATATCTTCCTTCCAAACTGAGACAGAGCACCTGAAATCAGTCAAAGCACACATAGAGTTAACAAAGGACGAGCATGAAAACAAATGATTCCGGCCTGTCAGGTCAGGGTCCGACCTGCCTGCCTGGCCAAGCAGACAGTCCAGCCAGGCCGGCAGGCCGACCTGTCAGGCCAAGCGGACAGGTCGACCTGTCACTAGTGTCAGGCCAGACTGACCTTCGGCAACCCTGACTGGCCTGACTGTATACATCAATGCTGTTTTTTTTTTTTACATGGGCAAAATCACAACAAAAAAAAACTACGTATTTTTCTACGTAAAAAGCGTTGGCTTCTGGGGCGGAACCCCAGACCCCGGATGGGGGGGAGCTTACATTAATACAGAGCTTCCCCATACCCCCTGGCTGGGTGGGAGGGGTGCCCCTCCCCCCCCCTCCCCCCCCCCCTCCCCCCCCCCTCCCCCCCCCCCATAGGACCGCTGCACTTTATGTTCCCTTCCTACGCCACTACTACAGCCTACAAAGCTGCCGTGCCCTACGTCTTACAACCCGTGCCCCATCACAATGTCGAACTATCGATCAAGTTATCTACTTACATGTAGGCCCTATATCGCGTGCAGTTCTCGACTCGTTGAAACACTTCTACAAGTCAGACCCGACAGAGGAAGCATATGGCAGGCACTAGGAGAACTCCGCGACAGGTACATGTAGGGGGCGGGGGGGTTATAAATGTTATGTAATAATATCGTAATGATTATTAAAAACGATGCCAAATGCAAGGAGCTAGGGTGGGTTTGTGTCCCCATGGTGGTTGAGGCAAATGGTGCTTGGGGGACAGTAGCAATGGAGTCTTTGGCACTTCTGGCCTCTCGCCTTGCGACCAGCTCCAACAGGGCTAAGGCTGTGGTCCTAGCTGAGCCTGCTTAGTTAGAGCCAACGCTGTAGCCATCCTCTCCAGATGTTTTGTCCCAGACCAGTAGTAATAATAGGGTGCATTTATTTGTTTATCTATAATTATCATTATTAAAAATAGAAAGTTTTTAATTATTATTATAAGTTCAGCTCCACACTCTACGGAGGATGGCTCTGGCATTCACTCTTATTAAGCAAATTCTCAAGTTTGAGAAGATGTCTGTGTCTTTGGCAGAGATTTGTGTATCGCAAGCCTAGCTATGACCTGCGCCAGAAAGTTTGATGCTTCTTTACCATGTTTCTGTAAGTAAAAACGTTTCATACATTTATTTCAATGTATATATTATGCATAATTTAATTGAGTGATTCACAAGAACATAATTAACTTTAATCCTGTTGCAAAAAGGTTCTAGCAGACTGCAGGCCCAGTCTAGTTGTGATGTCAGTTTAGATTTCACATGTACCTATCCCCAGTGGATGTCATGTTGATGCCCTCACTACTCATTATTATCATGGGCTCAGCTGTATCAAAAGACAAGGTCATTTTTCAAGGCATGCTGCTATCAATGCCATCATACATACGTCAACATTTGAGCCCATTGTCCTACGCAGATCAGATGTTAAGCGACCTGATGGTTGTTGCATTGCCCCATGGAAGTCTGGCAGGTGTCTTGTTTGGGACATTATCATATTCGGAATGGCCTTATACTTACTGGTATGCGAGTGGAGGTAGAGAGACCCATGTCCAGCTGTTGCAACATTGAACATGTCATTGCCTAGCAACATTATATTTTGTGGTTTGGTTTTGACTGTACATGTACCATAAGTAAACAACGCTTTCCATTTTGAAGGTACAAACATCATCCATATGCCATTGAGAATAGGTCCCCCATATATGTCTGTTTCTCAGACATATAAGTATTATCCACTCAAGGTGGAGGGTATCATGAGGCCCAACCTCACTCATTGTCGCCTATTTTAGGCAAATGAATCTGCTTGGACAATCAGCTGATAATATTGCTAGTCACAATACAACACCAGATTGGAGAATTGGATGCTAATGTTTTTCGTGAAGCCAAATTGCATTGCACACATTTGATTAGTGGGCAATGATGACAGCTCTGCACCACATGTGTATTGACTGTGTTGAAGCAATGACCTGATTCATACAAAAGGCACCAGCCTCACTCTGAGTCAATGTGTGCAGCAGACCTTGCCAAGCAAATTACACTGAATATTCCCTGAACAACTAACCTTTGTGTGCCTGTGGTAGCGTGTTCTATCCACATCACACTTCCGGTATCGTGCTCTTTTCGCTGGTGATCAACTCTGCAGCTGTAAATGTCATGAGCAGATGCAAGCAGAAACCCGCCTTTGTTCCGGATCTCGACTTTGGAGGTATTCCTCTTGTTGCTTAGCTCTCCTCTTTTGTTGTCATGAAGGTATTTTGACAATAACAACTTCGCTAGCGAAAAGTGCATTCCTATCTTGAGTTATACTCACCCAGAAAGAAAGACTACTGAGAAAATGGGTCTGGGAACTGGAACAGTATGCTGCTGATCTCTTAAAGCAAATGACCTGGCAATTTGAACAAAACATGGAAATGATTGCCTTCCCATTCCTGGTCGATAGCAACAAAGAGCTACGCTATCCTTTTCTTGTTACGTGAGTTGTCGACGCGAGTTATATGCGGGTCGCGTTTTTTTTTTTTAATTACTTCATGATACGGCACAAATCCTATATGGAACCTATTAGCGTAGGTTCCTATATTATACCACGTGACTGTACATCAGGACAGAACATATTCACAGGACTGTACATATGTACAGACTGTACATATTATACCACAGACTGTGCATATTATACCACAGGACTGAACATATATTATACCACAGAACATATTATACCAGAGAACAGAATATGTATCATATACCACAGAACAGAACATATATGATATCACAGACTGTGCTTATTATACCACAGGACAGAACGTATTATACCATAGACTGTGCATATTATACCACAGAACAGATTATACCACAGGACAGATACCACAGGTCCACAGAACATATAATACCAGAGAACAGAACATATATTATACCAGGAACAGAACATATATTATACCACAGACTGTGCATATTATACCACAGAACAGATTATACCACAGGACAGATACCACAGGTCCACAGAACATATTATACCAGAGAACAGAACATATATTATACCACACACAGGACTGAACATATTATAATACAGGACTGAACATATTATACCACAGGACTGCACATATTATACCACAGGACTGCACATATTATACCACAGGACTGCACATATTATACCACAGGACTGCACATATTATACTACAGGACTGTACATATATTATACCACAGGATGATACATATTGCTTGATAGGTGACTTGGCTTGACAGGTGGCTTAACAGGTTAGCAGGTGACTGGACAGGTTATCAGTTTATTTGACAGGTGACTATAGAGTTGATGAGATGTGCATGGAATTTCCACAGGAGGGTTCTCAACCAATGGTGCTTCCTCGATGCTGACAATAAGCTCATGAGCATCACTGTAAAAACAAAACACAAAGTCGTGTGTTCTTGTAACTTCTTTTTTTTTAAATCCAATAAAATTAATTCTTTTCCATTACATGTTAATAAGAATGGCAATTCTATTAATGCGCCTTTCTCAATTCATATTAATAAAATGTAGAGTAAAAATAATTTTTGATGCTTCAAATCAAATTTCAAGTGTCTAGTTCCAATGTCAGAAAAACATATTTATAGACAATAGCGGAAGTGATTCGCGCAATCTGATTGGTAAATTGCAGGTATCTAAACGCGGTAGAAACCTCGAGAGGGACTCTAAGTGCCAGAGGGGGGGATTCTAAGTGCCCTGGGCACTTAGAATCCCCCCCCCCCCCCCCTCCCCTCTGGCACTTAGAATCCCTCCCGCTGGCACTTAGAGTCCCTCCCGCTGGCACTTTTTTAAATTTTTGAATACCTTTTTAAATGTTAAATAACATGAGTTGTGTACATGATGTATTGAAGTGTTAGCTCAGTGCTCATTGATACTCTGAGCATTACTAGTACATGTTGGTCCATACTGTATATTAAAAGTTACGTTTGAACAAGAGTGGAAATTATATACGTTCCAGGTACGACGTTCTGCATTTGGAGACTCTATGCCAGCATGTTTTGATACCATCGGCAAAGGCATGGACACGGTGCCCACTCGTTTTGATGCATTACAAGTTTACAACTCAAGATATCTGAATATTCTCACGCTGAAAATCAGCGGTTCTTTTATAGGAGCGAATACCAGCCCAGGGCCCGAGGGGATTCTAAATCACGTGGATCCCTCGGTTTCAGTGTCTAACCTATATTTTAATTTTAGAAAGTGAATGTTTTAATTTCTAAAAATAACAAGATATAAAAACCATTCTCTCTGAGATAGTTGGTGGTATATAGGATTTGAAGGCAATGGTGGTGTAAAAAGGAAGGGAACAAGGGATCAACGAACGATGATACGAAATTTTTTAAGTCCTATATTTAGCAACGAAAGATGTACGTACTACGAAAGTGCTAAATATAGGACTTTTAAAAAATTTCGTATCATCGTTGATCCCTTGTTCCCTTCCTTTTTACACCACCATTGCCTTCAAATCCTATATACCACCAACTTTCTCAGAGAGAATGTTTTTTATATCTTGTTCCCTTCATTTTTGATGGCCGATATCGCAAAATGGCATGCAGAAACGTTTGTCTCGATCGCTGATGAAGTACATGAAACAGCTCAGAGCTTGTCTCAATGTGCTTTGCAA
The DNA here is from genome assembly GCA_949361645.1 of Spongilla lacustris. NCBI lineage: Eukaryota > Metazoa > Porifera > Demospongiae > Spongillida > Spongillidae > Spongilla > Spongilla lacustris. The sequence continues at coordinate 5,065,581 of OX442436.1, forward strand.
CTCCATTCATCTTCATAGGTCAGAATTTGTAAGTACTTATTAGTTGTGGTCACAGGGGTACATACAGTGATGCCGCGGCCAGCTTTTGACAATCCGGTCACGTTCACGGCTGGCCGTTTGGATATAGACGGTCACGTTCACGGTCAAAGATGGACCGTAAGATTTCAATACGGTCACGTACACGGCTGGCCGTCAACCGTCAAAATTTTAATACGGTCACGGACGGTCATTATTTATGCTATAGAAGTTTGGCATGCACGTATCAATAAAAATGGTTCATGAACGATATGCATGGGCATAGCAAAACAAGTGTGAAAGAACAGATTAAAGGCTTTATTGCAGCTGAGAAAGAGAACAGATTCAATCCTGGCTGGATCCATCCTCCATCTTCACAATGAGTCTCAACTGGGAGAAAACTCGCTCGCACGTGGAATCCACGCGATAAGGCGGCAAGTCGCGTCCCCAGACCCACATTCGGCAGCAGCGGATGGACTAACATCGTGAATACATATCAGGCTGGGGACGAGACTATGTCATGGCGAGGGGGACAACGTAAATAATAAAATGGTTCCATAACCACGTGTTGGTGACAGTTAGTCTCGTACCCAGACCCAAATGTACGTAACGATGATTATCGCTTACAGTATAACATCACGTACAGAGGGTCTGGGAATGAAGTCGTGGGAAATGGTTCTTGGAATGTCGTTGGAATGTTGAGAATTACATAACTTTTATGTCGTCACAAATGTTCCGCTGCGTCACGAAATCAATTATGACCTATGCGGGTGGTCGCAAATTGTGGAGACTTAGGCTAAGGGTTACTCACCGTATTAAGTTAGGGTTTAATACTTGGGCAGTGTGCCAGGTCTAGTCGGCCCCGTCCGACGTCGGTGGTTTTGTGAAAAAATCCTAGAACACAGGGTACTGTTTCTCGTGCTAAGCCCTAATCCGCATAGGGGATTCCTCGCTTTTAGTGGCCATCCCGAGGCCAACCTCTGAGCCCCTATCACCCGATCGCAAAGTCCAGCCGTCTGGAAGGGCATCTGGAAGGGCATCTTCTAATAAGAGCGCACCCCGCAAGTACAATTTGTAGCTTCGGCCAAAGATGGCAAGTATCGTCAGGTGGCCAGCCTAGACCTACCAATCGTAGAGGTAAGAGCTTGGTCCAAGGAGTAAGGAGGGTACAGTGGATGAGACAAAGAGACAGTACCGCTAAACCACGCGCGGAAAATGCCTTCTAGGCTTATGCTGGCTTCGGCAAAGAGTTAAGTAACCTACTGTAGTCTTTCTGACGCAAGAGCCATAAAACCATCTAGGTCTAACGCTGACTTGGAAATACCTTCCGATCACACTTTGGGTGTGGTTTTGCGATTGGCATGCTAGAAATGCAATTAGCTGATGGGCCGTAGCGTTGGAATGTATACGTCACAAATCGCTGCAATTTGATTGGTTCGACCAAATTCAGGTAACATAGAACCATTTCCCACGACTTCATTCCCAGACCCTCTGTACGTGATGTTATACTGTAAGCGATAATCATCGTTACGTACATTTGAGTCTGGGTACGAGACTAGGTGACAGTCGGGTGGGTTTGCTGCTAACTTCACCGCGCTATCAGGTGGCTTATGCTCAACAAAGGTTCTTGGAAAGACGACATTTGCCACGCAGGGAAAAAATCCACTGCACGTGACGCTAGTGACGTGAATGGGCTTAATGGACCGTCAAAAATTCTGACGGCCACGGACGGCCAGCTAATAAATTTGACGGCCAATAATTTTTCACGGTTTAATCACGTGATCGGTAAGCTTCCCGGTCACGGTCACGGTCGGCCGTCAAAAACCGTCAAATGAATACGGTCACGGACGGTCCTTGCTGGCCGCGGCATCACTGCTTGTCGGTACTTGACGTCTCTGCGTGACGTGACACTATAAAGTTGGCCGGTGGTACATACAAACGATCTATAATCTCATGTATCCAATATAAATGGCAAACCTTCTTTGCTTGGTCGCTTTCGACTCCGAGGCTCCATCTGGTCAGTCCAGAATAAACTATAAAATTAATTTAGACGGTATGGATTAGCTACATGCATATAGGCCTACCTGATTTGACTTGAAATTTTGTATAGGCGCCTTGCAATTCACTCAAACAATTTAGAGCACGTGTATGCCTGCCCGATGTTCTAGACTGCATGGTGCCGCACCGGCTGGCACTGCAGCCTGTGCCTTTGCACGTACATCTAATCGTTCTCGCACATACTCCCCCCCCCCCCCCCCCCCCGGATCCGCCAGTGTAACTGCATGGTCATCGAAATGTTCGGCAGCAAAGCCGTTCTCTTTGCCCACACACACCTGTTCCCCCTGCTCACACACGTCATCCTAGCCTTTCCGCTTCCCGTTGGGAGGCAGGCAAACACGTCTCTGCCATTCGTACATGTACAGCTTCTTAGTGCAGCAAGTATTGAAATGGCATGATCGATTCAATTCCTGTAATTGGGACAGCTAGTTAGACTGCATGGAAGTATTGCATGCACATGCAGTGCTTAGTTTTTATGTTGAAATCTACATGCTTCAGTTGCCTCTGAAAAATCTTCATATATGTCTAGTTTGCATGACTTGGTTTATAGTTTATGCCTATATATGTTTCATATGTTCATTGATATTGTGCATGTGCAACTCAATATGGTAGCATTTGAGAGGTATAGGGAGAAAAAATGTCTACAATTAAGCTCCATGGAATACAAACCGCTAAAAAATACTATATAGGGTGTGTAACCGATTTTCAGGTTTTGTAGGTTAACCGATTATTTGCAATTACCTATTCGGTCGACTATGCATTTAGTAGAATAGCAGGTTACCGATTTCAGAACTTTCTTTAGTCGAAATAACCGATTCTGTTTTTCTTAGTCGCGATTAGTCGATATTCGTTTCCTTCGCACAGAAATCGGTAGGAAATCGATTACCCTTTTTATTCCTGCCTGCAGTAATAAATCGATAAACAGTTAATTAACATGATGTAATGAACATTAGTCTGGGGACCCGGCTGAATTAACCATCAGTCTAATCAACGTAAATACTCGCAGTCATTTAGACATTGGGCACGGCGATTTAAATACGTTCGCGCTCTCTGCAGTATAGTATATGTGCGTTAATCGAACGTGCTACTATGTACTCTTTTGCACAGCAGCACAGGTGATTAATATAATGAAATCGTACATGTCTTGATTGGCGGCCTTGTCATATGCGTGGAAAGGTGTTCTACCCATCCACCCAACATGCAAGAATGTGCTCTTTCCCATCCACCGATGCAGTGGACCATCCACCGATGCAGTGGATGTACGTGGCATCACATTGGAATGCACCTCGTTCCCAGTCCCTGCGGATACTGGCATAACCCGCAGCTGATAAGTAGTTATCCGTGTATACATGTAGACTTGAGAAACTGTGATTTAATAACACAAATCGGAAAAACCTAGGTAATCGTTGGCAAATTAATGGTGCACTAATCGCCAAAATCGATTTAATGTTTCTAATCGATTTTGATTTATAAAAAAGGTTACACACCCTAATCCACATCTATTCCCGTTTGAAGTAATCCGATCACAGCCTCACTCTTCGGTCACATATACCAAAGGGTACTGTCAAAGAAATATGACTGGAGGAACAAGTTCTCGTTGTCATCACCTGCTGACAGAATCCTCTCTCCCACATATACTGGCTACGCTGGTTAAACCATCTCCATGCAGGTCTTTATCTGCCTAATGAATTGGAAATCTCCATGCATGTCCTAATAAAGTTAATTAACTTCAAGGGCCTTCTCCCCAAATGCCTGGGGTAATTGTCCGAGTCCTCCCGTAGACAAAACATCATCAACGACGGTTCGTTTTATTACACTTCGGTTGCTTACACTACTGTGATGAGGCTGCAGGTTAGTGTGCTCTTTTGCGACTTTGTACTGATGTACGCGAGGCTCCAGTTTGTTACTGTCATATCCGCCAGATGCTGCTGTTGGCTACTGGACTCCTTGTACGTAGGTGATCCAGTTTTCAAAATTCGCACGTCCCTGGTTGGCACATAGACACACCTACCCTGTGGGTACATGAAACCAGTCAGAGCTTGCCTCAATGTGCTTTGCAACTCACAAGAATGACATCCATCTACATATTAGTTGTGGTTACACCTCCAAGTGTTCACGTGACGTTGGGTCCCTGATTGGCACATAGACACACCTACCCTGTGGGTACATGAAACCGCTCAGAGCTTGCCTCAGTGTGTTTTTGTAACTCACAAGAATGACATCCATCTCCATAGGTCAGTTTGTAAGTACTTATTAGTTGTGGTCACGCTCCCAGCTGGTCCAGTGTCGAGGATCCGCGCGTGATGTTGAATCCGTGGTTGGCACCATCTACCCTGTGACTACATGGTACAGCTCAGAATCACGGCGAAGCAACTCCATACAACACATCGCAGTCAGTGGCGAATACAGGGGGGGGGGGGCAAACCCGGCCTATGCCCCCCCTAACTAATAAGGATACGCCTCCTGTCCATTGCAATGGATTTAATTATATGTCATCAGCGCCGCACTGTCTTAGCTCTTGCAGGCGCTAGACCTGTCGTACGTGCTAAGTATCACCCCTGACACGTGGCACTTTTTCTATTGTACTTTTGAGCGTTCAGTTCAGCGTTCAGTTCGTACATTCGTTCAGCGTTCAGTTCGTACATTCGTTCAGCGTTCAGTTCGTACATTCGTTCAGCGTTCAGTACTCCACTTTTATCAGCTGTGCTTCCTCCAACCCCGATCTTTGCATACATAATCCAGACGAATTCGTAATTACCGTAGAGTATTGGCCCGCCCCCCCCCCCCCCCCCCCCCCCCCCCCCCCCCTCCAAAAAAAAAAAGGTCCCGTGTTTAAACGAGCGCATCGACGTAATCATGAACGCAGCTGCGTGAGCTGCGTGCCATACTTTAAACTCCTGCTGGAGTGCCAGTTCTTTCCTGAAATGTTTAAACGGGTATAGTCTCGTACCCAGACCCAAATGTACGTAACGATGATTACCGCTTACAGTATAACATCACGTACTACTGTAAGCGATAATCATCGTTACGTACATTTGGGTCTGGGTACGAGACTAAAACGGGTACGCGGAAGTTTTAATGATTACGTCGATATACGTTTGTTAAACACGGGCCATTTTTTTCTGTAGGGTGGATGGGGAGGGGGATATATCGCGGTACTCTAAAGTATTCGTCAGGTTGGAATTCCCACTAAGTAGAAAACAAAACGCTAACTCTACTTCCATTGTTTGGTCGCATTTCAAGGTGTACAGAGTCTATATATCTCTCATATGAAAGAACTCTAGCTGCTAAAAGCTAAAAAGCCCCCACTTGAACAGTATTTTACAATGAAGGTTCCCCCATTATCTGTGTCATGCACCACTCATATTTTATGTCATCTGTTGATCACAACTCCATGCATGAGTTGCACTTGCAACCTTGTACATGTAAGTACATGTATATTTTTGGTAATGACAACGTGAGTTTCTCATTCTCGTGCACAACTGACCATGCTAAAGAACTCCATTATTCTCTAATGCATCATGTACATGTTAATCACTTGGAACAGGAATCTATAACCCACATCAAAGAAGCTGTCCAGTACATCCCCCACCCCCACCCCCTTCACCTCCATAAAAATGGTTGATAGTATATGTAATGTGGAACACTCGACACAGAAATATGCTTGGGCCTTTATCTCCATATGTGATCAGGCATGTCTCCATATGTGATCAGGCATGTCTCCATATGTGATCAGGCATGCAGTTTACATTTATGTACATGTATGTATTATTTGCGCTTCCAATACTGCCAATGCCACACATGCCGAGTCAGTAATCCTTCCTAACTGAGACAGAGCACCCTGAAATCAGTCAAAGCTGTGCATCTATATATGATCTCTGATAACACAATGCCGGCATGTAATTGCTGGCGCATGCATTGGTGTGACAATCTACTCCCACTTTGTGGGCGGATCCCGGCCTGTCAGGTGAGAGTCCGGCCTGCCAGGCCAAGCAGACAGTCCGGCCTGGCAGGCCGACCTGTCAGGCCGGGCTGGCCTTCGGCAACCCTGCCTATATGCCCCCCCTAACACAAAATCCTGTATCCGCCCCTGTCGCTTAGTTTTTTTTTTTCGTTCACGATCTATTCTATTAAGCGCGCGCTTCTGCGCCCGCCGCGTGAGGAATGTTAAACTTATTCATTTTAAAATTTGCGGCTGAGGAATGTGGGGCTAACTTCCACACGGTGTACACACCTATATATAATGCAGCTAAATCAATGTATGATATATTGTTTCCAACATTTTTACGGTTCGTGTTTTTGATTTGACACTGACGTCGACGACGAAGTACCAGGAACCGTGAGTCGCAGTTGTGTGAGTCGTGAAAATGCGTACAGTCACGCTATGCTATATAGTATATACCGTCTGTTGACAAAGAGTTGACGTCGCGGATGTCTGTAACGTACGGATCTATAGATTGGCCTGTTATACTGATTCAATCGCGGAGTGATGCCGATCAAGCATTTCGACCTATTACAGATATAGCTATATCAGGTTATGACAATACTGTGTAGCAACTTTTGGCTTTGTATGTAAGTGAATGCAGGCCACTCTATTTCACTCTGGAACCCGCTAGCTGGCTGCTCGGACAATGGCAAATACAAGCTTGCTCTGATATACATGTATAGCTACACGTTTGGGCATAAGGTTTCTGCTACTTAGATGCAATACAACTAACTAATGGCAGCGTGCGTGTCAGTATTTTCGCGTGCACGATCGTACGAAGGGGCAACGTAATTGGGCGTAGCCCGACCTTCGCGTATTGGCGAAGGTCGGGCTACGCCCAACTAGGGGCAACGTGCAGGGGTGGATTCGGGGTGGGGGGGGGGGGAATGATTATGATTTATACATGTACATGTACACTCGGTTAGCTACAATGTTTATACGTAGTGCTACCTGGGGCCAACGTGCGTATTGAAAAGAAGAGGAGTTCGGTACTAAAATAATAATTATATATATATATGATAACAATTATCAAAGTACCTAGTCATGGCTGACAGAATGTGCTGACGTGTCTTTTGTGGTTACGTGGGGTGAACAGCCTCATTACATAGAGTAAACGCAGTTAACCGACCACGGCGCACGTGTCGTATCGCCCGCCGGGAAAGTAATAGGCATATAAGGTCCTGGCGCATGCGCGTCGCACAGCATCAACATGCATGTATAGATCTAGAATCATCTAGCATATACAAAGTCTCGATCATCAAAATAAGCCGCGCTGCTACGGCGCAGTGCCGTAAAGGACCGCAAACTTATGACTAGAGAAAATGTCTTCAGTTGAACACATCGGCCACGATTCCATTGAAGAGGGTAAATGTGTTATCCCGAAGCCACGGTTTATCACGAAGCTGAGAGACTACATAAAAGCTATCGGGCTGCCTAGCGATCAGCCATAGCTTCCGTATCGGCGCCGCAACTACAGCTGCACAGGTTGGCATCGAAGACTCAATGATTCAAACTCTCGGCCAATGGCATTGTGCATGCAGCCTTTCTTCGCTACATCCGAACACCGCATGCACGACCGATTGGCGGCGCTCTCGATATCACTAGCGAAGTGACACGGACCGCATTGTCAACGTATTATGTATTCTAAGTTTTTTCTAACATCTATGCATGTACTTAGTCTAGTGATATATCTAGTTAACATCAACAGTTTGGGGGTGTACGAGGCACGCCCCTTCCCCCAGGGGCACGCCTCTTCACTGGGCAGGGTTGGCACGCCCACGGGTGGGCTGTGCCGCGAGAGACCACACCCCTAAACAGATGGAGCGGGTACCTAACCCCTCAAAGCCCGGGGTCGAGGGGTCCGCCACTATAGCCTATAAGGCGTACGAGATTTCGAAATCACGGTGGATTTCGAAATCAATGAAAGATTTCCGTTTGATTTCCGAATTTCTACCTGATTTCTGGATTTCTGCCAGATCTCAAGATTTCTGCCAGATTTCAAGATTTCTGCCTGATTTCAAGATTTCTGCCAGATTTCAAGATTTCTGCCAGATTTCTGGATTTCTGCATGGTCTGATTTCTGGATTTCCGACTGATCTGCACCGAAACTCGGACTGGGATAATGCAATTTCAATGTTTCTTTTGTGTCTAAATTAGGGTGGTGTTTAAATCGATGGCTTGGCTTGGGGTAGGGTCAACTATCGATAAGGTTTGTCCTTACCGCTTACCGGTTATCCGATACCGTTAAGCAATCGGTAAGACACTTTCTTATTCATTACCGTTCAGTAAAAGGTACCGGCCTTCCAAATAATTATTCACGACAACATGTGGTCAAAATTAACCGAATTATGTTATGAATAATTACTAGGAGAATTTTTGCACTAGTACACGTTCGAATAAAAGTTGTTTCTAGCACTGTGACGTCAGAGCAACGAACTGTGCGTTTGCGAACACACCCAACCGATAGGCACTGGTGTACAATTACAGAGACTTGACGTTTATAACTTATATGTATAAAAAATTAAGCTAGAGGGACGTAGGAATAGGTCCGGCAAGTCCGGCTTTCGCCGGACCACTTGTCCCCCTGCACTTTTTCTTTTAAATGTGCGTCTGTTCATTTTACTATAGCGGTATAACAACCAGGTCATTGCGAGTGCAAGTGCAAGTGCATGCAAATGAATCGCTGATCAATGATGAGTGATCTAGAAAAGGCGGAGTTACTAGATAAGTAACTATTATTTTGTGAGTGCCCGTGACGTCATTTAGAACGCTGTCAGTTTGAACCAACGTTTTAATCTATATGATTGAACCGATTCCTGATTCCTGTCATCTCAGATTCTGTAATATTGTCAAATGTATCCAATCGACCTCACCATCTACTAGGCTTCAAGTTCCCGAAGGTAACAGAGAAGCTTCCAGCCCCAATGGTTTGCTAAGTGGCCTTTTTTACATTACGATTAGGAAAAAGACGCAATATTCTGCCATACTTGTATTGAGGCCTTTAAAACGTATTACTGCAAAATAAAATAAAATCGGAGCCAGTATTTGTATATATAAATTATATAGGATTACAATTAGATTTAAACAATAGATACATAGACTCATACACACAACACTTGCTATATAAAAGGGCTCTCAGTGTGCTTTCTGCCCTGCCCACAGTCTGGACCCTCTTGGACACCATGCATTAACATGCAAATGTGGGGGTGATGTTATTACACGCCATAATGCTCTCAGGGACACTTTAGCGCACTTTCTTCACCGTGCACATGCTTCAATCGAAGTTGAAGCTGGTGCTGGGCTCTTTCCTGACCATTCACAGTCACGGCCTACTGATATTCTCGTGAAGCATTGGAATCATGGAAGGCCCGTTGCCCTGGACATCTCCGTTGTCTCACCGCTAAATCCTTCAACTTTAGCTGAAGCGGGAGCAACGGTTGGTGCAGTCCTTGAGGCAGCGGAGAGGAGGAAACACCAGGCCAATGATGTAAAGTGTTTAGCTTTAGGGTGGGTCTCAACCCCTCTAGTAGTTGACTCCTATGGGGCTTAGGGTAACGAAGCTTCAATATTTCTGGTTCAGATAATTGCTAGGCTTGCGATCCACAAGTCTCTGTCAAAGGCACAGATATCTTTTGAGCTTTTCGCAAACTTGAGCATTTGCCTATACCGGTAGTAGTGGAAATGTAGAAGAGATCGATGTATTTCTCCACACTAGCTGTTAATTCTCGCCGTAACCGGGTTACATTCTTTCAACTATAGGTGATTACTCGCAAGGCAACGGTGAATGATACGGAGTTGATTCCTTAATATACGGAGATTTCAAGTGTGATTTCTTAGTTTACGGTGATTTCTACCGATGATTTTTTGATTTCTGGATTTCTTTGATTTCAAGATTTCTACCAGATTTCTCGATGATTTCTGATTGATTTCTCAGTAGACCGTACGAGATTTCAGCCGTGGCGGACCCCTCGCCCGGGGTCGGCCAATACATGAATGGGATAAGGGTGCACAGTGACTGAGCTCCGGTGCTCACATCCGAGTGAAGAGGTTAAATAGAGTTTAGGGTAGTTAAACGCAGTTAACCGACCACGGCGCACGAGTCGTATCGCCCGCCGGGAAAGTATAAGGTCCTGGCGCATGCGTCGCACACACGTGCGTTCGAACCTAACGGTCCAGACCTCGGTAACATTGCCAGCGCAGTTTTTTCTTTTTTTGTTAATGGATAGTCAGGCAGGGGCGGATGCAGGAATTTTTTAAGGGGGGGGGGGGGGGGGGGGGCACGGTTAATAAAAGTTATAAGAAAGTGGGTGTGGACGCCAAAAGGGGGTGGGTGCGGGAGGGGGATATGCCCCCTCCCCCGCGCGAAGCGCGGAAGCTTTTGATACTATCTAAGTAGTAAAGCATTAAAACTATGCTAGTTTTAGTGCTTTATTTATATGTACAGTTAAAAATTGCACTACAAGAAAAGTATTTGCACCGTGCTGGTAGATGAGCAAATAGTTTCGGGCCTAAAATTGTTGCGAAAAATATTATTAGCCATAATGCTTCATTTGAGTCATAAATAGCAAAATAGGGATACGAAATATTCACTTTCCTGTGATATAAGGTGCCGGCCGAGGTTGGTTTCCGCAGCAAAAAAATGTAAGAAAATCATATGGCAAATCAACGATTGTATGTGCATGCAGGCTGCATGTAATCAGTCTGTATCAGCTAGTATGTATATGTGTCAGATCACTTGTAAAATCAAGTCTCGATTTGCGGTCTTCTTTTCATTTTTCATTTTTGCTGTGTTCCTCTCCCACAATAGGCGATAAATATGTATACTACAGTGAATATGTATCCGACACAATACATGTGTATTCCGTTCTATGGGTACTACAGGCAGAGAAAAAATATAATCTCTGCTACAGGTAACAACTGTTCGATGTTAACGCAGGACCTACATGTAGCAGATCGACATCAATGTTATGATACCGTCTGCGTAACTGCTCGATCTACAACCAAACGGTTAGGTATGAATAACGATTAGCGCTACAAACGCTGTACATGACCGATCAGTTCGCTCCGCTATCAGTGTGCGCTTGAAAACACAAGAAAACACTCAGATTATTGACGAGTAACGTGCCACGTCATGTGAATATAGTAGGATTATTGAATTGGGGGGGGGGGGGGGGGGGGGGGGGGGGGGGGGGGGGGGGCAAGTCCCCCTGGTGCCCCCCCCCCTAGATCCGCCCCTGTGACAGTGCATGTATCAGCGCTGTAGCTAACCGCGGCACCGTTTCGTGCAGTTATAATCGCACGCGGTACGCAAAACACACTCATGAATATTTAATGAGTCGTCCGGAAGGGGGGGGGGGGCACGTGCCCCCGGTGCCCCCCCCCCCCCCCCTGGATCAGCCACTGTCAGGGCTCCGTTACTTACAAAGTAACGTGACCGGGCAGGGTTAGCACGCCCACGGGTGGGCTGTGCCGCGAGAGACCACACCCCCAAACAGATGGGGCGGGTACCTAACCCCTCAAAGCCCGGGGTCGGCCAATACTAAGGGTGCACAGTGACTGAGCTCCGGTGCTCACATCCGAGTAAAGAGGTTAACCTTGACATGAGTGTCCTGGAGTCTGACCCATTGTAATTGGTCAAAGCATTCGTAGAGCGATTGGTAAGGCAACGGCCCTTGCATGTTGTAGAGATGTCCAAGATGCGTTCATGTGATTATGAACCGCTTGCAACAGGCTTGAAAGCTATAAGAAATGCAAGGAAAGAGTTACATTTTCTACGCTGTAACTGTTTAATTAGCCATTGATAAGGTCTCATGCTTCAAAATGTAACTTGGTATGCCAGCATGTGCAGGGAAGCTATCACAAATTCATGTATGGTTGTTTTATTAGGACTGGCATAAATATAAAAAAACATTCTCTATGAGAAAGTTGGTGGTATATAGGATTTGAAGGCAATAGTGGTGTAAAAAGGAAGGGAACAAGGGTCTAATAATAAGGGAAAATGTAATAGTCCTATATTTAGCACATTTCTAGGATATTACATGTATGTTATTTGTGTGCTAAATATAGGACTAATACATTTTCCCTTATTATTAGACCCTTGTTCCCTTCCTTTTTACACCACAAATCCTATATACCACCAACTTTCTCATAGAGAATGTTTTTTATATACTTGTTTCATTGCTTTTTATTCATAATTGTATGCATGACTGATACAATATAAATAATGTATTAACTGAATTTCATAACTCATGTTGCATATGCTATATACTATAGGAGTGGCAGAAGTAGGGGTAGGAGGAGAGGAGGGGCAGAAGTAGGGGTAGGAGGGGAGGAGTGGCAGAAGTAGGGGTAGGAGGGGAGGAGTGGCAGAAGTAGGGGTAGGAGGGGAGGAGTAAGGGTTAGAGGGGAGAAGTAAGGGTTAGAAGGGAGGAGTATGGGTAGGAAGGGAGGGGTAAGGGTTAGAGGGGAGGAGTAGGAGTAGGAGGGGAGGAGTAGGAGTAGGAGGGGAGGAGTAGGGGGAGGAATAGGGTAGGAGGGGAGGCGTAGGGGTAGTAGTAGGCATAGTCACAGAAAAGGGAAGGAGTGTGGGTAGTGGTAGTAAGGGGAGGGGGAGGAGTAGGATAGGGAGGAGTGCGGGTAGTAGTAGTAGTATGTGAAACTGGAGTACGTTGAGAACTCAAGGAAATAGGGTACCTTCACACCACTCACTAAAGTGCGAGTCTGATTGCAAAATGCTATCATAATGCACTTGTCCAGCCCACTCAACTATGCATTTTTGAAATAGTACCTTTGTCCCCAATACAACTTCTATTAGTGAGCAGCCGACACTCATTTGTGCATTTCCATTTTAGTGGACGCATGCTGTTATGATGCCTGTCACCTATCTGCATCAATAGCACAATAATTCACCTGCTTTTTTGTGCAATGCACCTGCACTAGCTTCACTAACAGCTGGATGTGCAGATGCAGTACAGATCTCTTGGGCTAACCATGGGTGGGTATTATTTAGCTCATCTGTTTGAGGCTACTTTTATATTCCACCAGTATGCTAAGTTTTCTCTAAAAAGAGTTTCAACAGAAGCCATGTAAAACTGTTACATCTTCACCTGATGAATATTTATTGCAAGGTCAGGCATTGACCACCACAACTAGAATGAACTGACCTCCTTTTGTGCTGTTTACATAGGATAGCACCCTCGATGCTATCGCGCTCGATCACTATCGCACTGTATGGCCCTCGCTACTATCGCCCCTCGTTGCTATCGCTCTCGCTACTATCGCTATCATAACATATTGCCACGAGATTGTATTTGAAACCCACACTTCTTTACTGAATGCACTCAGTGCTAGGGGACTACAATATTTAATGATATTCAAATCACTCGCTATCACTTGCCAAATTACCTTACTTCCCACACCTATGTCAATACTAGCGCCCCTCATTGCTACAGTTCACCTGCCCTTATATCAACCTACCCTCATATCAACCTGCCCTATTCATACTAGGGTTTTGTGTTTCTAGCGATCGCCTAAGCCAACCGCTAATGACTTTAATTCGCGATAGAATCCTTTCACAAAGTGGTGAACTCTTAGCAGTGGTCGCTATAGGAACACAAAACCTTAGCCTAATATCACCATGAATAGGGCATATTTGCCCATTATTTACTTTACCCTTATATCAACCCCGTGGTATGCATAAGGGTAGGGACACTGTATCGCGCTTGTCCTGATCCCGCGATAGCATCGATAGTATACTATACATGTAGCCCTAGATTTTTATTTTATAATCTTGTAAGACTACTGAGTATCATTAATGTGAAACCATACCCAGTAAAATTCAGGCACAATAACTATGTAGATGTACAACATTTATACACAAGGTAACTATGTGACCTCTTAGTCACGTGGATACACAAGCTTGACAATGCACGCATCACCAAACCATACAACGCATACACATGTAAAGTATATTAACCACACATACACATACAAAGTATATCACTCAGTCGAATTCGAACGTACCTTTAGGCTTTTTCCCCTGCAGCATGTTCAGCTGTCGATCGTTCACATTCTTTTCGCAGAAGCGGAAGCGATAGAATCGTCCCTACGTTCTGTACTCTAGGCCTAGGCCTACATGGCGGCTGAATTTTCGCTGCCCTGTTGCCTCTTTAAAGATAGTTTTGGCTCGGGTTTTTGGTGATATCATTCTTCCTCAGCGGTTAGTTTTGGCTCGGGGTTCCGATGATATCGTTCTCGAGCTTTTACTTTGCTCTCTTCTGACGACCGCTATTTCAAAATGTAACTTGGTATGCCAGCATGTGCAGGGAAGCAATCACAAATTCGTGTATGGTTGTTTTATTAGGACTGGCATATGGTTATATAAAATTTTTCTAAGTAGGGGCACTACAATTTGAGGTAAAGACTACTTCAAGAATTTCATTGTCAAGTGACCATCGCTTTGTTCATGGTATACTCATGCAGGAGTATTGCCAGAAACTTCTTGAAACAGCCCGGCTAAATATTGGATGGAATGTATCAGCAATTAAAGCATCCAAGGCAGGAGTCAAGATATAACTCAAGCAGCATTGAGTGCTAATGTTAGGGTGTGTAACCTCCCCTGAACAATGAAAATCGGGATACTTTTACAACACTAATCGATTTTTCAGGTTTTTATGGATCTGAAATCGATTTTCCGAATAGGTTTTGCCAATTTGCCAGCCGAATACCTAGGTTATTCAGATTTCTTTATCACAGTTAGCTATAACAGCCGGTTAGCTATATAAGCACACATTATAACAACTACCCACACCCCACCAGATTCCCATGCAGCACACAAACACAGCTACCTACATGTGCATTCACATCGGATACCTTCAGCACACATAATGGTAGCGTAGCAGTAGGCAATGTTCCGCAGACTACGATTCAAATGAGGTACAAACGCTTGCATGAAGCTTCGAATTTACAAAATAACTAGCACATTGCACGTTCTATGAAACATTTTTATTCGCGGAATATATAATTCATTTGGTTTACCTACCTTCTATTTAGGGCGATTGTAGAGGGGCAACCGTGTACATGTAATCTAGCTGTATAGTAATAGCGAGGTAGGGTCCTTTTCGTATGCACACACTGATGTATTGTATGAAGCACAGCGCCGGGTTAACCGGGGCGCAGATGGCGCAAAAGCGCCAGGCCCACCGACGATAGGGCACGGCTGTATGCGGCTGGAAACTAGGTAGAACGTACGGTATGTATGTCCATAATTGAAAAGAAACACCTCATTACTGAGTACCCGTGTTTCGAAGCTCGTAACACCTCAGTAAAACCAGCAAATCAAAATATGAAAAAGGATTCAAACACCACACTCATTTTTATGTTTTGAAGACTTTACATACACACTCCACGTCATACGGCAATGGTATGCGCAAGGTGTTTACAGAACGCCACGCGGCAATCATTTTGGAGGGGTGGGTACTAAAATCAGTACAGTGGACTTCGTGCACTAATCCAGAAGGTAAGCTTACAACACCGATGAGTAAGAGAGATGTGGCTGTTAGAATTCTCAGTCTTTAAGTACTAACGAATTTTCTGTCGTCCCAAACAACGCGATCGTATTTCATGAATAATCGATACGATTCTCGTTATATAATATATACAGGAATGGATTACCACATGCACCAAGAGCCCAAGCACTTCAGAGTGTGTGGGCAACGGCTAAAATACACAAACAGAAGCAAATAGCCATGCAGCTATGATTGCAAAACCTTTGGCCTCACCGCCTCAACTGTTGATATCAGCATACTCGATGTTTCTGTATCTAATGTAAGCATTCTATGCAAAGACCCGTCCTTTGACAAAGGAGATACATCACAGGTGTTGTATAACGCCATTTCAGTGGCAAATATACATACCAATGATGAATTAGGCATGCAAAGTAAATGCACTTTTTCTTAATAAATAAATGCTATGACTTCATAATACATACAATCACTATGCAGGTGTGTGCGTACTTCGAGGACATGTGAGGAGGTCAACTGTTGGTAGAGGCTGCCAACCAAAGGTCCGAGTCACACCCAATAGGTTCATAGCACTTTGGAATATTGCCCTACCTCCATTCTTCTCTCATGATCATTGTCCACCTCTTGCAAGCCAGACTATTTTCAACCAGCTGAAGTGTGTTCCTGCCTTCTGACACAGCCCCCTGAGCTCCAATGCAACACACTGGTATGCATCAATGCAAGTGGGTAGCAGCAACAGGTGCATGGTGAAAACTGCCCTTCAAAATGCATACACTAGAAGACTATGCCACACAATGGGCTATTCCAGTTAATAAGTGTACACCCTACTGATGACGGTACTTATAAAGTAACCCCGTTGGACACAGATACTAATTATACCCTCCCTCAAGACAGATATATTACTGGACAGTCACACATCACACCACATCCCTCAGGACTGCAGTATGTCTCAGTACATTACACCCAGGTCTTATACCATTGACACACTCCTCCCCCCCCAGGACAAGATTTATAGCACACACACACACACACACACACACACACACACACACACACACACACACACACACACACACACACACACACACACACACACACACACACACACACACACACACACACACACACACACACACACACACACACACACACACACACACACACACACACACACACACACACACACACACACACCCGGACATTACTTATATCATTCCCCACCCCCACCCCCAATACATGTATTAAAACTTCCCCCAAGACATGATTTGTGCCCCCCCCCCCCCAGACATATTTTATAGCTACATGGGTTATAACTCCCCCCAGGGCATGATTTATACCATTCACCCCCACCTCCCCCCAGGACAAGATTTATAGCAGCCCTACCCCCCCCCCCCCCCCCCCCCTTGGACATGACTTATATCACCCCCCCCCCCCCCCACCCCCACCCCAGGTCAAGATTTATAGCGCCAGAATATGGATTATAATTCCCCCCCCACTCATCCCCCAGGACAAGATTTATAGCACCATCACCACACACACACACACACACACACACACACACACACACACACACACACACACACCACCCCCACACCACCCCCCAAGACTAGGATAATAACTCCCCCCAGGTCATGATTTATATCATTACATGGATTATAATATCAAACATACCCCCCAGGACACAAATGTATGTCATCAGTAGGGGTGTACACTTATTAACTGGAATAGCCCAATGGGCAAATGCTACCCATGTTTGTTTAGGTCTATATATGTTGCAGAAGAGGGTGCTGAGTCGATTTATTCAAAGTGAAGCAACTGCAATGCATTGTTAAAGACCTTTTTTAGCCACAATTGGTTGCTGCCATTCCCCCCTCCAACGAGGAGACAAAAGCTGTCACAATCGATCCTAGCCTTGCTCATCATTAATGTGTGTATATGCATGCTACTCTGTACCACAGATATGTAAAGCTCCATTGGGCTATCTATGGCATGTGACAATACGTTCTGAAACCAATTTAAAATAGTAGCAATTCTGTTAGATTAATACATATACCGATGCATGCATATATGTACGCAGGCCTACATTACGAAGAAAATGGCCGATTTCAAGAGGCTTTAAAACCATTTCAGAAAATTCGTTAGCACTAGCTTTTAATAAAAACTAATAGGACATTCTACTTACTTTATCTCAATAGTTGTTTTTTGCTCAGTTCTTGTGTCCGAGCGTCAGTATCGTTTATTGAAATCACGAGGTCACCGTTCCCCGCAAGGAGTACCTTTGCTTTCGAGCGCAAAAGCTAACGGTTCGTAAAATAAGGCAATTTGATTTTTGCTATATAAAAGGATCAATGGTGCTTGTAACTTGTGGTGCAGCGTTAAACTGCTTACTACATTTCTTGTACGTTCTACACAGCACATTCCTAAGGACATCGGTTGTCAAGTCCGTTGCTATGGGGCTTCGAAACCATTTCAAAATTTCTGGGCGTAGGGCCTAATTTCCACGCGTTCAATGAGAGCAGACAGCCGTGAGGGGCCCATTTATTGACCACATATGTACACGCCCACAATGGATGATTTTAATTAGTTAATAAGTACAACAGTAAAGCAGCGTACTCATGCGCGTGTGTTAAAGGCGAATCAACCCAACGGAACACCCATATAAAATTGGACCACCTCGCCACAGTATGTACGTAATTGAAGCTTATAAAGACTTTTCTGAATCCATCAATTACGGAAGATATTTTTGAAGTCTTAGCTTTGATTAGATCGAAATGAAACTGCAGCATTCTTGGACTGGATCGGGGGAAGCAAGTAATTCTTGTCGTATTGTTTTTATTTTTAGCATGTTACTCTAGTACGAATACACAGGGGAAAGAACGCGCCATTATGATTTTCTGTAAAATCACTGTGTGATTGAACATTTAAATTCATTTGTATGTGATATCACATAATGATTCCAAAATGATTCTACGCGTTTTTTTCCCTGTGATAACTATGACCCCGATGGCCCGTATCCGCTGGGGGGAGGCGTATCCTGTCGCATCACCCCCACCCTCGCCCCGAAATCCTGGATCCGTCCTGCTATGCAGTACTAAAATGTTGTACATTTATCCGTTGATTCGTTTTTAGCCATTGAAGCTATAGAACTAGAAAAATCGCTTTTCATGCATAAGGTATTCTTTTGCATGAGTATCTTCATTAAAAAAATTTACGTGCAAACCAGCTACGAATGACGCGATATCGGAAGGAGTTATGTTCAAACCCGGAAAATGCACCCTCGAGCGAGGATGGAGGGGCCGCCAAGATCCTTTTTGCCTAGGGCCGCCAAAGATCTAACGGCGGCCCTCAACATATGCAGAAATCGGCGGTCACCAGGAAAGTGATGGTGTTCAAACCTATAGCAGTGTTCCGTTGCTAGTACATAGGGGTAGTGTAATCTGAATTTGTGTTGAATTTATAAGTACTAATGGTTCGGATTTATTCAAAACAAAGTTAGACTTACACCTATTTTTTAAAATGTAAGAAAAATGGCTATACTCTTGAATTTTATTAATTAACCGCAAGTTATAATACATTTGCCACCTCATTTTTACGTGTAGAAAGGTTGTAAGATGCAAACTGTGCAAAAATGTCTATTCCATTACATTGAAGATTTCTGTTCCGGAAAGCAAAACATAGTTTCCCATTAACATGTACACAAAATCAATGGTTTCTGACCTAATTATTGTATTCACTCCTTTTTTAAATTGAATCTTAACGAAATATTGAGTTGCCACCCTTTATCATGATTTGCAGCACATTGGTACACGTTTTCATACCATTTGTTTCTTCCATTACATAGACTTTTCTAGTTCCGGGAGCCTTTGAACAATATTTGGTTACTGGCGCCGCCATCTTGAGCATTATTGAATAAATGGTTGTCATAACAGAAACACGGCTGGCTACATGTATGTAAATGTGCATGTAGCTTACTAGATAATTATAGTTAGGTTTATTAACTCGCAAAAATGTTAACGAACTATATTAGTGGCCATGCACATCCCCGCTTGGCAGGGGCAGATTCAGTATTTTGGTTCGAATTTTATGACCTGATTAAATTAGCCCTGGTTGAATACGAAAACGAGGGTGGGGATGGGGGAGGGGGAGGGAAGGGGGAGGGATTCGAAATACAATAACTGAGACGCGATTCGCCGAAGTGGCGCTCCGATTCTAATTTTATGCCGCAAATATCGCTTCAAATTTGTCCAACTCCAAGGGTCCGCTTGGGTAACATGTCACATATGTGAGCAGTCTGCTTTAATTGCGAACAGCTAATTATAAACGGCTGTTGAAATTTGTGACCTTTCGAAATTTGTGACCACAAAGATAGAACGACTGATTATAATTAGATAGTGCTGTTTACATGTAGTCTAGAAGTTGTATATTGCGGAAGTTTATACGACTAGAGGTAAAAAGCTAGCTAAGTCATCGTTGATTCATATCGCAGACATCCAAATTGTCTGTTCAAATCCTCGCGTGATCAGAGCACATATACGAGGGACTAGGTTTCGGATACCATGCTTTTTTAATTGGAACATTTTTGAAGCAGATCCAATTCGATTATTAATCACTTATTATACCTTGCGTTGATCGCTCACATTTTAAACCAAGCAACGTACGCGCGCGCTCCGTTAATTGTATAAAATTTAAAAAAGCCTTCTATATACCCAGATTACACATAAGAGGAATCTAAGCGTTCTATACATTGCAACGAATACACTAAGCTATGATCACTCCTTACAGAGAAAAAAAAATTAGGGGAAAAACTTCTACCTACAACTACAACAGTCCTACATTTGCAAATAGACTTCTTCATTTGCAAATTCAGCCGGACTGTAAGTTGTAGGATCCTACCAAACCTCACTTTAACACACTGTGCCTTGTTTCCTTGCTTTTTGCACCACAATCCTACATCCCACCAATCACTTTCTAGATAAAGAAGTTTTTGATTTACTTGTTAATATTAAATTAAATCACGTTACATGTGCACGTGAGCAAACGTTTCATCATAAACGTCATGAATTATTAAAAAGTGTAATAGATGATATTTATAATATCTTGCGTCATCTTTTTAATACGTATACATGCGTGGTTGAAATTAATTTATTTGTCTTGATTTTAGTAAAGGGTGCTTAATGATAAGTTCATGAAAAATGCATATTATAATCAAATCGATTTTTAGAGTATATCGGGCCCATTAAACGGTTAATCCGGCACTGGCAAAGTTCTAAACTTCGAATTCGTCGGTTTTTAAGCGGGCAATTCAATCCAATAATTTTGTAGTGTTCGGCATGGGTGGCGACAACTCCAAATAAAGGATGTTTCACGATTCCACCTAAAGATATTACAAACTTGTAAAGGCAGGTGTATCTATGAACTCCACTTTTCAGGGGCGGATGCAGGAATTTTTTAAGGGGGGGGCACGGTTAATAAAAGTTATAAGAAAGTGGGTGTGGACCCCAAAAGGGGGTGGGTGCGGGAGGGGGATATGCCCCCTCCCGCGCGAGTAAGTAGTAAAGCATTAAAACTATGCTAGTTTTAGTGCTTTATTTATATGTACAGTTAAAAATTGCACTACAAGAAAAGTATTTGCACCGTGCTGGTAGATGAGCAAATAGTTTCGGGCCTAAAATTGTTGGCTTTATAATGCGAAAAATATTATTAGCCATAATGCTTCATTTGAGTCATAAATAGCAAAATAGGGATACGAAATATTCACTTTCCTTGTGATATAAGGTGCCGGCCGAGGTTGGTTTCCGCAGCAAAAAAATGTAAGAAAATCATATGGCAAATCAACGATTGTATGTGCATGCAGGCTGCATGTAATCAGTCTGTATCAGCTAGTATGTATATGTGTCAGATCACTTGTAAAATCAAGTCTCGATTTGCGGTCTTCTTTTCATTTTTCATTTTTGCTGTGTTCCTCTCCCACAATAGGCGATAAATATGTATACTACAGTGAATATGTATCCGACACAATACATGTGTATTCCGTTCTATGGGTACTACAGGCAGAGAAAAAATATAATCTCTGCTACAGGTAACAACTGTTCGATGTTAACGCAGGACCTACATGTGGCAGATCGACATCAATGTTATGATACCGTCTGCGTAACTGCTCGATCTACAACCAACCGGTTAGGTATGAA